>CM055956.1:75057692-75582692 GCA_029490685.1 Schizonepeta tenuifolia | reverse complement strand
CCGTCCCTTTTTCACTGGAGATATCGTGCTCTGGAACCCCGCCACCAATTTGCAGAAAATCCTTCCGCATTCCACCATCGATTTTGGGGCGGACGCGGCGATGGCCTCGCTAGGGTTCGGCTGCAACGCAGAGGGAGACGATTTCAAGGTGGTAAGATTTTTTATTCTCAAGGGGAAGGAAATGAGGGTTGAGGTTGAGGTCTATTCTTCCAAGTCCGATTCATGGAGGAGAATCGATGTCGATGTTGGATTTAGGTTTACAGTGTTGGCCCCTAAAAATCATGCGATTGTTAATGGTAATCCCTACTGGTTGGTTGCATGCCTTGATGAGAACAAGTATCTTCTGTTGGGATTTGATGCAACGAGTATGGCATTCAAGATCGTGCCTTTGCCGAATCTTCGTGAAATGGGGGGAAATTCGAGTTTGCCCTTTGTGGATTGGGAAGGCTTTATTGGTGCGCTTGTTTGTTTTAAGAGAAATGACGGCTCCTTGGAAAGGATTGCTGTGTGGGTGTATGATGCTGGGGAGAGGAAATGGAGAATGGAGAAGAGCTTTGGGCCAATAGGGGTGAAGGCAGATCAGTGTCTAGATTGTTCTAGAACTGGCAAAATTGTGGGCGGTGGCATAAATGGCAAGCTGTTTATGTATGATCCGAAGACGGGCTGTGCTGGTGTGAGTGATGTCAAGAAACAAAGAGGGTGTTCCTTTCAGATCTTTGCCTATGATGAAAGTTTGGCGTATGTGAAAGGAATGACACCGGTGATTGTGGACAAGGAGGATCAAGGAGACAAGTATAAGGACATTGATGGCTTCTTTGTGTCTAGCTTGAACCACAGGAGTGGACAAATTGCTTGCTATTATGCATTGGCATCGTAGTTGCTAGGTTTGGTTTCTTTCACTAGGTTTGTTTCTTGCTTTAGGATCATGTCTATTTCAATTCGAACGCTGCGGTTCTTTGGTTTGTTGTATTGAAGTTTAGGATTTAATGTTGAGGATCATGTCTTTAAGATCTGTTTCTGTTTATTTGTTGGTGTTTCTATCCTTTTATGTCGGACTCGTATCACTCTAGTTGTTATGATATATCACTAACTATTGCTTCTGTGATTTCGATTGATGTCTAGTTTCTATGATATGTATGAAATTTATGTATCAGTGTTTGAGTACTTGTTAGTTTCTGTGATGTATCTGAAGCTTGTATATCTGTTGTTTTAGGGGGATGTATTGGATAGTGGAGTTTGAGGTATTTTTAAGGAGTTTGAAATTCAGGGGTATTGGAATGATGGATTTCAAACTCCTTAAAAATCCTAGGGTATTGGATGTAAATAGCTTAATGTAATTCAAAATCCCTGCAAATTCTGGGGTATTCAATCCCTTGATTTTAAATTTCCTCAAATTCTTCCGGTATTCAACATCATAAGGATTTTGAGTGATTTCACTTTGTCATTGATTTCGACGTAATTCAGAGCAAAAAATAAACAGAGTGAACTCCGATCTCTGGACATGGGAGTTCGACGTAATTCATATCCACGAGCGCGGACACACGTGATCGCTGGCTTTGTGTAGTGCCAGCGATCGCTAACATGCCATGGTCGCTGGTCCATATCATGTTTTGCTGTAGTGTTGCTTCAATGATGCCACGGTCGCTGGTCCACACCACCTCTCCTTTTGTATTCCTATTCAATGAATAGTTGATCCTATTACTATGAAGAAATGCTGTTAGCTGTCGTCATTTCCAAACCCCAAACAGATTAATAATTGATCCTATAACCAATCCCACAAAAATTTGTAGATCAATTCCTCCTCCCACTGCTCTCCCCATTCAAATTCATCAAAAAGCTTAAACCTTTGCAAAAACCCATCTAAATTCCCAAATGCTCCGACTCCACAACCTCTGGCGCTCTCTGCAGCCCTTCCTCCGCCGCACCTCCGCCGCCGCCCTCCGTCCCTTCTGCTCCGTCCCTCTCCTCCACCAGAGATGCCGAAATCCGCCGATACAACGGCTCCAGCATCCTCTTCCTCGACTGCGGCGCCGTCACCTCTACTCCTTACCCTTCTCGATGGTTTTGAGATCGCGGGTCGCTGAGTTCATATGCCATCCGCGACCGTGTATGACCCGCGATCGTGGAATGCCATCCGCGACCGATGAAGACACGCGATCGCGTGTGTGTGAATTTGAACTCGCCCGAACTCTTTAAAAAGCCACCCCAAAATCCCCCAAACCCCACCCTCAACTCCCCTAAACTCCCGTGAAATCTCATTGAATTCAACTCCATGGATTTCAATTACATGGAGTTCAACTACATTAAAATCCACCATATTGACAATCCAATACACCCCCTTAGTATTAGACTTGCTCTGTAGTTCAAATAATCATTATTGCTCTTGGTACTGATAATTGGTTGTCATTGAGTATTTACTGATGTTTGATGATTGGTCAAGTAATTCTTGATTTTTGAGAAGCTTCTTCAATATTAGACTGTCTTTGGATGAATTTCTGAATCAAACGCAAGTTTGTATAAGTATTAATTAAGGAATTTTTGTAGCCAAGTTGTTAGCTCCCTCCCCCTCTCCTTTTTTTTCTCTCTCAAAGGATGTAATAGCATTTACAACAAATGTCGAAGGGGGGTGTCGATCGGCGGTGTCGAAGCCTTCGACACGCCCCACCACTCGACATACCCTGTGTCGAGTCCACAATGGGGGATCGACACCCCCCTGTGTTGATCGCGGTGGCGAGGCCGGTGTCGTTCGCTCGACCCAGCCTTCGACTCCACACCGGATGAAATATGGGGACACGTGGCGTGTCCCCATTGGTCCTCTCCTATTTTTTTTTATTTTCTAATTAAAAAATAAAGAAAGCAACGGGTATATTTTTTTTGTGTCCAACGTATATATGTGAAGGAGCAACGGTAATATCTCCAATTTTTTCCTATATATATCCCACCACACAACCACATCAATTTTTTGTATTTTTATTTATTTCCTAATTATTGTATTTTTTTTTAGTTATTGTCTTTTTTTTAATTCAATAAAATTGTCATTTATTAATTTCTGAATTTAATTAAGTTAGTTTTTATAATATTTATTACAAATAAAAAAAATAACAAAATAAAATCTATTCAATCATCACGTTTCCCAGTGCTTAGACTTAGATCTTACTCAACCCCATTGTAGTGGGAAAATCAACCTATGTCTAATTCAACACCACCAATCATTAAAATCACGTTTCTCAGTGCTTAGACCTAGGTCTAACAAGACCCTTGTAGTACATGCTCTAATTGAGAATGTATTTTAGTAGCAAGTTGAGAATCAATTAATAATAGGAAATCAAACAGGGCTCCCTCCTCGATGCTCCATTTTGATTTTTCTTTATTCTCGTATTTTTGGTATTGTTGGGAAATTTATTAGTATGAGTTTTGATGAATTCCAAAACTAACTGACCCCAACCGAGTAGATGTTGCCAGCTCTTAATATTAGCAGTTAGGCTCGCTGTTTGAGCAATGTTAAGATTTTATCTTTACAGGTCTCCAGCTGAAGACGGCAACATAGCAACACTCGGATACAACTTAGGATGGAAGATCGGATGAGGAACATCAGTTGAAACTGAGAGTTCAAGTCAAACCGTTCAGATGGAACATCAGTTACAAGACTCTGACTGATGATAGAGTTATGCCAAAAAGGAGGAAGACTTATATACAACTGAGAGTTCAAGCCAACGGTTCAGCATCAGTTACAGAAATCCATCCGACCAAGGGGGAAGGTATAACAGAGTGGTTACAAAAAGGATGAAGTTGAAAGTCAGCTGAGAGTTCAACGGTTCAGTCAGATAGAACATCAGCTGAAGACCACTAGGATAAAGATCAAGATTTTCAACCGACTAACCAAGGTTGACTGTCAGAAAGGTTTGAATTTGAAATTCAAAAAGGAAATCACGTGAGGGTTTGACCGTTCAGTCATTACCCCATTTGGCCCAACATAAGGTTGTCTCAGATGGAAAGCAGAAGAGCACAGATGCCATATCGGGAAAGTCTGCAGAGATAAGAGACAAGCCATCGCTATCAAAGAACAGAGATTAACGGCTCCTCCAACGGCTAGTTGATTCTCTCCGCCTATAAAAAGAGGCATTCATTCATTCGAGAAAAAAAAACGAGACAGAGAAAATTTGAAGTGCACCCACGAGAGAAACAAGAGCAAAGAAAATCTGCAAAATCATATTCGAAGAGCATCAGCAACTGAGAGTTCCGAGTGGTAGAACATTAGTAGCTGAGGGTTCATAGAATTATAATCTGTCTTAGATTTTAGTTTGAGTGTTCATTCGTTCAAGCCATAGATCCAGCTCACATTCGTGTTCGAGCTGTAGTTGGAAAACCCACCCACACACACACCCTAAAAAGTGTTTGTTAGGATCCTACTCTTCCTGTAACTGAGTAGATAGGTTGCTGAGTACCCGTAAACTTAGCATAGGTTGTCAAGTACCCGCAAACTTGACATAGGTTGTTAAGTACCCGTAAACTTAACTGTAAAGGTTGATAAGTACCCGTAAACTTATTGCAACGGTTGCACAGCCCGCGTAAGCTGTGTGGAACTGTCCAGAAGAACTTGGACTGAGGTGTGTGGACTCACATCTCCCCGTGGACGTAGGAGTTCTCTCCGAACCACATAAATCCTGTGTGTCTGTGTTTATTTCTGTTCAGTTACTTATTGCATATTCAACTGACCAAACTAACTGGCATACAAACTGCATCTTTACATATCAACTGTCTTGGTTATTGACCAACCTCGCACAAAAGCGTGAGTTATTTTACGAGTATAATTTCTACCACATTCCGCACGGCACCACTCTCACAGCTGAGGTCTCTTACTCAGTTGTGAATCCAGCTGAGACTTTATTTACTCAGTTGAAGTTTTTCAGGGGTTAAGTTTTCAAAGTTGAAAAATCCTAACTGGTGTATTCCCCCCCCCCCCCCCCCCCCCCCCCCAACACCAGTAACTCGTATCGGGACCATCAAGTGGTATTAGAACGGTGGTTCAAAAAACTACTGTCTCTGTTTCACGAGGTGTGAATCGAGGTGTTTTCTTCAGTGGTCAAACTGAATAGATCCTTTTTCACGCTAGTTCATATCTGCTTGCATTTGTTGTCTGTTGTTGTGTGCAGATGGATATTAAAGATAAGATCGTGGTTATGTTCTCGGTTGTGAACTATACAGCCTGGAGGACTCGGATGAAGAAGATGCTACTGTCCAAGCATCACAGAATGCAACAAGTACTCTCATCCGGACCTATCAAGATCACGGAAAAGGTCATCCGTACTCCTACAGATCCAACCCTTGGGGATGCAACTGAGGAGATAGTCGAGAAGAACCCAGAAGACTACACTTCTGAGGAAGCAAAAGTGAGCCAGCTGGATATCTGGGCTCAGAGCACTATCATGTCCACAGTTGGACAAGACTATCTTCCATGGATAGAGGAGTGCAACACTGCTAAAGAGATGTGGGACACTTTGGCTTCTCTGAGTGAAGGAAGTGACGAAACAAAGGAGAATAAGTTCTTCCATGCATGTCAAGATTTTGACAACTTCACTCTGAAAGTGGACGAAACCATCGATCAGATGGAGCTTCGGTTCATGGAAATCATCAGAAGGATCCAGTCTATCCGAAGAGGA
Organism: Schizonepeta tenuifolia; assembly: GCA_029490685.1. Taxonomy (NCBI): domain Eukaryota; kingdom Viridiplantae; phylum Streptophyta; class Magnoliopsida; order Lamiales; family Lamiaceae; genus Schizonepeta; species Schizonepeta tenuifolia. The sequence goes on along the minus strand of CM055956.1, from coordinate 75,577,032 downwards.
AAGTATACTTTGAGAGAAATCAATCTCAAAGTGTTACAAGCACTTCCAGTTGAGTGGGATACCTTCACCAACATCCATGAAAGCCGAGCTGACCTAGGAGAAATGGGAACTGAAAGATTGTTCTCAATTCTGAAAGGAAATGAGTACAAAGTGAACCGACGAAAATCCCAGTCGATGGCTCAGACAAGTTGACATGAGGATGTTGGTTCAGCAACGAAGACTGTCGCCCTTCCAACTGACTATTCCAATCCGCGAACATCAAGAGCAACAAGATCTGCGGACACAACTGCAAAGGAGCCAAGCAGAGAAGAGCTACAACAATGTATTGCCGCCATGTCAAAGAAGCTAGCTGACATGGACACTCGGTTCGGAAAGTACAAACGGTTCTACAACTCCAACCGAACACGAGACAGCTCAAAGCCTGTGAACAACGGCTGCTTTGAGTGTGGCAAAGAGGGACATTTCAAGGCTGACTGTCCAGACCTCTCAAAGAAAGAAAGAGATGCATTGAGGGCCAAGCAAAACGCAAAAGATAAGGCCATGGTTGCAGAGGAAGCAGCTGATGACATGGACACCTTTACCGACACTGAAGATGAAGACGAGCTGACTCCCACCAACAACGCGAGCGGACAGGATCAATGTCTTGTGGCGATTGGAACTGACCAAAATGAAGCTGAGGTAACTTCTAACCCAGCTAATTTAAATTCTTCTAATGTTGCTAACGTGCAGGATACTTTAGAAGATGAGTTGGAACCATCTTGGGATGATTTCCAAGAACTAAGTGAGCAACTGAATCAGCAAACGGTTGAGTTTAAGAATCTTCACAAACAGTTTGTAAAACTGGAAGAATCCTTAACCGAAAAGGACGATCTGATCAAGAGTCAAACAGAGGAGATTGACTATCTCAAAAGTCAACTGACCGCGGCCAACCAAACTGAGGCTTCAACCGATGAGCAGTTGAAGGAACAGATCAAGGTACAGAATGAGCAGTTGAACAAGCAAGAGGCTCAGATCGACCAGTTGATGAAGACGTCGGACGCCCAGACCGAACACATAGCTGTTCTTCTCAAAGACCTTCAAACTGAGAAGGACAACCTGAAAAAGCTATATCAGTCATCCGAGATTATCGAGAATCTCATCAAATACAGACGTCAAACGGATGACGTGTCTGGACTCGGATACGACGTGGCCAAGGACACTGGAATTCCACCAGCTACCTTCACCAAGGCTGAGGAGGTCACGGTTGCCAAACCAGACACAGTTGAGTCTGCAACTGAAGATCCACTCTCACAACCGGCTAAGGCAACTGCAGCTGAGAAAGGCAAAGGAGCTGCAGATGGAAAACCAAAGACTCAGTCGGATGGGCAGACAACCGAGGGGGAATGTTCGAAGACTCAGACGAGAAACCGGAGACGTCGAAGATACAACCGACAACAGAACCGACCTCAAAGACAACCACACAACCGACCAAGGAACCAACTGCAGCAGGGATGGAACCAACAGAACCAACAGAACTTCAACCGACAAAATCAGCCCCAGTTCCATCACCACAACAACCAGAGGTTCCAACCGAGTCAACCGATGTGGAACAGTTACGACAGCTATGGATACTCATGCCACAACATGAATCAACATCCGGGCATGAACAACTATCGTCAACAGCCAGGGCAATGGAATCAGAATCTACCACGACGATTCCACAATGACGGCCGACCTCATTGGCAAAATCAAAAGGGTCAGAGACGTCAACCAAATAGGAGGAACCCCACTCCTCCTAAAGCCCAACATAGGAGAAATCCATCTCCTCCAAAGAGACAGAACATCAATAATAACAACAAGCCTAAGGATAACCGAGGTGTTGTTATAGTTGATGAAAATGGGCAGATCATTTGGAATGACAAGGCTATTCAAGTCTACAGGGAAAAGCGACCCACAGTTCCAGGGGGAACTGGTTCTAACCCTCCAGGACCCAACTGAAATTGGGGACCTAAGCGTGTTTCTTCGTGCAGGTACAGGAGGAATAGCTGAGGAAGAATAAAGCATCACAGACAAAGTGGGTGATGGACAGTGGATGCTCGAAACACATGACAAATCTGAAGGATTTGCTTGGAAGTTTCGTGGAGCTGAACGGTCCAACTGTTACTTTTGGTGACAACTCAAAAGGTTACACCAAAGGCTACGGTACCCTTGTGATAGTGACAAAAATATCCAGGTCTCGTGTATACCTGAATATTGCATAAAACCTTTCTGAAATGTTATGTCCAGGATCTGATCATATAAAGGGAGTTGAGATCTCTCCTAAGGATTTCAGCCCAGAGATCTGTTGGGAGGTCTCTCATTCAAATCTAGTCAGATATCTGCCTGAGGTCCCTCGCTTAGGGCTCTCTATCGGGCGAAGACCTGTCGAGCTCGCAGCACCGTAATTAATGACTATGCGGTACTGTCAGAAAGTACAGTCATATTATGGCCAATAGAACAGTGGAACGTGTAAGGTAAAAGGCAAAAAAGGAACTGATAGCTATACAACTTCATTCACAAGAAAACACGGGTATATATTGAAAAATCCAACACACACAAACATAATTATTGAGACCCATTTTTCCTGTTACATTCATCTCTCAAAAGGAGCTCAGAACACTGACTTAATCTTCGGAGGTGGTTCGCCGGGAAAACTCCCCGGCCCTCCTTTTCTTGCAGAGTTACGTCGGGGTTCCTCTAGGGAAGACGATTCCGACCGTTGGAGCGAAGAAGAGCTGTCGAACAGGTTAAAGTCTTTCTTCACCTATTCATGTGTTCTGACTTTTTCATGATGTGTATTTTTGGACGCATCATCTGGCGCCGTCTGTGGGAAATGGAATTTTGTCTCGAAATTTTGTTCAAAAACTCTTTTTGCGTGTTTGTTCAATAATGTTGAGTTTGAGTTTAAACTTGAAAAGAAAAGTGCCGAGAAGATGGGTCTGAGTATTTTTAGCAATTTGTATTCTTATCTGCAGAAATTTTTGTCATGTTTAAAAGTAAACGAGTTGAGTGATTTCAGAATTGTCGTATTTTAAACCTTCTCATGAATCTCGTTGCAATCTCTGGAACTTGTTGGTTTTCTGCGTTTCTGTAACAATTCTCGTATCATAGTATAGTCTGAAGCTGGTAATGGGACAAAAAGTAAGTAAAATTTTCTTATTGTATGGAAGAATTGTCCGAAAACATCTAATGTCAAAAAATAAATCCCATAAATCCTCACGATATGAGGGGATAGAGTGGATGGAAGTATGAAGACTTCAGAGCAAGTCTCATAAAAACCCAGCGGAGTTTGGGTATGAATGTGTATGGAAAGGGGGTATGATGCAACATATTCCCTGAATTCCTTGAGACACACCCTCGAGACCTGATAACGGTCCTTCGAGAGGGGTATTGCAGACCTGATAACGGTCTCTTGAGACCTGACGATGGTCCTAGTGCTATCTTTTGACTGATAGCTGAAAATTCTGAAATACAGATCTAAGCATGGAGAATATATCGGTCCAAGACCGAGAATCCCCACCTGAAGGAGTGGTGCGCGATGATAGCTCCTCAGAAGAACGTACTGAGAAGGAGAACCAGAATGTGCTGAAAGAGGCCCCACCAAAGATAACTACCCCTCAGAAGGAAGGGGCCTCCAAATCGACCAGCCCTCGAAAAGAGGGAGGGGGCCGCAAGGGCTCAGAGGTTACGAGAGATGAACCTCAAATGCCTGCACAACACCATGTCACCTACGCTGTGTCCATGGATCAGCTCAATGCCATGGTGAAGCAAGTTGTGTCTAAGGCTTTGGCCCCGCTGGAGGGCCAAAGCAAAAAGTCAGCCAATACGGCAAAAGGCAAAACTAAGAAGGTACTGATGAGCCTTACAAGGTTTTGATAGCGATGAGATACCACTGAAATGGTTTAAATTACGTTAACGTAAAAGTAAATGCTCATGTCCTGAATGGTACTCTTTCCCTTGACAGGGGGACCTGAGGAGGAAGGTCAGTACGAAAGTGATGGGTATGAGAGCCCTCAAACTGAATCAGAAAATGGTTAGTAATTGAATGGAGAAATCAAATATTGATAACATTTCTAAAGTGGTTTATTCACTAATGAAATTATGGTTACTTATTATCGCAATGAAATTTGCAGAGGACGATGCACAAGTTGCGAGACCTCAAGATGAGGGAGCTGCCGCTGAAATTGCAGCTCTCAAGCAGCAGTTAAAAGACCTTCAGAAGAAAGCCTCTTCGCCCAAGAAATCTCCTAAGAAGCCTGTTAAGACTACTAACAGCCAGTCCCCTTTCTCGAGAGATATCAGAGAAGATCAGCTGCATCTGAACTTTAAGACATTGACATTGGAATATGATGGTTCCACTGACCCATATGAGCACATAATGAGGTTTGAGAATGGAGCAATGCTCCACCAGTACACAGAAGGAGTGAAATGCAGGGTTTTCCTCACAACCTTGTCAAAATAGCTCAACAATGGTTCTCTCAGCTACCACCTAATAGCATAGGTTCATTTGTTGAGTTCAAATCTATGTTCTTACATCAGTTTGCCAGCGCGAGAAGGCATGTTAAGACCTCCTCCTTGCTCATGACTTTGAGATAGAAACCTTCAGAGAGTTTGCGCCAATATGTGGGACGTTTCAACGCTGAAGCGTTACAAGTACCACTAGCTTCTGACGATGTGAAGGTGCAGGCCTTAATACAGGGCTTATCTCCAGGATTGTTCTTTGATTCATTGAACAAGAAACCTCCATTGAATTTTGAGGAACTGCTGCATAGGGCAGATAAATATGTTAACCTAGAAGAGGCTCAGGAAGCTAGGAAAGCTAAAGAGGAATCTCTCAGACCTTAGCAAGAGACCTCAGAAAGAAGGTCATCCTCAGCAGCGAGAGCTGAGAAAGACAGAGGGGGGCAAAGGCCGAAGAAAGCTCTTGAACGGTTTGATCAATATACGCCTCTCAATGCATCTCTGCTAGAGGTTATGGAAGCGGCTGCTAAGTCTCCTCACTTCAAGTACCCCAGTACGCACAAGGAAGCTCCGCGTAACCCGAGATCTGAGGTGTTTTGCAAGTATCACAATGACTATGGTCATGATACTGACTCTTGTAGGCATCTGAAGGATTCTATTGAGCGACTGTTGAAGAAGGATGATACCTTGCTTCAATTTGTCAAAAAAGAAAGGGAAAAGGGCTACGAAAGAAAAGAGCCGGAACAGAAGAAGCCTGACCACAGGGAGAGGACCCCTCCGCGACGAGAAGATCCTCCCCCAAAAAGGGGAAACATTAGCATGATAATGGGAGGAAACACTAATGGAGATTCTGGTCGAGCGCGTAAAGCTCATGTCAAGGCTGCAAAGGCCCCAGTGAACGAAGAGGTTCAGCAGTTAGCGGAGACAATTGGCATGGAGATTGATGTGGTAGATTCGTTTCCAGGAGAGGAAATGAACCCAGATGTATGCGTGAGTTTTGGTCCCAAAGACCTGGTAGGCGCAGCACCTCATAATGATGTGATGGTAATTAGTGCTGATATTGATAATTGGAGGGTGGCACGAATCTTTGTGGATACAGGAAACGCAGTGAATGTGCTCTTCTGGGATTGTTTTCAGAAGATGAAAATTAACGCTGATTTAGCGCCAGTGAACACAGCTTTGTACGGTTTCGCTGGGGGAGAGATACAGCCAAGGGGAGAGGTGACCCTCCAGGTAACACTTGGTAGCGGTGAAACCTCAAATACTCGTATGGTGAAGTTTCTAGTGGTGGATACGCCGTCAGCATACAACGTAATATTGGGAAGACCTGCTTTGAATGATTTCCAGGTGGTGGTCTCCACCTACCACATGAAAATGAAATTCCCAGCTCTCAGAGAAGGGCTGGTAGGTGAGGTCTCAGGTGACCAAGAAGTGTCGAAAGAATCTTATGTAAAATCCATAAAGCATGCCAAACGAAACGTGAAAGGAGTCCCGGTGGTAGAACGCCCACTGCAAAACGAAAGTGCAAAGGTGAAAGGTATGGATGAAGACCTAGAGCCGAAAATGCAGCCAGTCGAAGAAGACCTGATGACGATAGAACTGTTTCCAGAAAAAACAGGCTTTACCACGAAGATGGGAAAGCAGATGACTGAGGAACAAAAAGAGGCGATAATTAGATGCCTGAGGAAGAATGCAGATCTGTTCGCATTTAGTCCAGAGGACATGAAAGGGGTAGACCCAGCTGTAGCTCTACATTATCTGAATGTAGACCCCAAAAAGAAACCAGTAAGACAGAAAAAGAGGTCCTTCGGGCCGGAGAAAGAGAAGGTAATCAGAGAGGAAATCAGACGGCTGTTAGATGCTCGTCATATTGTTAGAATTCAATACTCTGAATGGTTGTCAAATGCAGTAATGGTAGCTAAAAGCAATGGCAGCTGGAGAATGTGTATAGATTTTAGAGACCTGAATAAGGCATGCGCAAAAGACCACTACCCATTGCCTTGTATCGATCAGTTGGTTGATTCAACTTCGGGATGTGAGTTATTATCCATGCTTGACGCTTACCAGGGGTATCATCAGATACAGATGGCCCCTGAGGACGTGGTAAAGACAGCTTTTGTAACCATATGTGGCACGTTCACTTATATAAGAATGCCTTTTTGGCCTGAAAAATGCCGGAGCTACTTATCAGAGAATGATGGATGTGATATTCGAGGACCAAATAGGGAGAATCCTGGAGGTATATGTAGACGATATACTTGTGAAGAGTTTGAAAGCAGACCACCATTCCAGAGACCTGGAGGAGGTCCTGACGGTGGTAAGAAAGTATGATCTGCGTCTGAACCCGACAAAGTGCACATTCGGGTCAGATCAGGGAAATTCTTGGGGTATACGGTGACTCCTAGAGGAATTGAAGTGAATCAAGATAAAGTACGAGCTGTACTGGAAATGGCCGCTCCCACCAATGTGAGGGAGGTGCAACGGCTGAATGGAAGAATCACTGCACTTAGCCGTTTCATATCTACTTCGGCGGAGAGAAGTTATCCGTTCTTCAAAGTGTTGAAGAAGGCTAGCAAATTTGAGTGGAGTGAGAGCTGCCAGAAAGCATTTGAAGAGCTGAAAGCTCATTTAGCAAGTTTGCCTGTATTGACTAAGCCTACTCCGAGGGAAACTCTGTACCTGTACATATCTGTTGGAGATCATTCTTTGAGTGCAGTCCTCATAAAGGAGGAGAGCTCCGTACAGAAGCCCATTTACTACATCAGCAAAGCTTTGCAAGGAGCTGAGTACAGATACTCAGAAGTGGAGAGAGCTGCTTTAGCTGTGATGACAGCAGCAAGGAGGTTGAGACTATACTTCCTAGCCCACAAGGTGGTGGTAAAAACTAATTTTCCCTTCAAACAGATATTGAGCAAACCAGATCTCTCAGGGAGGATGGTGAAGTGGAGTATTGAGTTGGGGGAGTACGAAGTGGAATTTGAGCCACGCACAGCCGTTAAGGCGCAAGCCCTGGCAGATTTTATTCAGGAAACTACTCAGCCCATGCAATGGCCTGAATGGAAAGTCTTTGTTGATGGGTCGGTGACAATGGAAGGTTATGGTGCTGGAATCGTTGTAATAACACCGGATCGGGACGAACTTAGCTTTGCGATGAAGTTTGAATTTAAAGTTTCTAACAACGAAGCTGAGTACGAAGCGTTCGTTAGAGGGCTGGAGATGGCAGCTGAATTGGGAGCCCAGAAGGTGGTCATCCACTCTGATTCCCAGCTAGTGGTCCAGCAGGTCTCAGGAAATTATGAGATCAAAGAGGAAAGAATGATCAGGTATGTGGAGCAGATCAGAGACCTGAGTAAGCAATTTCAGCATCTAGAGGTAAAACAGATACCTCGAGGCCTCAACGTGCAGGCAGATCGCCTTGCAAGGTTGGCCAGCTCTCTGAATATGCTGGTTCCTGAAAAAGTGACATTGTTGAAAATGGCAAACAGTCGCATAGAAGAGAGTGTTCATGAAATAGATGAGAGAAGCGATTGGAGAATGTCTATTCTACATTTCCTAAGAACAGGGAAAGTGTTAGAAGGCGAGAAAAGAGATAAGAAGAGAATCTATGCCAGGTACTGTTTGGTAGGAGGACACCTGTTCAGGAAGGCTTACTCACAACCTTTGCTTAGGTGTGTAACAGAGGCAGAGGGCCTGCGGATAATTAAAGAAGCACATCAAGGAATAGCGGGATGTCATACAGGATTCAGAGACCTGATCCGGCGAGTGCTGAGAGCTGGATACTATTGGCCCTCTTTGAAGAAGGATGCTGAGGCCTGTGTAAAAAAATGTGACAGATGCCAGAAGCATGGCCCATTGATCCATAGGCCTGCAGAAGAGCTGGGAGTTCAATACGCAGAATGCCCGTTTGATAAATGGGGTATAGATCTTGTCGGCAAGCTTCCCATGGCAGCAGGGAAGAAATGCCACATTATTGTAGCGGTGGACTACTTTAGCAAGTGGGTTGAAGCTGAGCCCCTATCTTCAGTAACGGAGGAAAATATTATAAAGATCATATGGAAAAACATTTGCTGCAGGTATGGCTTACCCAGAGTACTGATTTCCGATAATGGGACGCAATTCTTTGGAAAAAGAACTCAGGCTTAGTGCAAAGCTAGAGGAATCGAGCACAGATTCGCTGCTGTTGCTCACCCAGAAACTTGTGGGCAAGTTGAGGTCACTAATCGAACCATAGTGAATGGCATAAAGGCGAGGCTAGAAAAAGAGAGATCTCTATGGGTAGAGGAGCTAAGCTCAGTGTTATGGGCGTATAGAACCGAACAGAAAACAGCCACAGGGCAATCCCCTTTCTGTTTGGTGTATGGTGCTGATGCCGTTATGCCAATGGAAGTAAAGATTCCAACACATAGAATCATGTCTTACAATGAGGACCTGAACAGAGAGCTGAGGGCTGAAAGCTTGGACCTGGTTGATGAGGTATGTGAAGAAGCACACCAGCGAGCCCTGACCTACAAGGCCCGCGTGAAAGCTGCGTATGATCCAAAGGTAAAAACCAGGAGGTTTCAGGAAGGAGACCTGGTGCTCAAGAGGGTTGATGTGATGCACCTGGTGCTCAAGAGGGTTAATGTGAGAAAGTTTGAACCAAATTGGGAGGGACCCTTTGTGGTCACCAAAGTGCTCCCCGGCGGAGCATATGAGCTTACCACACATGAAGGATACGTGGAACCAAGGTCATGGAATATCAGCAACCTGGAGAAGTACTATGCATAGAAATATGTTATGGAAAATTTTTGTTTTTTAAGACGGGAGGAGGTCTATGTACCAGGTCTCATTCCCACCTTTTTTGATAGGATGCTTGCTTAGCTAGACAAGTATTCCTGTAATGGCACGAAGAGAACTTGTCGCAAATAAATAAAGGCTGAGAAGTTTTGTTTCTTTAATTTGCGTTTGTGTGCATGTATTGTCGCAACATGATAAACAAAATTGTGATATTGTAACAAAACAGTAATTACATCACATAGCAAGATGAAGTGAAGTACTTACTCTAAATGGTTTTTAGTAATGAGACGAAACCATCTAGAGTAGGGGGGAGTAGGGGTGTACCTTACACCCTAGGGGGGACCCACAATACCCCATGAAAATGCAAAATGAAGGAAATATGTAGATGAACAATAGCAAAATAGATACAATACATTAACCTGCTGAGCAGGGAATACAGTGCTGGAAAAGCAAATAAGAGTGCTGAAATCGTTCAAACCCCAAAATACAAAAAGAAATTGTTTCAGTACGAAAACAAATAAAAGTGTTGTTCGAAGCATGAGTTACATAACAACTAAGTTAGGAAATTGGTAGAGCCATCATCAGGGTCAGCTCTCGCAGCATCAGCAGACTCACCCTCGGGGGCGTTCTCCAGCTCTCCTGATTCACCACCAAGGACCTGTGGAGTCCTACCAGTTGCAGGCACATCTAAAAGAAAGAAATAGGAAATGGATTAATCAAGGAAATGAAATATTAAAGCAACAAACTTAAAGATAAAATACAGGGAAGTGAGACTGAACAGGAGATACCTGACAGCTTGACAGTTGGGAAGAAGTCTTGTGGAAAGAAGTCGTAGATGAGCTCAGGTGGGTCAGAAAAGACTGCCTGCAGGTCACAGGGTGCGATGAGGGCCTCAAATGCTTTCTGCATAACGGGAAGCCACCAAGCTGTCCCTACGGGAGCAGGAGAAATACCCTGGAAGGAGGGTGGTGGAGGAAGGTGCTTCACGATCTGATCTACATCTATGGGCTCAGTAAAACCCAAGTTGTGGGCTTTAGCTAACACCGTCATGTCACACCTCTTTGCAAGGAATACGATGTCTTGTCGAATGGATAGTAGATATTCAGAAGAGGCTTGGAAAGACTCTAAAAGCCCTTGGTGAAGGATTTGTAAAGCCTGCTGACCCAAGGAAGTGCAGAGGATATGGTGGCGACAATGGTGAACTCCTTCAGTATAGCCCGACTGATAAGAAAGATTGGAGGCTTGAAGAAGATTACTGGCCTCCTCAAGTTCCTTGCTAACTTGGAAAAGGTGATTGCTGAGATCGGTGTTAGCCCTGCTGAGAGATGCATTTTCTTCGGATAAAGCAGACACCTTCTCATGAGACATGAGAAGCTCATGATTCCTCCTCTTCAAATCATCATTGGCTAGAGAAAGCCTATTGCTGGTGTCTAAGATATCGCGGTTCTGATGCTACAGATTCTCATTCATTGTGGTCAGCTCTTGTAGCTGTGCTTGACTAGCCACCAATGCCTCCCTGAGTTTCGCCATCTCCTTCTCATGAGCAGCATTTCGAAATTGTAATAAGCGTCCATGAGAGCTGATCAGCTGTGATGTTATTAAAAAAAAAAAAAAAAAAGCATTAAACAGATGAAAGCAAAGCTGTGATGGTGTTTGAAGATAAAATAACTTGTGAAAGCAAGGGTATAATGCTGATGATACCTGCACTAAATCATGGGCACTCTTCTCTTGAAGCTGACATAGAGAAGGAGGGCTGGTCTCAACCTCTTCGTCCGAAAGGGGAATGGCTGTTAGTAACGAAAGGCACTCAGGAGGAGGTAACTTGCGAAGTGAGCTGGAGGTCTGGCCTCTGAAAGCATATCCTGATGGATCAGTGCCCTTTGGAGGGAAGCTGCTGGGTAAAGGAGTATGCTTAGACTTCTTGGTAGCACCAATTGGGGGCAGAGAGAGCAGAGGCCTCTTGAGGTTGGTTGAGGTGTCCAGTTGAGATTTCCCTTTAAGAGAGGAAGAGAGAGGTACACTCGGAACAGTCTTGTTCACCTTCTTGCTGGAATCCTGGAAAGAGACACTTAAGTTGAGTGACTTGACAGCTGTGGGCTTGATAACGGCCCCTGAAGCAGTACTAGGGGTGGGCTGTGGCCGTGTAGGGGCTGCAGCAGACAAGGGAAAGGAAGTGGCGAGATGTGAAGTATTATGTGCCTGAGATTCCAGACGAGCCTGCTCTTCCAATAGAATAGTGAAGTCAAAGTCCTTGTCATCAGGAAGCTTTACATCCTGAATCCAGCTTGTCCCTACACCGAAAAGGATGTGAAGAATGAAACGCATATTAGGAAGATTTGAGAAATAAAAGAGGAAGAGATGAGAAGAAAGTTGAAACCCACCCTCCATGGAGAAAGAGTAATCTCCTCGAGGTGCTAGCCCAAAGAAAGAAAGCATACTAGGATCAGACAGTAGAGAATTGAATGGGAAAGGCTCGAGCTGTGCCCTTCGGGACAATAGTGATAATACTTTGAGGTTGATATCAGAAACGCTCGCGACAGCAGGGCGGGGTCGCTTCAAATGAAGTGTTTGCCATTGAGGATAAACAAAAGGCCAATAACCCTGCTTGGGAGTGACAATGAAGTATTTATCCTTCCACTCTTTACCCGCTGTACGGGGTACACAAATGTACTGGGCAGGACCCTTGGGCCTAGCACTGGCGTAGTAAAAGGCACCATGGGGTTTCACATCGTATACCGTTTGAAAAAGAGAAGGGGTAGGAACTCCCCCATTACTACGAAGTAGAATAAAGAAAGTTAATAGAATTTTGACAAAGGAAGGATGAAGTTGGTTGGGCCAAAGACCATATAGATCACAAACTTGAGTCACAAAGTCGGGAAGGGGAAACCTTAAGCCTGACTCTATTTGATGGTACCAAAATGCTACTGAGGGATAGTCTAAAAGTTGAGGGCGGTCATACTCCTCCGGCATACTAATGTCAAAAAACTCGTCACAGTTTAACATCGACTTCACTAATGCTAATTCTGTAGGAGTTAGAGAGGATTCACCTGATATGGCGTCCGGAGCCATAGCCGGGGGCGCATAAATGCCCGCAAAAAGAAGCGATGAATCTGTTTTCTTGACTCCCTGACCAGACGGGGGTGAACTCTCGGTCAGAACGATAACCTCGTCCGAATTAGAAGAGGGAGCTGGGCCGGAAGGAATTTGAACGGCTATTCGCCGGGAACGGCGAGAGCCAAGCTTCTTCCTTTTAACCTGGGTGCGGGCGGAGGTATTTGACTGAGAATCTTCAGGTGAGGAGGGCGGAGGCTGAATGTTAGACCCCCGAGGCTCGTGGTGATCGGAAGTGGTGTGCTCCTCAGAATGAGAAGAAGTTTGCGCCATGATGAGATTGCGGTAAAAAATTGGAAGAAATGATTAAAGTAAAAGAAGATAAAGGTAAAACCCTGATATGAGAGAGAGAAAGAGAACGGTTGAATAAAGTAGGGAAGTTGCAGAGTTTTCCCCCCAATTTGTCATTTAATAAAATAATGGCCCTCAGAGACCTGATTTGAAAAATTGAAGTGATTAAGTGCTTACAAAGAAAGACCAGGCCCTTAAAGGTGGGCCCCTACGGCGTCAGTTGTATTAAGACTTTTACTCTTAATTTCTCAAAAGAAGACCCTCCGAAATGCAGAGTAGGGGGAGTAGATGATAGTGACAAAAATATCCAGGTCTCGTGGATAACTGAATATTGCATAAAACCTTTCTGAAATGTTATGTCCAGGATCTGATCATATAAAGGGAGTTGAGATCTCTCCTAAGGATTTCAGCCCAGAGATCTGTTGGGAGGTCTCTCATTCAAATCTAGTCAGATATCTGCCTGAGGTCCCTCGCTTAGGGCTCTCTATCGGGCGAAGACCTGTCGAGCTCGCAGCACCGTAATTAATGACTATGCGGTACTGTCAGAAAGTACAGTCATATTATAGCCAATAGAACAGTGGAACGTGTAAAGTAAAAGGCAAAAAAGGAGCTGATAGCTATACAACTTCATTCACAAGAAAACAGGGGTATATATTGAAAAATCCAACACACACAAACATAATTCTTGAGACCCATTTTTCCTGTTACATTCATCTCTCAAAAGGAGCTCAGAACACTGACTTAATCTTCGGAGGTGGTTCGCCGGGAAAACTCCTCGGCCCTCCTTTTCTTGCAGAGTTACATCGGGGTTCCTCCAGGGAAGACGATTCCGACCGTTAGAGCGAAGAAGAGCTGTCGAACAGGTTAAAGTCTTTCTTCACCTATTCATGTGTTCTGACTTTTTCATGATGTGTATTTTTATTCGCATCACCTTGAAACCGATCTCGTGTCAATTTCTAATGTTTCATATGTTGATGGATTGAAGCATAACCTGCTCTCCATCAGCCAATTCTATGATAATGGTTTTTCTGTCAAGTTTGATGCTCAGGGTTGCAGGGTTAAAGACGTTCAAACAAAGCAGGTCATATTGTTGGGAAATAGATCTCCAACTGGGAATGTCTACTATGCTGACTGGAAAAGCAGCCCACCTGAAACCTGTCTGTTATCAAAGAGCAGTTCAGATGTGAGCTGGCTGTGGCACAAAAGGCTCAACCATCTGAATTTCAAGACAATGAACCGACTTGCCAGACAGGAACTCGCAAAGGCCATTCCTAACCGTTTGTTTTCAACAACACATATCTGCAGTGCGTGTCAGCTGGGAAAGCTCGCCAGATCCTCGTTCCAGTTGAAATCCACACCCTCAACCGACAGAGTATTGTAGCTGATCCATATGGATCTCTTCGGGCCAGTTACACCAAAGAGCATAAATGGCAACGAGTATACACTGGTTGTAACTGATGATTACTCGAGGTACACGTGGACCATTTTCATGCGTCACAAGAGTGAAACCCGAGATGAGCTACCCAAGCTGATGGATCGGATATCGAACCAACAAGAGATGAAAATCATTTCTATCTGATCAGACCGTGGAACCGAGTTCCTCAATGAAACCATCATTGAGTACTGCGAGAAGCACGGAATCACTCATCAAACCTCAGCTGCACGAACTCCACAACAGAATGGAGTAGCTGAGAGAAGGAACCGAACGCTGAAGGATGCAGCCACATCCATGTTGACAAGCTCAGCTCTGCCAAGGAGATTTTGGACTGAGGCAATTAACACAGCATGCTATACTCAGAACCGTTCTCTTTTGATCAAGCGGTTGGGAAAGACACCATATGAGCTATGGAGACGCAGGAAGCCTGATATTTCATATTTTCGCGTTTTTGGCTCTAAGTGTTATATTCACAATAATGGGAAGACTCAGTTGAAAACTTTTGATGCCAAAGCTTCGAAAGGCATATTTCTTGGATATGCTGCTCGGATCAAGGCATATAGAGTTTTCAACAACAACTCTCGTGTTGTGGAGATAACACCTCATGTTAGTTTTGATGAATCTACCTTTGAGTGCAGGGAACAGGCTAAAGGACAACAAGCAGATCCAGCTGTTTCACCAAGTCTCACCAGATCGCAGGTTCAAAGGCAGAAGAATTTGGCCGAACCGTTGGTATGGGCAACCGAGGATGATGATCCGTGTTCCTCAGAAGATGAATGTGAAGATCATCAAGCGGTAGCTGAGGACCCCAGCTCAAATTAAGGGGGAACTCCAGCTGATGTCACTCCAACTGCATCAGCAACCGAAGCCCAACCGAGCCCGGTTCGAAATATTGTCAACATTGAGGACCCAGACTCAACAGCTGACAAATCCCCAGTTATGAAGACTCCAACAGTTCAGGATTCTCCTTCAGTTGAAATCCCTGAACCAACACAGTTGGAAGAAGAAGGAAGACGCAACCGAAGATGGTATGAAGTTCATTCCACTGACGACATCATCGGAGATCCAACCGAAGGTGTGCGTACAAGAAGCAGAGTTGCGACTCAGGACTTAACTGAGGAAGAGACCAACACTTATGCCCAATATGCTGAGGAGTTGGCAGTTCTAGAAGAGTTCGAACAAGCTGGAGATGTTGCCATGATTTCTTGCTTTGTAGCTGATGTGCCAGAACCAAAGAACGTTGTGGAAGCTCTCAATTGTGTTCACTGGACAACAGCTATGTAAGAGGAGCTGAATCAATTTCTACGCAACTGTGTTTGGGAGTTGGTAGAAAGACCAACTGGTGTCAAGGTTATTGGACTTAAATGGATTTTCAAGAACAAGAGAGACGACATTGGTTACATCGTGAGGAACAAGGCAAGGTTGGTAGCTCAGGGATACTGCCAACAAGAAGGAATTGACTTTGAAGATTCCTTCGCACCAGTTGCAAGGCTGGAAGCCATCCGAATATTTCTAGCCTATGCCGCACATCACAAGTTCAAGGTTTATCAAATGGACGTGGAGTGTGTCTTCCTCAAAAGTGATATCAAGAAAGATGTTTATGTTGAACAGCCACCTGGTTTTGAAACTGGAGATGGAAGAGTGTACAAGCTGAAGAAAGCTATCTATGGACTAAAGCAAGCGCCAAGGGCCTGGTATGACACTCTTTGTGGTTTTCTTCTGAACTCGGGGTTCAAACGAGGGTCAGTTGACAAAACCCTGTTCACCATAAAAGTTGGAGATGATATACTTGTGGTGCAAATCTACGTGGATGACATCATATTCGGTTCCAAGTCAGAGGAGCTGTGCAAGAAATTCTCAGATCTTATGAAGGAGAAGTTCGAGATGTCAATGATGGGCGAGATGAATTATTTCCTTGGATTGCAAGTGAAGCAGTCGCCAGAAGGGATCTTCATCAATCAATCCAAGTATACAAAGGAGCTCATCACCAAGTTTGGATTGCAGACAAGTAAGACCACAAGGATCCCAATGAATACTAATTGGAAGATTGAACCTGGATCTGAAGGAAAGCTCGTGGATGCCAGCAAGTATAGAGGGATCATCGGTTCTTTGCTATATCTAACCGCCAGTCGGCCAGACATATCCTACGCTGTTGGAGTGTGTGCTCGGTTCCAAGTTCAACCGAGAGAAGCTCACATGATGGCAGCAAAGAACATCATCAAGTATCTGAAGGGTACTGTTAATGTTGGATTGTGGTATCCAACTGACGACAATATCTAACTGACCGGATACTCAGATGCAGATTTAGTCGGAGATCGGTTGGATAGGAAGTCTACTTCTGGACATTATCAGTTCATGGGAAGCAATCTGGTTTCATGGTTCTCCAAGAAACAAGCATGTGTTGCCACTTCTACAACCGAATCAGAGTATATGGCTGCTGGAAGTTGTTGCATGCAAGTGTTGTGGCTGAAGCAACAGCTGAGAGATTATGAAGTCGCGACTGGACAGGTTCCCATTCATTATGATAGCTCGAGTGCCATAGCTATCTCTTTGAATCCTATTCACCGCTCTCGGACAAAGCATATCGACATCCGTCATCATTTCATCCAAGATCATATTGAGAAGAAGGATGTGTCCATGGAGAAGATTCCAACTGAGATTCAGAGAGCCGATATCTTCACCAAACCTCTACCTGAAGCCCGGTTTAAGATGCTATGTGATCTTCTTGGACTGTTGGATCCATCAGATGAGGAGTCAGCCGAGCTGAAGAGTCAGATATCCATCTGAGTGGGAAGCTCAGATGAAGGGGGAATCTCAGATGCAGAGCGCCAACTGAAGACATCAGACATCAGCTGAACAGACAAACTCGAGTCAGCTGATGGTATGCTGCAACATTGGATCAGACGTCAGCTGTATAGACGAACTCGAGTCAGCTGATGGTATGCGACAACTGAGGAATATAACTGAAGTATACAGCTGATTTTGACATCAGCTGGCAGGTAACATTCATGACTGAAGGTGTTATGTTCTTAAATGAGAATGTTTGAAATAAATTCAAACATTCCTGAGCTAGTCAGTTACATTAAAATAGCCATCATGTCGCATTAAATGTAAAGTACGGCTGAACATCCATAGCCTACTTTATAGTGCGATTGGGCTGACATGAAACTGTACACCTTCTCACGCGCTGGTTGGAACTCGGATCAAAACGTCGAGTCAAAGCTAGTCAACAGTCGCGCAATCTCAGCCGTTGATGGATTCGCGCCATTTAACCCCAGCCGTCGATTTCAACCGAGTCAAAAACCTATTTAAGGCGAAAAATTAGGAAATTATCTCCTACTTTCCTCATTCGTGCATATCAAAACAACTGTTCATCATCGTCTTCAATTCTGTCTCTCCAAATTTGGCTAATTTTCTCTTTCCTCTTTGCATATATATATATCTTCACTGCAATTCACAATGGCACCCAAATCCTCCAAGAAAATGGTTTCCAAAGAACCAGCCACTTTCCAGGAGTCATTCGATATGCTGATATCGAAGATACATTTTGAACATATTCTGTCGACGGACGCGCTGGAGTCACCGGAGCTCTCTCCCCTCACCGGTCTTCTCTCTACGCACGGCCTTCTTCAATGGGCGACTCTTTCTCCCTCTCTCATTCTCAGAAAACAAGTTGGAGAGTTCTATCTCAATCTGCATCATGATTCACAAGTCGGACTTGTTTCTACGGTTTCCTGCAAACAGCGCGATGGAGTTTCCAGAACAGTCCATGATTCTGCCGTCAAGATACGTGTGTCCGAAGAACTCGCCAAAATCATTCCAAGAAATCTTCAGGCCACAGACATCGTCGACAACTTCTCTGATAAGGAAGCGGATGAATTCCTTCAGCAGGCCTTGATCATCCTAGAGAAAATGAAGAGCAGCGTGCAAAGAACAAAGTTGAAGCCTCAACATCGACTTCTGTTCGATGTTATTTCCATGTGTGCATTTGGATACGGTGGTGCGTTTGGGGATATCAGCCGCCCCAAACTGAAGCAGCAGAAAGCTCTGGAAGAGAGACACGAGGTCAGCTGGCTTCAGTACTTCGAACATCAGCTGCTGTTGGAGCAACAGAAGATCTCCGAAATCACAACTGAGTCCGGAGAGCGGTTGTTGAGTGTGAAAGGCTCACTCAACTTCGGCACCAAGATCTCTGCGCTGATCCTCAGTGCCACCAAGGACCAGAACCTGACCTGGGAAGACAGCGAAGCAACTCCCCTGAAAAAGCTATTGTTGTTCCCATCAGCTAAGAAGGCTCAGGATGTCTTGTCTGCGGTGTACACTCCCAAAGACAAGAAGGGAGCTGGAAAGCCAGTTGTGGAAGCAGACACAGTTGAGGCACAGTTGAAGTCTCAACCTCCTGCAATAGTTGGCCGAACAACCAGATCATCTTCTAAACGCCAGCTGAGGGATGAGACTGATGAAGATGAAGAAGAAGAGGAGAAGGTACCTCTACTGAAGAGACCAAGGATTCGTTTCAAGCTGCCAGCGGTGCAACCAGCTGCGAAGCCAGCAGTGGAAAAGCCAACGGAGGAGACACCAGCTAAGAAATCAACCGAATCCAGCCAGTCGGTTGATGCAGCTGCGTTTGTGATTCAACCCCGCCAACAAGAAGAGATGGCTGAAGGGATGGAGACCGATGTTGAGGAGTCCACGCTCGTCCTCAGATGACTCTTCTTCATCTGAGGAGTCCCACGACAGTCCACCCTCTCCACTAACCGGAGCTGATGCCAGCCAGGTAATCCCACCTGTGTCTGAGGAAACTATTGAGCCCGCCCAATCACCACCCAAAGAGGATCCAGTTCTCTCAACTGGTCCTCAGTCAAATATCCCGAGCCTCACGCTCGATGCCAACGTTGAGACCATTCCTTTGGCCAACCTTGAGGAAACCATCGAACACATTGCCTTCGATATAGACCCCCCACAAATTGATGGAGAAGCCAACCGCCAGGCAATTTTGGCTGAGTATGAAGAGAGGCTGGTCTACTGCTTCAGAAAACTGACAGGCATGTTTCCGGAGGCACGTTCCATGCCCATCTTTGCAATGTTCGGGACCGAACTTCTCTACCAGTTCAACGTCATCTTCAGTTACTGGTACGTGAAGGAGGACACCCTGAGGATCCACGGTTGGGACAGGTTGAAAATTGATGAATCCAACCTGAGGACATACTTTGATTATTAGAACCTCGAGGTTGCTTACAACCAGAAGGTTGCCCTGCTACGACGCCGCCTGGATCAAAGCCGAGAAGAAGGAACTGACTCTAGGGAGCTGTGTGACAATGAAGGAGTTGTTGCCTTCCTAGAGTCCATGCTAGCCAAGATTGCCGACCCCATGGAGGACGTGGATGCGGCTGAAGAGGCAGCTAAAGCAGAAGAAGAGAGGCTCAAACAATACCTGGCAAATCAAACAGCCATGGTCATTGTGAACCCACCAGCCACAGCTCAACAGCACGAACAGTCTGGACCCTCTGATCAACCAGCACACTCCACTGATGCTACCTGTGAGCTGATAACTGATAGGGTCAACCAGCTGAGGCATGAGCTGCTGTCCACCATCGAGCACAACAAAGAAGATCAACAGCATCTGGTTGAGGCTCAAGATGCCAAGATAAATCAGCTGATAGAGGAGAATGCCTCTCTGAGGAAGCAGCTAGATGAACTCTCCTCCTCAACCAGCACCGCCGACATTGAGCTGAAGAAAGAAGTTCGTGGACTCAGCTCAGCATTCAACGGCTTCAAGTCTGTATCTGAATCCAATCTTGCAAAGTCCCAGCAGACACAAGACCAGGAGTGGATATCTCAGTTCGAAAATTATTGAGCTGCGTTCGTCACCCTTCACAAGGATGTCTCTGCAACCCTTGCCGCCATAAAGAAAGCCGAACAAGAACGCCAAGACCTGGAGCTGGCGAAGAAGGTTGAAGAGAAAGACGTTGTGGAAGAACTCTTCTCTCGAGTTCAACAAGCAGAAGCCAAGCTGACCTCCCTGGACGGCTCACTTGCCACCCTTTTGGATGATGCCAAAAAGGGGGAAGGAAAGGTGCCAGCAGCTGTTGCTGGACAAAGGAAAGATGGAGCAGCTGAGAAGCAGGGGGAAGGAAGTGGACAAGGGGAAGGAGCTGCACAAAAAGAGTCTCAGATGAAGGAGTCAGCAGGAAAAGAGTAGGAACTTGAAGTATCCCAAGACCTCGTAGCTGAGCTTACAGCTGAGCTGGATGCCGATCTTGACGGAATCTCAGTCGAAGATTGCATTGAAGCTGCAAAAGCTATGGGGATGTCCAAGGAGAACTACTTGAATCCCTCTTGGATCAAGAAGTTTGTTGCTGACCAAGCCAAGAAAGTGGCCAAGTTCGAAAAGGAACTGGCTAAAATTGCAAAGAGCGTGGATAGGAACAAAGCCAGCCAGAGCGTCAAACGCATCAACAAACACCAAATGAAGGCTGAAGCTAGAGCAAAGACCAAGCAGCTACAAAGAAAAGCCCCACTCCAGTCACGGTTCCCACATATTGACAAGTGGATGAACATTGAGTGGAACGATGACTGGGAGCAGTTCAAGCATGAGTTCATCAACGACTTCTACTACAGGAAGGTCTACACAACTGAAGATCCAAGGCAAGCCTTCAAGGAAGCCTTGTGGGAGCTCAGATCTGGGGATCCAGGGATGTTCAGGCAATTCCAACGAGCCATGGTAGAAGCTCAGCTCGATCCCAACACAGTTCCGGTCCCGCAGAAGGTCAGATATCGCCCTCAGATGATCAAAGGCACAAGTACTCCTAACAGAAATTTAATCATGGCTGAGGCGAGACAAGTGTGCAAGGAACATGGAGTTAATACCGGGACCGAGTCAGAGGCGAAGAAAGAGATTTTTGACCGTATCTTCAGCAAGTACGACCAAGAGTATTTTTGAGTTGATTTAGTTTTTGAGCAACTGTTGTAATTTAATGTTTTGTGCTTATCTTTGTAAACACAACAGTTGTAATGAAAACTTCAAGTATATATTCGATTCATCTTGACGTACAATCTCTCATTGTCCAAGCCCTGAATCGCAGTCTTTTAAATACCATGTTATAACTGTGCTAACCCTTTGATGTTTTATCTTATAGACTGTCTAGAATTTCAGCTGAGATTTTAAGTCAGTTAGTAAGATTTAGATCAGTAGTGGTTTCAAGTTGTAAATGGTTTTGGCATCATCAAAAAGGGGGAAATTGTTGGGAAATTTATTAGTATGAGTTTTGATGAAGTCCAAAACCAACTGACCCCAACCGAGTAGATGTTGCCAGCTCTTAATATTAGCAGTTAGGCTCGCTGTTTGAGCAATGTTAAGATTTTATCTTTACAGGTCTCCAGCTGAAGACGGCAACATAGCAACACTCGGATACAACCTAGGATGGAAGATCGGATGAGGAACATTAGTTGAAACTGAGAGTTCAAGTCAAACCGTTCAGATGGAACATCAGTTACAAGACTCTGACTGATGATAGAGTTATGCCAAAAAGGAGGAAGACTTATATACAACTGAGAGTTCAAGCCAACGGTTCAACATCAGTTACAGAAAGCCATCCGACCAATGGGGAAGGTATAACAGAGTGGTTACAAAAAGGATGAAGTTGAAAGTCAGCTGAGAGTTCAACGGTTCAGTCAGATAGAACATCAGCTGAAGACCACTCGGATAAAGATCAAGATTTTCAACCGACTAACCAAGGTTGACTGTCAGAAAGGTTTGAATTTGAAATTCAAAAAGGAAATCACGTGAGGGTTTGACCGTTCAGTCATTACCCCATTTGGCCCAACACAAGGTTGTCTCAGATGGAAAGCAGAAGAGCACAGATGCCATATCGGGAAAGTCTGCAGAGATGAGAGACAAGCCATCGCTATCAAAGAACAGAGATCAACGGCTCCTCCAACGGCTAGTTGATTATCTCCGCCTATAAAAAGAGGCATTCATTCATTCGACAAAAAAAAAAAAACGAGACAGAGAAAATTTGAAGTGCACCCACGAGAGAAACAAGAGCAAAGAAAATCTGCAAAATCATATTCGAAGAGCATCAGCAACTGAGAGTTCCGAGTGGTAGAACATTAGTAGCTGAGGGTTCATAGAATTATAATCTGTCTTAGATCTTAGTTTGAGTGTTCATTCGTTCAAGCCATAGATCCAGCTCACATTCGTGTTCGAGCTGTAGTTGGTAAACCCACCCACACACACACCCTAAAAAGTGTTTGTTAGGATCCTACTCTTCCTGTAACTGAGTAGATAGGTTGCTGAGTACCCGTAAACTTAGCATAGGTTGTCAAGTACCCGCAAACGTGACATAGGTTGTTAAGTACCCGTAAACTTAACTGTAAAGGTTGATAAGTACCCGTAAACTTATTGCAACGGTTGCACAGCCCGCGTAAGCTGTGTGGAACTGTCCAGAAGAACTTGGACTGAGGTGTGTGGACTCACATCTCCCTGTGGACGTAGGAGTTCTCTCCGAACCACGTAAATCCTGTGTGTCTGTGTTTATTTCTGTTAAGTTACTTATTGCATATTCAACTGACCAAACTAACCGGCATACAAACTGCATCTTTACATATCAACTGTCTTGGTTATTGACCAACCTTACACAAAAGCGTGAGTTATTTTACGAGTATAATTTCCACCACATTCCGCACGGCACCACTCTCACAGCTGAGGTCTCTTACTTAGTTGTGAATCCAACTGAGACTTTCTTTACTCAGTTGAAGTTTTTCAGGGGTTAAGTTTTCAAAGTTGAAAAATCCTAACTGATGTATTCCCCCCCCCCATACACCAGTAACTCGTATCGGGACCATCAGGTATTATTAATTCATAATAATATAATATTATTCTATATTCGTAATTATTCTGAATGCTATTTCTGTTCATCTAAAAATTGGTATTTCTACTATATTCATTCATATGATATTTATATGTTCTAAATATATATTCATGATTATTTCAAAAAAAATTGTATTCTTAATTCAAATAGGCTAATCTATACTATATTAAATTTTTATTTTACACATTCCTTTTTTTTATATATTAAATATTAATATTCCAACAAATTAAAATTAACATTCGTTTTATGCGAGTATCCTTAAAATCTTCCAGTTATTAAAATATATAGCTCGATTTATTTATTTTGAAAGTCACAATTCACTATTCAATATCTTAATTGATCCAATATCGAATTTTGTAAAACACCACAAGATTATTCATCAACAACATTACAAAATGTTCTCAACTTCTTAGAAATGAAATATGTATAATTAAATTTTGTTGCATTTATATTATACTTCATCCATCCACGATATAATTGTCACTGTTGTTATTTCTATTTGTCCACGATTTGGGTGTCAATAAAAAAATTATAAACAAAAATTGTAACACCCTGCAAATCCGACCCTAGGAAAAACGGGATTAATAAAAATTTTCCCCTAACAAGATAATAGGTCTCTTATTCCCGGAAGTTTTAAAAAAAGCCTCTCTCTCTCTCTCAAAAAGATGAAGACTTTATTTGTGAGTCTTAAGAAGAAATAATTTCGAAACAAAAGCATGATCTTTTATATATTTCGAACATCATATTTTCACGCAAGCATACGCATGTCACTTTACTTGAATAAATGTGGAGTTGCATCTCATACATCGTAATTATTCGAGCATGAGCATTTTTGCAAGATAATTTATTTAGCTCGATAAAGTAGAATACGAGTCACTCAAATGAGTCGTACCCGGATAAATTAACGAGATGAATAATACGTGACAATGTGCTTGAGTGTGAAAGTAATTACTTGCAAGTGGGTACTTTAATATAAGTTGAGTACTAGATAAAATAATACATGTAAGAACTTGCAAGTGGATTGAATAAAATAAAAAGAAGTAGAATAAGAGAGAGAGAGAGAGAAGGAGAGAGGTCGAGCAAGAGAGGGAGAGGGAGAGAGTTTACCATTATTTTATTTCCTCCATCATTGTCATAACACCATTTTTCAACCTCATTTGAATTCCACCAATGCATGTCCTCCATTTTCTTACATCTTTCTCTCATCCACAAGCCAACCATCTCCTCACCTCCTTATTTCTCCTTCTTGGGCAGCAACCACACTCCCTCCCACACACTCCATCCTTCTCATTCATCCACCATCCCAATTATTTCCTCTAGCACCAAGTTCCATCTTTTCTTCTTCTTCATCTCCTACCTCCATCTCTTGCCACCATTTCCTCACCGCCAAGGAGAGCTCAAGAAAAAGAAGAGGAGCTCAAGAAGAACTCCACAAGCTCACAAGAGGGAGAGGACCAAAAGTGAGAGGAAAGGAAGAAAGAGAGTTGGGTAAAATGCCTAAACTAGTTTCTATGTTTTCTTCTTCATTCTTCTCTTAGGAAATCCATGATAGGTGGTGGGAATGTGTTTGCATGTTAGAAATAAGGTGTGAGGAGGGCCAAGAGAGAGGTTTAGCTCTTGGATCCTCAAGATATCTTGTTATTTTTGTTCAAATCCATGAGATCTATGCATTTCTATGTTCTACATGTGTTCTAGACAAATTGCATGTTAGGGTTTCTCTTTTGATTTGAAAGATCTATGCTACTAACATGATATATGTGTAGATCTAGGGTTTATGTGGCTGATTTGTGGATCCTTATGTGTGTATATCCTATATTATCAAGAGTTACAAATTTTCTGCACAAATGCCTTGTCATCTTCAAAGAAATGCAGCTCTGGACCCTAGCAAATGATCTTTGATTGAGTTTAAATATTAATATGTTGTAGCCCTATCTGTCTTCTATCACATATCCAAAAATCAGAATTTTTCATTGAACCAAACTCCTTCCACATCTCCAACTATCTACTGACCTCCTTCAACTGGACAGTTTCCCTTATTTGGCTAATATCTCTTTGATCCCTTGTGATATGAACGTTTTGCTTTTTAGAATCATATAGTAGACATTTCAAAGTTTCCAAAGGTATAAATAAGTCATTTTTCCATCAAGGGATGTATTCTCCATGAATTTTCTTGTGAAGCCCTTGTGCAGAAATTTCCAGAAAAACTATTACTTTGTAATCTGCCCAAAAAACGAGTTTTGATTAATTTGAGTATCTCCAAAATGATTTTCACCACTTGAAAGTAGTACTTAGGTCAGTTTAGGATGTTAGTTGAAAAGGAAAAATCGACCGAAAGTCGTTTGCTATTTTTTTCGAAGCCCCGATTGTGTTTTCGTGCACTAAAATAATTTCCAAAGAAATTCCTTATTATTACTATTTTTATAAAAATATTTTTCTTGAAATTATATATATTTTCTCCTCAAAATTCAATTTATAAATTATTTATGAGTTATTAATATATAAAAAGAGTTTTTATAAATTATTTATCTATTTTCTAAATAAATAGACTTGGACCTTATTATTCTTTGTCCAACTAGAATTTCTTATTGGATTCGGCCAGTAGGATTTGAGTTTTGAGTTCAATCTCTTATTTGATTAAAATGTATTAAGTCTTAGCCCATGTGCCTTGTTTGGTTATACATGCTCTTATTTGTCCATGTGAGATCCATTAAAAATGTTTGAGCTTGTTAAGTGGGCCTTTGGGTCATGTTTGATATTTGTGTCCAATAGTTTTGACTAAGTTAAAATGGTCAAGGGTCTTTGACCTTAAGTTAATTAAATTAATTAATTCATTCATTATTAATAAATCATACTAATGATCATTGTATATCATTGTATCGACATGTTTTAATTGATCATTGATGTATGATTTCTAAAAATGCATTCAAATGATTTTGGATCATCGATCCGACGATTAAGTTAAAATTTCAAAATTAAGACCTAGAATAGGATTTGACCTAAGACTAATGACTAATGCTTGGTAATTAAGTGTTAACCTCCTACTCAAATAGAAACCTAAGTGTTTAGACGATGTTGTAGGAGACACAAAGCAATAGACCGAGGACCCGTTTATCGTCGACGAATGAAGTTGGGTTCCTATGTTCAAAACTGTGGGTTATAGATCCCACGGAGGTAACTTTTGGGTTAATAAGTCCTGAACCACTGCTTTAAAAATACGAATTTGCATGCTAAAGGTTTTATATGCTCTTTACTTGTATTTTAAAATACGGCCTTGGACTCTGATCAAGCCAAGGTAGTGCGCACAAGGGAAGTGTGACGGTTCGGAGAGTGGGAGTGGCTCCCCACTTGATGAACTGGGGTAAAGGTAACATAGTAATTGAGATTTATGTTTCGAGCACGATAATCTATGACAAATGATTTTACGTATATGAAGGGTAAAAATAATTTCTTTAAAAACCCCTTTTATATATATGAAATGAGTATGCAAATTTCTTTCAAGTATCTTTATGAAAATAGTTTCCAAAATGGGGCAAAAGAATTCATTGAGTATTATATACTCAGCCCAAAATATTTTGTTTTAAATGCAGGTTGAGCGACGGGCGACGGAGGTGTGAGACGGGGGTATTCAAGGCTCAAGGATGATGGTTCTTCAACCCGTCATCTTCCTTTTATTTTGTTATCGTGGTGGATCCATAGTTGGTTTGTAATAACTAAACAAACTCCGAACTCTACTCTATTTCTTTTCATGCTTCGCCGACTAACCACTCGAGGTTAGTCGATGACAAACTCTATCCGCTACGACGTGCCGAAGTCCTCACATTTCGACCCTAAGTTAAACACTAAAGTCCCGTCGATCGGGCAAGCCGCTTTTGAAACCACGTCGGTTATTTATCAAATTCTTTTTGAAAATTCAACATCTATTTCTCTAAAAACTGTTTTCAGAAACTTATTCATTTCCTCAAATCATCTTTGAAAAACCAACTTGTTTATTCTTACTTTACCCTTCAAGTTACTCTCAATTCAATGCTTGAGGTCTAATGTTTCATCCCTTTCCCCTTTCCCCTTTAGTAGTGGTCCGCATCCGCATAGGCCCGGGTGCGGGCTGTTACAAAAATTCCTATGAAAACTAAGTAAATATATTTAATCAACTTGTTTACATGAACTATCTTCATTTTTCATTCCCATTTTTCTAAAATCTTCTATTAGTATCTGCTAGAATATATGAAATTGAATCAAATGTATGGATAGGTAGCTAAGGAAAAAAAGATTTGAAGATGCAAATTTATCTTTATCTGTTTTTTGGGCTAAGATTAGAGATATCAATTTAGCATAAAGTAATGAGACGATTTAAATAGTCATAAAAATAAATGTTTTACTAATTTTATTTCGATTCAATTTCGAAATGTTCAGATTTTTATCACGCATTGGCCAACAGATTTGGGACGAGTATTACAGTAAAGTCTCTATGTTAATCGTGATTAGGACGAGAACGTGTGAAAATTTTCTAAACAAATTTAAATTGGAATATATTTAATGAATGAGTATGTGACCCAATTCCTAATTATACGCTCACAACATCACAACTTCTAAATAAGATACAAAGTTTTAAAATGTATACTCGTACTTTAAAACATAAATTAGCAAGAATCATAATAGGACTGTACTTCTAAAGCAAATATTTTTGTAATAAGTAATTACTCCCTCCAACTCATTGAAATTATTTCTTATTTAGTTATCTCACTCATATTGTCATCTTTGAAATAAGAACCCTTCAAAACCTTTCAAAAGTGATGAGACCTATCTACTTTCTATATATTTACCCTTATTCTTAATCTTCATGCCGAACAGTAACATGACAAATAGATAATTAATTGTAAACCAATGAGACGGTTCAAATCGACATAAAAAGTATAACTTTTACTCATTTTAGTTAATATTAACATTGTAGTGTTCAGACTTTTATCGAGTATAACGTAACGGGTTTGAAATCGGTATGTATAGTAAACTCACTATTTTAACCGAGATTAAGACGAAAACTTGTAGAAAAATGCTAAACAAAGTCCTTGGATGAACGATTACGGATCCAATATTATTCCCAATTATAAATTTATATACATGAAATAAAATAATTTCTTACATTAATTTATTATAGTTAAGTAAGACTACCCACAATGGGGTGTCTTCATGGGTGTCTCGAGACACCCCATTGCAGCTCCAGATGGCTCGAGCCCGTCTCGCTCGAAAAAAAAGTTGTGAGCGCATGCATTGTACGCGCCTAACGGAAAAAAGAAATTGAAGGCAACGACTAATTTTTTGAAGGCAACGGCTATGTGCCGATTTTGCCTCGATTTTTCTTTTTTTTTCATTTTTTACCTATAAATATTACCTCATTTTTTACACTTCTCACACTATTTATCTCTGAATCACTTTTATTCTTCCAAAAATTCTCCCTCAATCACCTCTCATTCTCCCTCGAAATCCAAATAATCCTTGGTCGTCGTCGTGATGTCCCCCTGAAATGGCGAGCAAAGCATACACGCCGACGTGCCTTGATTCTATCAATCTCAGCTCGTCCATGGGCGGTCCTTCAACACTGTTATTAGCGACGAGGAGAGTCCCTTGTCTGAGCCGGTGCCGTCCACCGCAAGTCGCAACAGGGCAGCCAAAGGCAAAGGCAAGGCACGGGCCGATCTCACTCTCGCTGTCGTCGCTCCTCCTCCGCCCTCGCCGGCTGAAGCCGCTGCCAAACCAAAGATAAAGAGGCAAAATTACACAGTTGAACACTGTACCACCGTCGCCCCGATTTGGGTAGAGGAGACATGCAATTCCATTCTCGGCAAAGATGAACACGTCGAGAAATATTATGAGAAAGTGGTCGTGAGGTTCAACGCCATGTTCCAAGAAGACCTCAACCCAAAGCAAGTGAAGAACTTTTTTGAGCGTGTCTCCGGCTGGGTGAAGGAATGGATGATCGTTTACAACAAGGCGACGAAGAAAAGGCCCGGCGGCGCCTCCGACGATATGGTGCTCAAGAATGCCCAGGAGATATACGCGGCCCATCAAAATGGTAACCGCTTCGAGCATTTTTGTGCTTGGGAAATCTTGCAGAGTTATCCCAAATTCCTTCACCAAGAGTTTCCTGACATTCAGTATATGAAGCGGACAAAGAATACGTCGGAAGACGCCTACACCTCATCTGGAACGGCCCACGGCTCGAGCGAGGTGACAAAAGGGGAAAGTACGGGTCCCCACCGACCACAGGGACGAGACGCGGCAAAGGCTGAGGTGAGGGCGGCCAAATGAAAGGAGAAAAAAAGGCGAGCGAGGTTACGGAGTTCGGGTTGTTGTTCAACTCGACCAATGTCCGACTCAGAAGCATCACCGAGGCAAAGCAAAGCATGGCCGAGGCAATGATGGCTCTTGATCGAGCGAAGCAAGACTCCACCGACCTGAAGATCATCACCCAGGATACGTCGCACATGACATCGGAATGGTACCAACTGTACATGATGCTGGTTATGGAGGTCAAGCATCGTCGTGGATGGACGTAGTTTTTTTTTTTTCCTAACAATGTATTTTTTATTTCTAGTAGTTTATTTATTTTTATTTCTTATAATGTATTATTTTTATTTTATTTAAATTAATGAAATTTTTGATTTTTTCATTAAAATTAATGCAAAATAAATATTCAAAAACTAATTAGATGGAGACAATATCTATCTGCATGTGAACTTGTGAAAAACACCAATAGAGACACTCCATTATGAATAACCTAAGAACAACTTAACAACTTCTAACCAAGATTTAAAATTATTTTTTAAATGAACATACATAAATTAAAATATAAAGTTTCCGTCGAATCACCACGGCAATACGGCATGCTAAGACTATCTGCAACGCGGCTCGAAGAACCGGTCTCGAAGGGGGCTCGAGACGGGTGGTGCTCGAGGCCCCCGCATTGCAAGCCAGCGTGGCTTGAGACCGACTCGAACATACGAGACCGGCTCGAAGCCAGCGCGTGGCTTGCACGCGCCACCTTTTCGAAATAAAAAAAATTAAGAGCGCGTGTTATAGACACGCCAAACGGAAAAAAATTGAAAACATTGAACGTTGCGCGGCTCAACGGCTAAAATGCCGATTTTTTTATTTTAATTTTTTTTTATTTGAATTAATGTAATGTTTTTGTGTTAAAAATATTAATGAAATTTTATGAATTAATTTAATAAAAATAGAGAATTATTTAATATTAAAAATAGAGACTCCTTGAAGATCGATGAGTTAGAGAGATAGAGATTTCTAAAGAGTCTCTAATGCTGAAAACACCCTAATTGTCTTCAAGGGTTGCATATAGTCAAACTAGTCTCATCTAAAAGGAAAGGTTGTTTTAGAATTCAGTAGCATAATAAATTAGTAAGTGTGGGACAACGAAAGACAGATTTGATGAAATATCTTATCTCGCGATCGCGAGACCAATCTAACTAAGAGGTACGGCCCACAAAAAGAAAATGTTGGCTCAATTGGGCTGAGCCCAAATTAAGATATTTTTAAAACTTCTAATGCTCGGCCAGAGCGAGCCCCGACTGCTCTTTGTAGCACGATTAATACAACATTTAGGCTAATTTGTAAACTTTTATATGAATCAATGGCTACAATTAAACAGCACTTTTAAATTTTTTGGAAGGCAGTATAAATATTGCGTTAAATCTGACAATCAAAAATGTTTTTAATTTTTTATAAAAGTGTGAGAATGGAGAGAGTATGACCGTATGATAGAGACGAAGTCATACTTTACCTGACAGAATATAAAGGAGTTAGGTGAAATTGTGAAAATTCTACTTTGATTTTTCTTTTTAGCATTTAATACTTTTTAATTTTATATGCAATTAATTCTAGCTTTTTCCATTTCCCACACCCCCGATTTGTATGGACCGCTGTTTTTGTTGAACAAGTTCATATAGTTCAAACCTTCACCTTTGGTAGTAGAGAGAACCTCATTTTTTTCGTCTAATATACAATCTACAGTAAAACCTCGATAAATGATTGTTCGACAAACGAATAACCTCGTTAAATGAATAATTTTTTCCAGCCCCAACAAATGAACAAAGGAGAATGAATGTTCGATAAACAAATAACCTCACTAAATAAATATTTTTTTCTAGTCCCATGAATATTCATTTATCGAAGTTCTATTGTAATAACATATCAAGATATATGATTTGAATCCGAATCTTGATTTATCTTATGAATTTTGACTAGCAAAAGCTCGGTACATGAGTTGTATTTCTTTTTATAATAATTCTATCCAAACACACTGTGATCAGCCACAAGGGTATAAAAAGGAAAATTAATTATAAAAATAAAAATAATCATATTTCTCATTAGGGTTTAGATTCTCCAATTAAGGTATATTTCATTTTTTTTTCAAAACATATATTATTTTTTTAGCTAGTGTAGTTGGCCACAATGTATCCAAATAGCACATCTTTTTTTTAATAGACAAAATAACTGTGGTGGGGACGATCTTTCATGCAGATCAACGTATATACGTCTACGAAAATTGACTTTTCAACTGATTTAGTAATTTTTTTATGTGTATTGATTAATTATTCGATGTATGTATACGGTTTGATTTATTCTCGTCCCTATGTGTTTTATTTATTTATTTTTTGAGATATTTATTAATTGATTAAAAACTAATAAACTCTGATTATGAATTATAAATCATAATTGTACTTTTTGGAATGGGTACTTAGTGTTAATACATGCATGATTTTCAGAGTTATGTGGAATTGTGTGTCACAGTAAAATTATATTTAGACGATATTTTGGCCATTATGAGTTTATAGGTTATAAGTAAAAAATTTCGATTTGAGTGGTAATTAGTATATAGACACTTTGAATGTGTATGGGATTAGAAAATGAACTAAACTTACATACAATGGTAGTATAAAATTGTTAAGTGAGAATATAGTGACATATCATAGATTTGGTGGTTGATGTTTCATAGTCAACTAGGACAGATAACTTTCATGAAAAACAAGGTTAAACAAATGATTTAGTTGTTTGCAGAGTAGAAAATTAAAAAAAAAAAAATGTCATCATCTTATGCGCAATTTGACACGTGAAGAAAAGTGTACTCATTGTAACTAATGTACAGCGCAAATATGATTCTCTCTCTCACAACAATTGATTCATGCTGAAAAATGATATGATTTACAATTTTTGAAAAGGTACCTATTTTTTTATTAAAAATAAACAACTTGTTATGAGACGGTCCAATATGGTACACGAACCATCTATTTTGGGAACGGATAGAGTTAAGATTGGATTTCTTCAACATTAAAAGAAGTCTGAATATATGTATAATCTTGTCAAAAATCAATTGAGAACCAAATTAAAATTGGTATGGCAAAGTTTAATTAATCACTTGCTAAAATGAGTTAGATGAACAACTTTTTGAAAGAAGTTTGGAAAGAGATAATTTTTTTTAATGTACGTTATTATTTTAGTATAAAGCAATTCAAGGACTATATGTGTACACCACCATCATGTTTAAAAGTTGAAAAGTATTTGGTATGGGACATTAAACCACTAACTATCCTAAAATTCAAAATAGGTAAAAACAATACTATATGCCTATGTACAATTACACTTATCCTCTTGCCATCATAAGAAGCAACTTAAAGAAAATGAAAGATGGTTAATTAGTCCATCCATTGATTCATGGTGGGGTCTATTCTTGCAACCACTCTCACAACAAACCACATCAAATCAAAGTTTGGTGAAACAAAACCCCATATATACCCCTCTTCTCCCACCAATCAATCACACTCCAAAATTCTCAGTGAGACAATTCATCACACAATGGGCTCAACAATCAAGAATCCTCAAACTACAGCCGTTGATTCCGATGAGGAAGAGAACTTCCTATTCGCCATGCAGCTAGCCAGCGCTTCCGTTCTTCCCATGGTGCTCAAATCCGCTATCGAGCTCGACTTGCTCGAGCTCATCAAGAAGGCCGGCGCCGGCGCCTTCGTCTCCCCGGCGGACCTCGCCGCCCAGATCCCCACCACCAACGCGGAGGCGCGTGTGGTGCTCGACAGAATCCTCCGCCTCCTCGCCAGCTACGCCATCCTCGAGTGCCGCCTCAAAACCCTCCCCGACGGCGGCGTCGAGCGCCTCTACGGCCTCGCGCCGGTCTGCAAGTTCTTGACCAAGAACGAGGATGGAGTTTCCATGGCGCCTTTGGCGCTCATGAATCAAGATAAAGTTCTTATGGAGAGCTGGTGAGTTTTACTTTTTCTTCTAATTAAATACTATGGCTTTTGCATTAATTTTTTATTTTTGTTATATTATGAGGTGGAGATAACACCAAAATCTAGATACTTCTATTTGAACAAATGAGATACTGACATTGAGGACATGGGAGCCCATTTTTTTGTTTTTTTCATCTTTTTTATTATTTGCAGTAGATAGGAGTATATTTTGAGTGATAATAAGTTAAAATACTCCAATCTAAAAATAAAAGACAATACTTTTAGATATATATAAAAAATAAATAATATTCCAAAATTATGTAAAATTATATAGTTGTCCTTTTCCGCAATTTTTTCTCGTGTATACATGAGTATGAGAATATCATACAGGATTGATATACATATGAATAACATACATATATATATTATACATGACTACCATATAAGAATATCGCATACAAAATTAGCATGCATGACATGTATGCTGATCATGTATGCTGTCGGGAACTCATATATACTAATTTTTTATGTATGCTAATCATGTATGAGGATATTTTGGTAACTAGAAATATCATTTAACTTTTATAAATTATGGGTATAAATTTATTTTTACTTTAGAAAAATGAGAATTTTAATATATTAATACTTTTTATTTTTGTCATGTTGGTTTTCTAATATGTCTAGTATTATTATTGTTACTTGTATTGTGTACTAAAATTCTGGAACCGTGAGATACCATAAATTCCAATTATCTATTAATGCATTCGTTTGTTGAGTTACTATGTTTGGATTATCTATTTGATTAGTGTAGCCTTTTAGGATATGTTCATTTAAAGCACAAATTCTCAATGTACCGACTAAACATAATTATACTTTAAGCTTCAATAGAACTCATTGTAATAAAGTCTAGGTCGGTCCCACTATAGTAGGATAATTGGTCCGAAAATAGGGTGTAAAATTCCAATGCGATATGATATTACCTACTTCTACTTCTGCTATGGCGTATGGACCACCCAACTTTCATAATTTATACTCTCTTCATCCTACTTATATTGGAGATACGAAGAGTAAAAATAAGAGTAAAAAATATAAAGTAGTTTAGTTCTATTCTCTTTAAAAAATTTGAACAAGACATTTAAATAAAGAAATAATAATAATATAAACGGAATGGACAGAATATTTTAAGGCCGAATATAAATGAAGAAGACATCTTAACAATTAGGTGAATAATTCGCGTTTTTATAAGACTATAAGGGAAGTGGTGGGTACCACCTTTGATCATGATTTATATTTGTATAGATATGTATATAAATTGGGTTGGAGGTATATTTTATTTTGTTATAAAATAAAAACAATACTCATTTCACAAGAAAACGTAGTAATACTAATTATAGAAATCATGGTATATAATTACTGGTGTAAAACAGTTTATCCCTTATAACTATGCAAATCGTTATTAGGTATAAAATTATCATAATTTATTTATCGGATCAAAATTGATATTGAGTTCTATTATTACCCAACAAAAGGTACCATCTAAAAGATGCAGTTCTTGATGGAGGAATACCTTTCAACAAAGCATATGGGATGAGTGCATTTGAGTACCATGGGACAGATCCAAGATTCAACAAAGTGTTTAACCAAGGAATGTCTAACCACTCCACTATCACAATGAAGAAAATTCTAGAAACTTACAATGGGTTTG
Source organism: Schizonepeta tenuifolia (assembly GCA_029490685.1). Lineage (NCBI taxonomy): Eukaryota > Viridiplantae > Streptophyta > Magnoliopsida > Lamiales > Lamiaceae > Schizonepeta > Schizonepeta tenuifolia. The sequence continues at coordinate 75,542,106 of CM055956.1, read as the reverse complement.
ATGGCCTCAAAACTGTGGTGGATGTTGGTGGAGGAACAGGAGCAACACTCAACATGATTGTCACCAAGCATCCATCTATTAAGGGCATTAATTTTGACTTGCCACATGTTATTGAAGATGCTCCATCTTATTCAGGTATCTCAATTTTGGTCTTCTATTTATGTGTTCTTTTGAGTAAAAAAAATACTATTAGACTTGTTAAAAGCAGTCGTGTAAAAAATACAGCTCTTTGGATCATACTTTAAAAGGACCAAAACTAATTTCATGTCAACTGTCGCGTCTTCGATTTTTCATCAATACACGTTATGTGTATCGATAAACTAATTGCAATTCGGGTTTGGTTATGCAGGTGTGGAGCATGTTGGTGGAGACATGTTTGTGAGTGTGCCCAAGGGGGATGCAATCTTCATGAAGGTAAACTCAAATTACCAAACACCCCTTCTCTAATCACACAAAACACCCAAAAAAAAAAAACTCATTTTATTTCCCAAAAATTATTGCAGTGGATATGTCATGACTGGAGTGATGAGCACTGTCTGAAATTCTTGAAGAATTGCTATGACGCCCTTCCACAGAATGGGAAAGTGATATTGGCTGAGTGTGTTCTGCCTGAGGCCCCAGACACTGGACTGGCCACTAAGAATGTTGTCCACATTGACGTAATCATGCTGGCCCACAACCCTGGTGGTAAGGAAAGGACAGAAAAAGAATTTCAGTCCTTGGCCAAAGGTGCTGGCTTCAAACACTTCAACAAAGCTTGTTGTGCTTACAACACTTGGATTATGGAGCTGCTCAAATGAGATTAATTTTCTCATGTTGAAAATATTATTTGGAGGTGTGGTTGGATTTCAGTGTGTGATTTCTTTCCCTCTCTTCAAGGAGGTATACTTATATTTACCCGGAAGAACAAAAAAAAGAAGGATATCAAGAATGTTAATTTACTTGTAAAGTTTGTATTCCCACTTGTTTCTCAATAAACAAAGTTTTTTTGCGTTTTTTTTTTCCGGATTATTGGAGTTTTGGAAAACTTTTACTTCATTATTCTTATTTTGTACTACTTGTGTCCACGATAAGTGTTGTCCGGAGGGAGTGACATGAGTTTTAAGTATGATGGAGTGAGTTAGATAGATGTATTGTGAGTGGAGAATAAGTCTTACATTTATTGTGAGTGCATGGAGTCATTTCCATTTAAGAAAAAATTACACTTATTATCGATGGACGAAAAAGGAAAGAGGACCACATTTATCGTGGATGGAGGGAGTATTGTAGTGGTTGTCAACAACTTAGTTAGCGGGAGGCACAAGCTATATTATATGCAGCATGGTTGAAAATCCACTATTTATGACATCTAACATTTCAAAAATTGATCAAGTCGAAGGAAATGTAAGCTATATATGACAATCATTCCGACATTCCATCTTATTCAAAATGATGTATCTACTTGCATCACATCAACAACAAAGATGCATCTACTTGTACAATTGATAGTCCTGCAAAATCATACTATATTAAAAAAAAAAAAAAAAAAACAATTGTAGATTAAATGATAGGTTCTTAGTCTTGGCATGTGACGATCATTAATTAATACAATGAACTATTTTGCAGCATGATACAATAGGTATGACTATAAGATTTTGAAATGGATAGCTTAGACGGTAGGAATTCATCACAAAAACGTTATTCCTGATACCAAACACATTTAATTTGGTGCATAAATTTTACGATATCAAATTTTGATGTAGAACATAAATATATAGTATTTTCTAGAGAATCTTGAAAAGTTCCAAGCAGTGGCCTTGGTCAAGGTTTCTGCTCCAGAATTTATCGTAATATTCTGCATAAGTGTAGTCTCTGTAAAGGGCAGCTTCTGATTGGTCTTCAATAAGCTGTTTGGGAGCTCTGATGACAGCGCTGTTACTAGGGCACAAGAATGTCGCTATTGAAATTCTTGCACTCTGGGCATTTACTACTGCTCTGTGCCACGTACTTTTGTATTTTGAGTTGCTCAATGTCTGCATCAAATTTAAATCAATTGTTAATTCATGTTTGGATGAAGAAGATCTAATATATATTGGATAATTGACACGAGATTCTCTATTATTAACTGCCTTGTGTTTTGGGATGAAGAAGATCTATTATTCTGCTAATATTAACTATAGGAACTATTTATTTCCCCTAAAAACAAACTATAGGAACTAATTCAGATGGGACCTCAATTCGAGCACTTAGTATTTTTATTGCTGGGCTTTTATTGCGCTTATCATAAAACTCAAAATGTAATACCTCCCATCATTCTTAATTCGTTTCATATGTAATAAATATACATACACATCTATGTAGTTCACGAAATGCATAATGTTTGATGACTTCCTTACTCTCTGCGTGGTATGATTTTGAAAAATTAAAGATGATCTATTTGAACTTTTAATAGTTTAGATATGACTTCAACAATACACACACTATAGGCTAATAGCACTCAATTATAATTTAAAATAGAGAATCTCATCTCGTATGAATCTAAATTACCTGGAGTTGATCACCAATGTTGACCACAAATGCATTTGGGAAGGGCTTCACAGACAACCATTTTCCATTTTTGAGCAATTGAAGGCCCGTTACTTGCGTATCCTGAAGGAGAATAGTCAGAGTGTTGGGATCGGTATGGGCCGGAAGCCCGAATGTTAGTTCGGGCTCTGGGCATGGTGGGTAATAATTAATAGCCATGTGCTGCCCCGCTTCGCCCAAACAATTAGTTATGTAGTCTTTTTCAAGGCCCAAACTCTCCGAAATCGCTTCTTGCAATCTCAGCCCGAGTTGCCGGACCTCCATGCTATAATTGCTCACAGTTTCCCTAGTATAATTAATGTACATATCAAATATTCTTATTTATTCTTCAAACGAATTATATAATTTATGTAGTGCACTTTCCAAATAAAAATTCATGTCCCAATCTTAAAACATTTTTTTCCATAATTTCTCTTTTTATTATTTTGAGGAAAACAATGTCTCAATATTTAATAAATTACAAATTCATATTTCCTGTCTCCTAAGATCTCATGTAAAGCAAGTGGAAAATCATTGATTAGTGTGCGTGTGTTAGCCTATTGGTAGAGTGGTTAATGCCCGGATCAAAGATCACAAGTCTGAATCCACCGTCACACGGCCTTTAAGATTTCTTGTAATATTGTTTGAAAAATCATTGATTATGTATTTGAGGCTGAGCAAGTATTTTCACATTAGACCAGCATACCACGTTGGGCTTGGTACCAAAAATATCACCTCCGAACATAACTTAGGCTACTTAGCTAGGCTTTTAAACTTTTATAGATGAAATTGACTAGGAAACCAAGAATAAGTATACGCAATCTCCAAATGAACTTATAAACTTAGTGACCAAATATATATTTTTTTTGTTATATACTGTAGTATTACCAAAAACTGCAATTGACAATGTTACCCTAATACATAGATATACCTGTATAGGAAGATGATGGGTGAGAATGAGAATAATTCTGAATCCTTGATCTTTCTTAATCAATGACTCAAATTTAACGATGCATTGAGTTTATGCATTAAGATGTTAATGCATTAAATTATTCCGCAGTATATGCATTTTCGATGTGATAAAAATATATTAAAATATAATAAACTTTTGACTTCAAGCACCCTACTCTACAGCTAGATTATCTCTGAAGGACCCAATTTTTTTTTTTTTTTTTTGATAAGAACTCCACCTTTTGAGCTCAGCTAATTGAAAGGGAGATGTTAAACGTAGCAAAGATGCACTAATCAAATAACATAAAATAGAAAATAGTTGGCGTTGCATATCGTCATTTTAAATATGGTTATGCTTGCAAATGGACAGGATCTTCAGACATTCTTATCTTGATAGTGTGCTATGTCACCCTCACTGTTAAAGTCAAGCCCTTTTTGTGGAAGAAAAGTTCACAATTAGTATTGAAAGTGAGAGAATTATGACACCATAGCGTTTTTCCCCACTTACTGTCTTATACACCCCAGCGAAGGGAAAGTAAATAAAAAAGAAAATAAAAAACCACATAAAATTCTTGATAATCACGGGAAAATATATTCCGATAAAACAAATAAATACTAATGAAAACTAAAACTACTAACTGAAAAGATTAAATTAATCATTATTCGTATCGGAATTATTAAACTAATTATTTTTGGGAAAATAAAAGGTGTCACTCTCGTTGATCACCACCCGGCCGAGATCTAGAAGTGCTGCTGATGGAGATCCACACAAGCAGTTCCAATATCCAAATATTCTTTTAATTTACTTCAATTAATTAATTATCTCCAATGTCTATCACAATATTATAATTCTCCTCGGCCTACACCAAAACGCGTTTTAAGACATTTATTTAAGTGGTTGACGTGTCCAACAGCATGAGAACATGCTTACGCTGATGTCGTCACTCTCTGCCGTGAGCGACGAAACGTCATACCAAGGCAATTCCAAATAATTTTACAGACTTTATTCTGAGAATTTGGAATCATCTCTCAACTCGCAACGGACTTGCGTAAGATCGTGTGTGAGAATGTGTCCATTTTACTTGTAAATTTATTCTGAAGAAATATAATAATTCTATTCGAACATACTATATCTGAACATACGTACTTGAAATAAGAAAAACATTGTTCGATTGTCTTCAAAATTTCTTTCCTCCTCAGACCCCCTTTCTCATGCACACCCACTTCCAAATTTTACTCTCATCCACACCCAAGTTCTAAACTCGTAAATTTAAATTTGGATGAAACTATATAATTAAAATTTAAAAAGTGTATGTTTATTAATAATTAAACTGTTGAAACTATGAAAATAAATTATTAGTTAAAAAATTCCGTCAAATTCGTATTTTTACTATCGTATGTCTAGACATAGTATGTCCAAATAGCACTACCCTAAAAAATAATACTACTCTAGATAACAAAAACAATAATTCTACTCGGACATACTATGTTTGGACATACGTACTTGAAAGAAGAAAAAAATTGTCAGATTATCTTCAAAATTTCCTTCCTACTCAGACCCCCTTCTGAAATATCAATTTCACGCACATCCGCTCCCAAATTTTACTCCCATCCACACCCAACTTCTAAACTTGTCAATTTAAATTGTGATGAAACTTTATAATTAAAATTTACAAAGTGTATATATGTTTATTAATAACCAAACTGTCGAAACTATAAAATTAAATTATTAGTTAAAAAAATCCGTCAAATTTCTATTTTTTACCATCGTATGTCCAGACATAATATGTCCAAATAGCACTACCCTAAGAAAAATTAGGAAAGTTATTTTCACTTATGTTTTTTTTATCACACTCACTCCTATTTGGAATTAATGTCGTTTTAGGCTTTTAAATTTTGAACGTATTGAGTGTCGTTTTTCATTATTATACCTGATATGACCTTAATTTTTATGCTTTAACTACTTGGTGGGTGATAAAAATGGCAGCCGAAGCATAACATGGAGAAGAAGACAAGTAGTTTATCCTTTTTCCACCAATTAATAGTTATCATTAAAATAAGATTAATTTGGGTAAAAATAATTTTATAAATGTGCATATGAGTTTAGAATGACAAATAATATGAATAAAAGAGAGTATTATTTACTATAAAAAAGAAAAATATATTACATGGCCTTTCTTTCCCATTTTTATGCCTAGTATGAAAAATATTATCACATATACCCTCATGTTAATATTTTCTGCAATTACTGTGAAAAAGAAGAAACAGGAGCTCTTTGGAAAAATTATACATCATGCCCGAGAAAAATTAATAAATGTAATCATGTAAAAATGATATAAAAAGTATGGAAATATTTATATTCCACAATTCTCTATCAAAAGTAAACGCACCTTTATAAGAAAATAATAAATATATATATATATATAGAGAGAGAACTAATAAGTTAGTTTTTAAATTCTCTATGTGCGCGCGTAAATATTATTATTTCCATCCCGTTCAAAATGACACTTTTTTTTTACACGATTATTTAAAAGAAGAGTTTAACGAATAAAAAGATATAAGATAGTAGATGGCGCATTTTTGTTTTGAGAGTAGCTTCTTTTTGTCACTTTGTAATTTTAAACTAATTAGACAGACATTAATAAGCATCAAATTTTATGACCATTGGTGATAAAATTGGAGAGAGAGAAAAAATTATTGAAATTTCAACGTGCGAGATTGAAAGTGGGGAGTTTTAATGGGAGCGGAGAGATAATTATGTTTGATTGAATTGATGATGACGTCTAATAATAAAAATTAAAAAATTAAAACATCTTATATTATGGAGGGAGTACGTACCAACTAAAAATCAAATATGAGTGTTTCTGTGTGTATATACTGAATAATTATCGTTTGCATTTCAATAATTTTATTAAAAATGGTTAAGAGAGAAAATATTCAAATAATAATTTCAGACATAAGAAAATTAATTTGGTGGAGCATAGTCCCTACCTATATGGTCAGTTCATCGAAGAAAACGTGAGAAGAAGAGGCACATACTCCGACAAAACCAACTTGAATTAAAAAAAGTGCTATAAACGTTGTTATGCAAACCTTACTTGAGGGTTGACAATTCAGAATCATGTTAGTACGAGTTGTTTTCATTTACTACTATTATGCGGTATACTACTTCTAAATTAATTTTGAAAAACTAGATGAAAATTTACTCAAGTGTGTCCCATTTAATTAATACTAATATATTTACAATGATGTCATCTTTTATTATATAGGTCATTCTAGCATAATGCTATTTACAAAATTATGTTGATATGTTGATCTTTAAAAAGTTAGGCTGAGTCGCCAACTGGAAACCCTAGAAGCATGTTTTTGGTTTTCTCACTTAATCATAAGAAGTTTTTTTTTTTAAAAATGGCTATTTTCCTCTTTCATGCAAATATATCTTCAACTTAAACATCTTGTAAGGAGCAAGCTAATTAAACATGCATGAGATGACATAATCAGTGTGTGTGTGTGTGTGTGTGTGAGAGTGAGAGAGAGAGAGAGAGAGAGAGAGAGAGAGAGAGTTACTTGAAAGCTGTAGGGTTTGATGGCCATTCTTTGACAAATTTGTCCAAAGGGTGACAATGGAGCCTAAGGTAATCCCTCCAATTATGAATCTTCTCTTTTTGGAGATTAGAACTAGTGCTCAATCTTGTTGTTTTTGTATGATCATTTGAGTACAATTTCATCTTCTCTTCCACAGGCAAATTAAAGAACTCTCTTGTAACCTCCAACATTTTCTCCATCATTTCTATTGGCACACCATGGTTTATCACCTACATTTCACACGCATACACACACAATATTACACAAATACACATTATGTATTCTAAGAAACTATCAAACAAATATTCTCAAAATAATATATGTATAATTAGTTACCTGAAAAAACCCATAGTGTTGACAAGCTTGAGATATTTGTTGGGCTATGAGTTTAGGATCAGCCCGGCCCAAATCAATAATCGGAGCATTGAAATAGTCTGCAACCTCTGAAAGTTTGGGCCTTTCAGGCTCGGGCCGGACGTAGCTCGCCGGAAGAGTGGAGCATCGGAAACCATTAGAGACTAATAATAGAGTTTCCATTGTTTATATATAAAATATAGTATTATATGTTTTTTGAAACTGAAATGTGTGATGAATGTAGTGCTTACATTACATATATACAAATAGAGAGAGAGATGGTTTGTATGATATAAAGTAGGGGGTTAAGTCGGTTGACTTGGGAATTGGGATAAGGTCTTTGAATAAGAATAACAAGTTAGTTGCTAATATAAGTAAATATTTTCAAATGCATTGGTTTACTATTGAAGCATCTAATACGTACACGCACACGCACAAACACATTTACGAAATACTCCCTCCGTTCCAATAGCATGATCTCACTTCTTTCGGCACAAGTATTAAGAAATAAGAATAAATGGATAAAAAATGGTGGATCCTATAACTTTTGAAGAGTTAATTATTTTCATTTATTGGAATGAGATCTTGCTATTGATACACCCCTAAAAAAAAAGTGAGACTTTACAATTGAGACGGAGTCAGTAATTGCTAACATAAGTATATTGTCAAATGCATATTTATATAGATTAAGGTATACAACTTATACTTTAATATATGACCCGACTATAGCTGATTATAACCATCAATTCTTCTGCATCTTGAGTAGGGACAATTTTGTATTTGCATCCCTGCAAATACATGTGGTTGGAAATAATTATTTGAAAATTATAATTTATGTCGGTTATTATTTAATTGTTGATAATTAAATAATTGTGGACTATTTTACTTATCGAGTAAATAATCGGAATATAATATTCATGTTCTCGATAAATCATTATTTGGTGAGTGAGAAATGATATATTTAAATTGTGTGTTGAAGATGAATTTGTTGAAGGCAAATTCATTATTGTGATTATTTCACGTTAAAAGAACGAACTCGATTTTAACCGTAAGCTTTAATTTGATTTGGGTGTTTCCATTTACTAATTAACTAATTATTTCATGTTTGATTAATTAGTTGTCTTTGGCCCAAATTAACAATTGGATTTTGGCCCAATTGAGTGACACACACAAATGTAAACAATTGATGTGTGTGTTTTTGGTTGTTTAGAATTCGAGGTTTTAAGTCGTTTTATGTGGATATAATGCACGTCTAGGTGTTATTTTGTGCAGGAATTATAGAGTCCAAGAGTGCAAAGATGTGGATGCGAGGTAACGAGAAAAGAGGAGATTTTGTTCGATTTGGATGTGGAATTGAAGGGAAGAAAAGATGGGTTGGATTTATTATATTAGTGGATATTAATTATAGCTTAGTTTTTCATTGTTAATGGGCTAATTAGTTTGTCTTAATTAAAGCCCATATATTTTGTATTGGGTGACTGAATTGGAGAAGGAATTTTTAATTCCTTTACTTTACTAACTATCAGCCGCCTAGGACTAGGTTAGTATATATGCTAGGAGTTTATTATTCAAGGCATACTTTACTAACTATTAGCCGCCTAGGACTAGGTTAGTATATATGCTAGGAGTTTATTATTCAAGGCAGACTGGACTTTATTAGCTTTTAGGTTTCCCTTAACGTACAGACTTTATTTTCTTCCCTTGATTCTTCGGCGATTAGTTGGAGTGAAGGCAGAATATTTTTTGGAGTTTTTGAAGTTTATTTCGGTGATTATTTTCTCGTCAATTTTAATTCCTTAATTTCATATTATGTTTGTTTTAATTTATTTGTTTGCGTTTAATTTTATCATGCGTAGCTAATTCTTTGATTCGGCGATAATATTGAAGCACTAGTTTAATAATCTATGAGACTTAATTGTTCGTTTAATTAATTGGCTAGGATTTCAATTTATTCCTTGTGTTTAGAGTTAATTCTGATTTTATTTAAGCCTGATCAACTTAGATTTAATTGGATTACAGTCAATTAGTTTCCCCAATCCGTAATTGTTGGAATAGGGCTAATTAGTGATAAAGCTACCATGTTCGTAGTAGGAATAAATTGGTAAACGGATTATTACTTGCGTTCTTGGGTAATTCGTTTAAATCGGGTTCCTTCAATTCTTAAAGCTATTACAGCATTAAATCTAGGACTGGCGTTTCCAGCTAGGTTATGTTCTAATAAGAGAAATAGTTATGTCTGGCGTCTACAGCTAACTATCGATAAAGTACGTAGGAATTGGGGTATGTCCGCTGCATTCACGGTACCCTATAACTGGTTGGTCCTAGATAATTAATAAATCTTTGCGTCGATGATCAGAGCCTAGACTAGTGTGGATTTATTCGAAGCCGAATTACTTTTCTTTGATTAATATATAGTTTATTATTTTAGTTAATTTCTGTGTTTTATTAGTTAATAAATTTAAGGTGTGGTGGCTACACCAAAAACTGATTTATAGGAAAATTAAATTATATCCCGTTCTTTGTGGTTCGACCCTGCTTATTACTATACTCATTTTAATTCTGAGTAGGATTTACAGGAATTATTTGGGAGTATACGACGCTCACCAAATTGGCGCCGTTGCCGGGGAACGGTGTTTATTATTTTATTTTTCCTATTGATCTTTTGTTACTTTTTTGCAGTTTATGACCAGGTCCTCCGACTCGGAACTTCTATATCATCCTGAAGTCAATAAGTTCGCGAGAGGATTGCTGAAAGATACTCGGGAGAGAAAGCGAAGAGAACTATTGGAATCGGAAAGTGCTCAGTTTGGCCAAACAGAACATGATTCTGACAGTGGTGCCTCGGATACTGAAGGTTTCTCGTTTGTCCAAACAGACCTTTTTGCTGAAGCAGAAGCAGATTCCGAAGAAGGAGTTGAGTCTACTTTTGTCGCGATTACTGAAGGCGACATGACAGAGGCAGTTACGATGTTGAATGAACTTTCCGGCCATCTGGAAGATGATCCTCCCACACCGATAAATCTAGCAAATTTGGAGGCACCAATCGAGATTAAGCTGGGGTTGTTGAATGTCTTACCGAAGTTTTATGGTAAGAGAGGAGAGGATCCGTACAATTTTCTGAGCGAGTTCATTAAGATATGCAAGGTGCAGAAACGGCCAACTGGAATTTCTGAGGAACAATTCAAGCTAGCAGCATTTCCTTTCACTCAAGTGGGAGAGGCGAATGCATGGTTCAGTAGTCTCCCCGCGAACTCCATATCAACATGGTCTGAAATGAAGAAATTGTTTTTGGAGCATTTCTTTCCTCCTACTAAGACTCATGCATTGAAGAAAGAGATTAGCGGAATTAAGCAAGAATATGATGAAACCTTGAGTGCTTACTGGTTAAGGTTCAGAAGATTGTTGGATAGTTGCCTGAATCACAAATTTTCTGACGGTGATTTGCTGCAGAATTTCTACCAAGGCATGAATAGCAAAACAAAGGATTTTGTCAACTCATCATCAGGTGCAGGAGGATTTTCTCGTTGTAAGGTGAGTGAAGCAAAAAACCTCATTCAGTACTTGGTGGAAGCAACAAGGGAATACGAGGAGCCTAGAGTTAGTTTTCTCAAGAAAGCTGCACAAACAAGTTCCTCCAATTTTGAAGAGAGGATGGGGAGAATGGAAAGGATACTGCACACTGTGGCTGAGAAGGTTGGAAGTGTTGGAGAAATGGAGAAACCATGTGGAGCATGTGGTAATTATGGCCACACAAGCTTACAATGTAATGGGAGTGATGAAGAGCTTCGCGCTCAAGTAAACGCGTCTCATAATTTTTATAGCTGCCCCGATCCACCACCAAAAAGAGATCCATACTCGAACACCTATAATCCCGGTTGAAGAGATCATCCGAATTTCCATTGGAGAGATTCAACACAGAAGCAGCCTCCATAAGTACAGCAGCAGCAGCAGCAAAACTACCGACCTCCACATCAAAGAGGATTTTAGCAGGCTCCACCTCCTCCACCTCCACAAGAAAAGCAAGGCAAATCTCTTGAGGAGATAATGGCAGACTTGATTGGCTCACAACAATTTTTGCAGAATAATGTGCAGCAACTTCACCAATCTCAAGCTGAGCAGAAGGTGTGCATTGAGGGGTTAGCTCGTCAGATGTCTCAACTTTCGACTTCCATGAATGAGATGAGGGGAAATCAAGGCCGTTTGCCGTCTCAAGTTCAAGTTAATCCCAAGGAGAATGTGAACAAGATTACTATGAGAAGTGGAAAGGAGTTGAGTGAGCCTACTGTATAGAAGTCAGGAAATTTCTCGAGTGATGAGTCTGGGAAAGGATCGAATCTGCACAAATTCGAGAATTTCGAAGGAATATCAATTTCTGCTGAAAAGGCTGAAAAACAGTCTTGTTTGGCCAAACAGGACAGTGGTCCGACAGTTGTGCTGAAGGAAAAGGAGGCCGGAGAGGAAATTGCATCAGAGGAGCCGGCTAAGGTTCATAAGCCCTTGAGTTTATATGATCCTAATATTATGATACCTGCTCTTTTTCCTCGCAGATTGGAAAAGAAGAAGGCGGAGGAAGATCAAATGGACTTCATGTCGATATTCGGGAAGTTGGAGATTAATCTTCCATTCCTTTAAGCGATCAAGCTTCCGCTGTTGAACAAATTTGTAAAGGACTTCATTGCTGGAAAGTCTAAGGATTCTGGAAAGATTGTAATGAGCAAGAACGTGTCAGCCGTGATATAAAAGAAATTGCCGCCCAAATGCAAGGACCCAGGTATGTTTTCTTTGCCTTGCTACATTGGTGATACAAAAATTGAGCATGCTATGTGTGATCTAGGAGCTTTTATTAATGTCATGCCTTTAGCTATTTATAATAGTCTGTCTGGTGTGGAGTTAGTAGATACTAGGGTTGTGATTCAGTTAGCCGATAGGTCATGTGTTTATCTGGAGGGTTTGTTGGAAAATGTTCTTGTGAAGGTACATGATTTTGTTTATCCAGCTGATTTTTATGTGGTGAGAATGAGTGATATGCAGTCAAAGGATTCGTCTGGTGTTCTTTTAGGTTGTCATTTCTTACGAACTGCAAAGTCGATCATTGATGTTTGCAATGGAACTATTTGTTTGGATTATCATGGAGAAAAATTTACTTTTAGTATTGATGATGCCATGAAAAGTCCTCTTAATGCTGAAAATGTTTATGCTATTGATGTGATTGACCCTCTCGTCCAAGAATATCTTGAGACTGAATTTATGCAGGATAAGTTGGAGCTCACCTTGACAAAGAGCTGGACATATTTTGATGCTCAAGGGATGAGTGATGAAGAGATCAAAGAGACTATTATGTCCCTTTATGCTCAGCCGGAAGTTGCAGGTTTTGGAAATATGCTCTGTCTGCCCAAATAGTACCCTTCTGACAAACCACTTCGATCTGATGAGAAGCCGCCGGTGTTGGAACTTAAGCCCTTACCTGCGAATCTGAAGTATGTTTTTCTGGGAGACGGTGATACTTTACCAGTCATCATCAGCAACGAGTTAACCATGAGCCAAGAGAAGCGATTAATTCGCTTATTGAAGAAGTACAAAAAGTCCATCGGATGGACTTTAGCTGATATCATGGGAATTAGTCCTGACGTGTGCAAGCACTACATTCTGTTGGAGCCTGATGCTAAACCTGTTCGAGACCCCCAACGTAAGCTGAATCCGAACATGAGGGAAATAGTGCTTAAGGAAATATTGAAGCTTCTTGCTCTGGGAATCATCTACCCGATCTCTAATAGCAAATGATGAGCCCGATTACATGGTTCCGAAGAAATCTGGATTGCAAGTTGTGGAGAATGAGCAGAATGAGTTGGTGCCAAATGCATCTTGTTACTGGATGGCGCATGTGCATTGATTACCGCAAGTTAAATGCAGCTACTCGCAAAGATCATTTCCCTTTACCGTTTATTGATCAGATGTTGGAGCGGTTAGCTGGACAAGTGTATTTCTGTTTCTTGGATGGTTATAGTGGATATTTTCAGATTTATGTAAACCAAGAAGATCAAGAGAAGACTACCTTCACGTGTCCTTTTGGCACGTATGCATGCAGTAGGATGCCATTTGGATTGTGTAATGCACCTGACACTTTCCAAAGGTGTATGATGAGCATCTTCACGGATTTGATCGAGAAATGCATAGAAATCCTCATGGATGATTTTATAGTATATGGAGATTCCTTTGATGGCTGTCTTAACAACTTGGAGAAAGTTTTGACTCGTTGTGTGGAGAAGAACTTAGTCTTGAATTACGAGAAGTGCCATTTTATGGTCAAAGAAGGAATTATCCTAGGCCATGTTGTTTCAGAAAGAGGAATTCAAGTTGATAAGGCAAAAGTGGACCTGATTGCACGGTTGCCCTATCCCACAAATGTGAAGGAGGTCAGAGGTTTTCTCAGTCATGCCGGATTTTACAGACGGTTCATCAAAGATTTGGCAAAAATTGTGCAGCCGTTGACTCGACTTTTACAGAATGATGTTTCGTTTGCCCTGACAGACGTCTGTAAAAAGGCTTTTGACTTGTTGAAGACAAAGCTCACAACAGCTCCAATTATCCAACCACCGAATTGGGAGCTTCCTTTTGAGCTTATGTGTGATGCTTGCGATTATGCGGTGGGTGTTGTTCTTGGACAAAAGTTGGGGAAGAAGAGCCACGTGATTTATTATGCTTCGAAAACGCTAAATCCGTCTCAATGTAATTATGCAACCACCAAGAAGGAAATGTTGGCTATCATTTTTGCTTTTGAGAAGTTCCGTTCATACCTCTTGGGCTCGAAGATAATTGTTTACACGGATCACTCGGCGTTAAAATTCTTGCAATCCAAAAAAGAGTCGAAACCGCGATTGATAAGGTGGATACTTCTGTTGCAAGAGTTTAATTGGGAGGTTAGAGACAAGAAGGGAGCAGAGAATCATGTCGCTGATCACTTGAGTCATTTTGTTCGAGCTAATGATGGAGAACCTATTAATGAAGCTTTTCCGGTGGAACATTTATATGCTGTCAGGAACGGGAAAACCATCTGTTTGCCCAAACATAGCTTCTTCCCAGATTCAGAATTTTGTGCTGCAGCAAGTAAGCCTCTCACTGACCCTTGGTTCGCTGACATTGTTAATTATTTGACAACTGGGCAGCTACCGTCTTCGTTCACAAAAGCGCAAAGGTCAAAGCTTAAGAGTGAGTGCAAGTATTATTTTTGGGATGAACCTTATTTGTGAAAAGTTGGAGCGGATCAAATCATTCGAAGATGCATCCCGGAAGAGGAACAAGGTTAGATTCTTTTGCATTGCCATTCTTTTTCTTGTGGAGGGCATTTTGGCCCAAAACGTACAGCTCGAAAGGTATTAGATGCTGGTTTATTCTGGACTACGTTGAATAGAGATGCATATCATTTTTGTAAGAGCTGCGAGCGATGTCAATTGACTGGGAATATTTCCAAACGAGATAAGATGCCCCAAGTGCCGATGATTTTTTGTGAAATATTTGATGTGTGGGGGATGGATTTCATGGGGCCGTTTTCTAGTTCGTTTGGTAATCTATACATCTTGCTTGCTGTTGACTATGTATCAAAGTGGGTGGAAGCAAAGGCCACACGAACGAATGATTCTAAGGTGGTTGCTGCATTTTTGAAGTCCACCATCTTCACGAGGTTTGGAGTGCCGAGAGCAGTGATAAGCGATCAAGGAACACATTTTTGCAACCGAACCATTGAGGCATTAATGAGAAAATATGGTGTTCATCATAGATTGGCGACTCTTTAGCATTCGCAAACCAATGGACAAGCCGAGGTTTCGAACCGAGAGATTAAACAGATTTTGGAGAAAACTGTAAACACCTCGAGGAAAGATTGGAGTTTGAGGTTGGATAATGCATTATGGGCGTACGGAACAACCTATAAAACTCCTATCGGCATGTCACCTTATAAATTGGTTTTCGGGAAAATGTGCCACTTGCCGGTCGAATTAGAGCACAAGGCGTATTGGGCGGTCAAGCAAATTAACATGCAATCGCTCAAGTGTGAGGAGGAGAGAAAGTTTCAACTTTAAGAGTTGGAAGAGCTTCGTCTTGAAGCTTATGATGCTGCCATGTGGTACAAGGAACGAACAAAATGTGGCATGACAAAAATCTGAGAGGAAAGACATTCGAGGTCGGCCAAAAGGTGCTCTTATATCAATCAAAGCTGCGTTTGATGCCCGAAAAGTAAAAGACGAAGTGGATTGGCCCCTTCGAAATACAGTCTGTTTGCCCAAACGGAGCAGTTGAAATCAGAAGTTTGGACACGACAAAGACGTTTACTATTAACGGTCACCGATTGAAACCGTATTATGATGCATCTCTTATGACGACAGTGGAAGCGATTTCGCTGTTACCTTCATCGAGCTATTAATTGCATCGGAGAGTCGAGCCGACGACTTTAAAATAAAGGCACTCGTGGGAGGCAACCCACTTGTTTTCTTTTCATTAATTTTTGCTTTAATTAAAAAAAAAAAAAGAAAAAGGATTGCGAACAGTAGAAGTTTTAGGTTGACTTTCAATTCTTTCATTTTTCCCCAATTCATTCTTCATTCCCGTCTTCTTCTTCGCCCTAGCCCCCAAATCTCACATCCCCCAATTTCTTTTCCATTTCAATTTCTTCAAATCCGCCGTCTCCCATCCTCCATACTCGTTGCTTCTAGTGATTCCTCACTTCTACTGCTACTTCCTCGCCGGCGAGAGTTCACATGGCGCCAACAAAGAGGCGGAAAATTACCGCGGCTAAGAGGAAGCCGGCCACGACAACACCAGCGACGTCTGCCCCATCGACGTCTGCTCCGGTCACTGCGACACGAGCCTCTGCTCGTAACTTGACCTCCGAAAGATCCAAGGCAGCAACATCTTCATTTTCTACAGTTTCGGTACCGCCCCACTGCTCCGGTCACCGCGAAGTGAGCCTCTGCTCGTACCTCTCTCTCTGGAAATTCCAAGGCTGCCGCATCTTTACCTTCTACAGCTCCGATGACGACCTCTGTTCTTATCACCGTGAAACGAGCGTCTGCTCATATTGTGGCCTCTGAATCTGCCACGGCTGGTGTTTCTTCAGTTTCTCCAGTTCCGGCGGCGACCTCTGTTCTAGTCGCTACTGCTCCTGAGTCTTCCGACTCCGATTATGAGGCTATATCTGCCCTCGATTCTTCTGAGGAGTCATACGTCGACTCTGCTTCTTCCTCGGCGAATTTTTACGATACTATCAGTTCGGACAGAATGCCGGTCGAATTCCATGATTCCGAAGAGGTTGCGGCGCTGCTCACCTTTGAAAAGAAGGCCTGGACCAGTTCTCTACAGGCGCGGCAGCATAAGAAATTCCTTACAAGTAAAATTCTTCATATTCCATCTTTGCACCGCTTGAATATTTATGATCGATTTGTGGCTTGTTTTGAACGCATTGGTTGGTCTTGGTTGCTGTCAGTTCCTACATTTGATGTGTACAATGAGGTTGCATTAGAGTTTTTTACTACATTTCAATTTGTAGACACTGACGATGTTGATGTTAAGTGTATTTCCTTTCGCTTGTTTAATATGCATCATCATCTTTCTTTGACCGAATGGAATGTGAAGTTAGGAATATGTTCAGTTAAGGATGTCTTAAGTGATGTGCATAGGAGTGCTTTATGTGGTTTTTATTCTAGTCGAAACTGTTTTGGATGTTCTGAGGATTCGTGGGCTCTACTAGCTAGTAGTACAGCAAAACTCTTCGATGCTTCTCGTTCTGTAGTGTCGGATATCATTGATCCTGTTTTGCGTATCTGTCATTTGTTTCTTTGCTATAACTTGATTGGACGCACTACTAGTTTTGCTAAGCTGAGTTATGTTGATCTATTTTTCTTGCGTTGTATGCATAGTGGGGTTAAGGTTAATCTTGGGTATTGGATTGCTTATGCCATGAATCAAATCAGCACGCATCCTGTTCGTCATCTCACTTTGTGCCATTTTTTTGGGTCTTTATGTGGCACGTAATTTTGAGTTAACTGTGCAAGATTGTATGACCCTGTGCAAACCACCTGTACCATTTGATCTTGCCACCCTTGCAGAGTCACGGATGTTTGTTTATAACTTTGAGGGCGAGCCTCGATTTCTTGAGCCGGGAGAAACCCTTCCGAGCTTCCCTACTAGTGCAGGTATTTCGTCTTTGGAAGGTTTGGCCACTGAAGTGCAAGGTCTTAAGGCTGACGTCGCGCATTTGAGAGACGAGGTCGCTTCCGTTAAGCAAGCTATAGCCGATTTGGGTGTTTCTGTACTTGCTGCGCTTCGGTAGCGGATACTACGGTGACATCTGACTTTCTTTTTATTTTCTTTCTTCTGTCTGTTTTCCTTTATTTTGTCTGTTTTTCTTTGTGTGCTTGTCTCTTTTTCCTTGTGCTTTTTCTTTGTTTGCTTGAGGGCAAGCAACGTTTAAGTGTGAGGAGGTCGTTTTGGTTTTGAGTTGTTTGTTTCTGTCAGTTTTGTGTCAAGTGAGCCAAGCATAATTGATTGTGTTGGTATTTTGTAGACGAATTTTGCTTGGTTGAGTCTTGTGATTAACTTGGTTGTTCAATATGCTGCCGAATGGTGAGGTGTGATTTTAAGTTTGAGTATTTATCGATGATACTTGGGACGTTGAAAAAAAGCAGTGATTGAGTTTCTTTACCCACACTTATATGATTTGAGCCTTCATAGTAGAGCACTCTCTACTTATTTTCTTTCTGAGAGAATTGTTTGTTCACAAGGTAGCGATATCATGTGCGTCATGTGTAATAAATGATAAAAGGCACTAGGATGAACCAATTTTGGCCTGCTTTTCGTTGCCTAACCCGTACATTAACCCCTAGTGAGCCACTTTGAAGCCTTG
Source organism: Schizonepeta tenuifolia (assembly GCA_029490685.1). Taxonomy (NCBI): domain Eukaryota; kingdom Viridiplantae; phylum Streptophyta; class Magnoliopsida; order Lamiales; family Lamiaceae; genus Schizonepeta; species Schizonepeta tenuifolia. Next base: position 75,523,778 of record CM055956.1, on the reverse strand, counting down.
ACCATGTTCTTCCACTTAAGTCGCTGCATGTTTCAAATTCGAAAATTCGTCCATGTATTGCTTATATGAGGTCAGTTTGCCCGGACGAATGATGAGTTGAAGTTTATGTGCGGAATAAGAAATAGAAGCTGAAATTTGGTTTTGTTTGACCAAACGGCAGATTTTGTTACTCAAATTTTGTGATGATTATCGTTGGGTTGTATGATGAAGTTGTAAAGTGTATGCATTGTTCAAAATTGAAAAGAAAGGTGCTGAAAAAAAAAGAGAAAAAAAAGAAAGAAAAGAAAAGAGAGGAAAAATTGCACCTATGTCGAGTTGAGCATACAGTTTGATAGATGACACTTAGCTTTGTTCTCTTGAGATGCCTATTATTCATGGATGATGATTTGGTTTGGACATGCACGATATTCTGTTCTTATTTTTGAAGCTTAGGAACCTATTACATCCTACCAACGTTTCGAATGGTCCCTAGTCCCGTTACACCAAATGAACAAAGACCTTTTTGAGTTACAAGTTGACTGCTATATATCGCGACTGCATGAATATTGTTTTTGTGTGGTTGTCCCTGATACTATACTGAGTGAATGAGTGCTATTTGTGAGCTATGTTTGATTATTGCCCGATTTTTGACTAAGTTGATGATAATGATGCATTCTTAAGATTTCATTTTTTTCATTTGACGGTTGAGAATCTCTTGTGAGTTGCTTGATTCTTATGGGTAGAATAAGTTTGCAGTCTGACATGTTGGTTTTACTTGGCTGTTTTGAGTCTAGTCAGTTCGTGTCTCATCTCTTTTCTTTCCATCTTTCTTTTCTGTTTTGTGTTTGAGTCTGTTGTTTTGAGTCTGTGGAGTTTGTCGTTTCTGAACAGCCAGCTACTTTGATTTAGTCTTATCTTCACTTCATACTTGAGGGCAAGTATGATTCAAGTGTGAGGAGATTTGATGTGTGTGTTTTTGGTTGTTTAGAATTCGAGGTTTTAAGTCGTTTTATGTGGATATAATGCACGTCTAGGTGTTATTTTGTGCAGGAATTATAGAGTCCAAGAGTGCAGAAATGTGGATGCGAGGTAATGAGAAAAGAGGAGATTTTGTTCGATTTGGATGTGGAATTGAAGGGAGGAAGATGGGTTGGATTTATTATATTAGTGGATATTAATTATAGCTTAGTTTTTCATTGTTAATGGGCTAATTAGTTTGTCTTAACTAAAGCCCATATATTTTGTATTGGGCGGCTGAATTGGAGAAGGAATTTTTAATTCCTTTACTTTACTAACTATTAGCCGTCTAGGACTAGGTTAGTATTCAAGGCAGACTGGGCTTTATTAGCTTTTAGGTTTCCCTTAACATACAGACTTTATTTTCTTCCCTTGATTCTTCGGCGATTAGTTGGAGTGAAGGCAGATTAGTTTTTGGAGTTTTTGAAGTTTATTTCGGTGATTATTTTCTCGTCAATTTTAATTCCTTAATTTCATATTATGTTTGTTTTAATTTATTTGTTTGCGTTTAATTTTATCATGCGTAGCTAATTCTTTGATTCGGCGAGAATATTGAAGCACTAGTTTAATAATCTGTGAGACTTAATTGTTCGTTTAATTAATTGGCTAGGATTTCAATTTATTCCTTGTGTTTAGAGTTAATTCTGATTTTATTTAAGCCTGATCAATTTAGATTTAATTGGATTATAGTCAATTAGTTCCCCAATCCGTAATTGTTGGAATAGGGCTAATTAGTGATAAAGCTACCATGTTCGTAGTAGGAATAAATTGGTAAACGGATTATTACTTGCGTTCTTGGATAATTCATTTAAATCGGGTTCCTTCAATTCTTAAAGCTATTAGAGCATTAAATCTAGGACTGGCGTTTCCAGCTAGGTTATGTTCTAATAAGAGAAATAGTTAGGTTTGGCGTCTACAGCTAACTATCGATAAAGTACGTAGGAATTGGGGTATGTCCGCTGCATTTAAGGTACCCTATAACTGGTTGGTCCTAGATAATTAATAAATTTTTGCGTCGATGATCAGAGCCTAGACTAATGTGAATTTATTCGAAGCCGAATTACTTTTCTTTGATTAATATCTAGTTTATTATTTTAGTTAATTTCTGTGTTTTATTAGTTAATAATTAAAAACCCAAATTTAAGGCGTGGTGGCTATACCAAAAACTGATTTATAGGAAAATTAAATTATATCCCGTTCTTTGTGGTTCCACCCTGCTTATTACTATACTCATTTTAATTCTGAGCAGGATTTGCAGGAATTATTTGGAAGTATACGATGCTCACCTACAATGTTTACGTGCATGATTTCATTCCATTTTGAAATGCCTTTTAGCTTTCTTTGGAGTGGAACCGCCGACGTTTATGTGGAAATGTGAATTGGTTGATATTTTTCAAGGCACTAATTCCATGAAGCCTTTGAGATGCTATAATCTGCAATATTTCATTATTTGCGGTGATGGCTCATTAATGATACACCAACAAGCAATCTGCATTCTTCTACTCTAAAGCAAAACATTTCATACATCATTCAAGTTCAGTTCTCGTTCTAGTCCAGTTCACCGGTGCTGCTACTGCCGAGACATTTAGATCATTTTGACCTGGGCGTATTCTAGTCTTGCAGGCAAAAGCTCTAGCTTCGGACGATCTGGTTTTTCTTAAATCTTGTTACTTCAATTTTATTGCAATCTTAATTTCTGTTGTTAGTTCTTCAATAAACATCTGAATATTCATTGATATACACGTACAAGTAGTTAGTTCCTAACAAATGTGTCAGACCAAATTTTGAAAATCATAGAAAGTTAGTCGAGTTTGCACAAGTCAAGCTTAGAAGCATCCATAAAGATGAAATTGTGTTCTCAGTATACATGACATAAAGAACTACTTTCTGGTTGTTACAATAAGGTTCTTTGCCTATCACTTATCTAGGAGTGCCGCTTTTTGTTGGAGTGTCGAAGTTGAGTGATTTGTCGGGGGTCAAGGATAAAATTGTGTTAAAATTTAATAGGGGTGGCAAGCAGTTGTCTAGGGCTGGTCGGATTTGTCTTGTTTGGTCGTTGGTGCAAAGCTTAGCAGTCCATTCGATGTCGATTTACAGGTGGCCTCGCCATCTGTTAAACTATCTTGACCGATGCAGCCGCAATTATATATTTATGGGTGATATTAACTTGAAGCCTTCTTGTTCTACTAACTGACAATGGGTTTGTGCTATGAAGGAGGAGGGAGGCCTTAGAGTTAGAACGTTCCGGAGTATTAATGATGACTTTATGTTGCAGCTTACATGGAATATTCTAACAAATGATACTTTAGCTGGTCGTTTGATGTGAGAGAAATATCTTCGGGAGTTTTCTATGCCTAGAACTACACGACCGACATCTTCAGTATGGCGAGGTATTGTTCGTATGATTCCAGATATAAAGGAAAACTCGACGTTTATATTGGCGAATGGAAGAGAAACTTTTTTTGGTTTGATAGTTGGTTGGGCTACTTTATTGCCAAGAGGATGGGGGTCCCGAATCACCTATACCCTTGTCTGCAGCAGCCTGTTTCGGATTACTATTTGATGGACTTTGGAACTTTACTAAAGGGTTTGTAAGTTCCAGTCCGGATGTGGTGGAAGATATCTTGAAAGTGCACTTTTCGGGAACAAAGGATACGCGGGTGTGGACGAATTCGCTCTTTGGAGATCTTAATTCTCAGTTAGCCGCTATTCACCTTCTGAATAGGTTTTCTGTCCCTCCTTGGGCAAAGTGGATTTGGGCGTCGCTTATTCCTGAACACCGTTCAATTCATTGTTGGAGGGATTTGCATGGGAATGACAGATTTATTTCTTTCTATTGGAGTTCAAGGTCCCTTGGTGTGTCAAATGTGCTGGAGAGATACTAAGACTATTGATCACATATTTGGCAGTGTGAGGTGGCAAGAAAGGTATAGGATTTTGGTTTCCAATTTTTCCAATTGTAACTTTCTGGTAGTTCGAACTTTAGGGATTTTATTTCAGAGGCTATGTTGATACCGGGTAGTAGTAATGAAAGGGACTTGTGGAGGTCTGTGGTTGTTTCGGCTATTTGGGCTATTTGGTTGATGAGGAATTCCTGTGTCTTTCCAAACAAAAGAAGAGACCTTACATCGAACACTTTTCAACCAGGTCTTCTTGAAATCTATCGGAATGTTTTCTTCAATCAAAGGAGTTTTGTGTAGAAGGAAATACATTTGTTTGGTTGAGAAAATCCCAACAGATGAGCCATTCCAAGAGATAGAGTCTGCCTTTGAGTGATTGAGTGAGATCTAGCCTGCACTATGAAAACCACATATCTAGGAAATCAACAAATTCAAGAGAGTTAAAAATTTTATTCCAATTAAACTTTCAGACCCAACTCCATTCACTAAAACCACCTATCTCCCCAAGCTTTTTTTTTGGGGGATGATAAACGATACAGATTTCTGAACTTAAGTTTTAAAGGAATTTCCCCCTCAACCCAAAGATCATCTTAGAAGAGTATAGACAACCCATTGCCTAACGAGAGTGAGATGTTTTCGCAAAAAAATTTCCTTGACCTTGTTTAAGAGATCTTTCAAATCCCTCCACCAAATAGACTCCATACTCAAATTAGACAAACCCCTAAAACCGATAGACAAGGCCCCATATCTTGATCTAAGAACTCTTTCCCCCATCTCCAAAACCATTTACGAAAAAAGAGCCAAATTGAAAGATTTTAAATCTCTAATCCCAAGGCCTCCATCTGACTTATTGCTACACACATTATCCCAGCTAACCCAAGGAATCTTATTGTTATTTTCCTTCCCCCCTCTCCCCCCCCCCCCCCCCGCCCAAAAAAAGTCTCGTTGCAATTTGGTTAAGATTTTAATAACCCACGAAGGGGCTTTGAAAAAAGAAAGGTAGTAAAGCGGTAAAGTTGACAAGATCGAGTTCAGAAGAATAATTCGTCCTCCAAAGGAAATAGTTCTCTTTTCCCACCCTGCTAATTTTTTCCAAAATTTCTCAATGACAACCTTCCAAACCTTTTTTTCCTATGATTTGCACCAATTGGAAGACCCAAATAACTGAAGGGAAAGTTTCCGACTTTGCAGAGAATGATATCAACAAGTAAAGAAGACTCCTAATGAGTCACATCAATTCCATGAACATAGCTCTTCAAAAAATTAACTCTCTGAGGAAATTTCAAAGAGCTTGAGTATTAATTTTATAAGCATAACATTACTAGATGAAAATTTACCAATAATCACTGTATCGTCCGCAAACTGCAAATGACTTACAGTCACTTTTTCTCGTCCAATAGCAACTCCCTCGAAGAGATTTAAAGATATCGCCTTTTCATCAAACTACTGAAGCCTTCCCCTGCAATGAGGAAGAGAAAAGGGGATAGAGGATCTCCTTGTGTGATGCCTCTTTGAAAAGGAAATCCACTTGAAGGGTTACCATTCACAAGAACCAACATTGTGGCTGATGATAAACATACTTTCATCCACATTCTCCATTTCCAACAAAAGCTCATTCCTTTCATCATCTCATCAAGGAAATCCCATAAAACCGAATCATACACTTTCTCGAAATCGACTTTGCATATCATACTAATTGATCCAGTCCTCTTGAGAAAAACCACAGACTCGTTTAGAACCAAAATGTTGTCCATAATTTGTTTATCACCCACAAACGCACTTTGATTATCTAACACAACTTTGATAATCACTTTAGCCAATCTTTTTGCCAACACTTTCGCAAGGATTTTATAAGAACAACTAATCAAGGAAATTGGGCAAAAGTCATTGACATAAAGAGAGCTACTCTTTTTGGGAATGAGATTGACAAAGCAAGGGTTACCCCTTCTGACGATTTTCCCGTGATGATAGACATCGGTGATAAACTGCATGATATCTTCTTTTAAAACATGCTACATTTGTTTAATGAAGCTAAATATGAAACCATCCGGGCCTGGACTCCTGTTTCCACCACAATCCCAAACGGCCTTCTTGACTTCCAATTCTGAAAAAGGAACAGTGAGTAGATCGTTGTCTGATTGATCGAGCTTCTTCTGAACAAGAGAACTGATCGCAAATCTCTTCTCATTCTGCCTTGAGAACTGAATCTTAAAATGGTTCAAGATTTTTGATTTAACCAAGCAGACATTGTCGGCCTAAGAACCGTTGATAATCAAGCCTTCAACGTTATTGATTTTTGATCTTGAATTGATGCATCTATGGAAAAAAGCAAAATTTGCGCCACCTTCTCTAATTCATTAAATTCTCGCTTTGTGAAAGGTATAACTCTTTCTGATTTTTCTCCAATGCTAGAGGTTGAATTTGGATTTCCCTAAGTAAAGTTAGTTCATTGTCCTCAAGATCTCTTTCCTCTTGAAGAGCATCAAAGCTTTTCCAAGTAATCTGGCACTCCTCAATTTTCTTATCCAAATCGTTGTAGTTTTCTTTGCTCCAAGCTTTGATATATGATTTTAAGAGTTTCAGTTTCTCTTTCAGTCTAAACCCCTCCCCCAACCTTGATTTGAGTAATTGCCCCATTTTTCCTTAACAAAGTTAGAGAGATTTGGATTTTTAAGCCAAATGTTGAAGAACTTAAAGGGCTTCAGATCCAAGTTTTGCATATTAAAATGGAGGAAAATCGGGCAATGGTCCGAACTTGATTTTGGGAGATCCAATAGCTTACAATCACCCATTCATTCATCCAAGAATCAGACACTAAAGCTATATCGATTATGGTGCAACATTTCCCATCCAATCTGGACCAAGTGAAATTTCTTCCAAAAAGAGGAATATCATGAAGGCCAGAATAAAAAATGAATTCCTCGAACTATCGGGAGCTAGAAGAACTAAAATAAATATACATTTCCTTTCATTCATTAAAATTTTTAACTTTGTTAAAATCTCTAATAAGTGCCCAACAGTCCGAATCGTGTTTCTAATTTTCTGGAGCAAATTATTCCAAAGCTCAAGCTTTCTGAAAGTTGTCCTGGGGCTATAGATATTCACAACATTGCACACTCTTCCCGACGCAATCCACTCGCCCTTAATCCCCACAGCCCCTTCCAAATTCTAACAATCAATAAATCTAAACTTATCATTTCTCCACGAAATCCATACTCCTCTTGAAAGGCCGTTGGCATCTGTAACTCTCCATCCAAAATCCGTGTTCCCCCAGATACATTGATAACGAATGCCACTGTGATCTTGAACTTTAGTTTCTTGAATATAGACAATATCCGGGAAGAACTTGAAAGTCAAATCTCGAATTTCTTATTTCTTTAAGGGATTTTGGCGAATTAAATCATGAACTTCAGGGTCTTTTACAATTTTAACCTGAACTTTCAATTTTGGCAAATTAAATCACGAATTTTTCAATTTTCGCAATTTTATCCCGAACTTTCAAATTTAGCAAATTAAATCACGAACTTTTCAATTTTTGCAATTAAGACCTAATCAAACTTTATTGATATAAAATAATAAAAATATAACAAATAGTACAATATTATTTGAGAAATTCTACCAAACTAGCACTTTTAGGATAGTTTTTTTAAATTTTAGCACTCCTTTTAAAAACTTAAAATTTTGGCACTTTCTCTCTTTTATACCCTCAACTTTAATTTCTAATACCCATTATATCCTATCTTTTTCAATTTCTCTCTTCATCTGTAGCTTCCTCATCTTCTTTCTTCATTCTTCTCTCTGTATCAAACTTTCACTTCCTCGTCTTCTTTCTTCATTCCTCGTTTTCTCTCTGTATTAAACTTTCTCTTCCGACTTCCATCTTCGACATTGGGAGGCATCATTCAGGTAAATTTCTTCTGTGTTTCTTTTTTTTCATCTTCTCATCTTCTATTTTCTCTGTTATTTATAATTTGGGGGAATTTCTATGGTCTGTCTTCTGTGCTGCTGGATCTTGGGCGGAATCTTTCAGGTAAATTTGTTGTCTGTTTCTTTTTTTACATCTTTTCATCTTCTATTTTCTCTGTTATTTCTAATTTGGGAGAATTTCTAGGGTTTGTCTTCTGTGCTGCTGGATCTTGGGCGAAATCTTTCAGGTAAATTTGTTGTCTGTTTCCTTTTTTACATCTTTTCATCTTCGTCTCATCTCCTTTTTTTTATGGGTTTTTTTAGATGTCTTCACCCTTCTGAGTTTCTTTTCCAATGTACAGTAATCGTGTTTCTCTAAATCTGAGTTATGCTTCAATTGTGTTTGTATAGTCTTTTTTGTATTCTTTGTTTTTTTTTCACAGTTATACATTTTGTTGTTTCGATTTGTTTTTTTTTTTTCCCATTTCGCTGTTAAATGCACTGCATATTCTTAGTTAGTTTTCATAATTTTTGATTTAATCTTGCTATTTTTGTGTAGTACCAAAATGTTTAAGTACTTCTTGTTGCTTTTGTGTAATAACAAATGTCAATCTTTGCCGATGTACAGTAATCGTGTATCTGTAGATCTTAGTTATTGTTCAATTTTAATAGTATTGTCTTTTTTGTTTTATTCCTTTTTTTTCTTTTGAATTTGTTACTTCAATGCTTATTCCCTGTACATTTATACAATTTGTAGATTCTATTTGATGTGTTGTTTTTGTGTAGTAAGAAAATGTCATTGTTTGTAGAGTTTATCACTCCATATTTCTTATCACTCCTTCGTATATGAATTTTTTATTCTTGCTTTGTTTATTACCTATTTGTGCTGTAACAAATTTTACAGTTTTCTTTTGTGCAGTATTTTGTGCTGTAAATTTTATTTTTTGTCCGTTTAGCTATTAATAGTATAATTGGCAGGAACCATGGTTGGAATGACTTGTAAACATGGTTTGAAAGCCATTGTTAACACGTCTTGGTCTGATGAAGATCCTGCTAGGAGGTATTTCAGTTGTCCTAATCTTGAGGTACAAAATCTGTTATTTTCTTTTTTATACTATTGAGGTACAAAATCTGTTCTTTATAGTTTTTTTGAAGCAACAAATTGATTGATTTTTATTAATTTATTGTCATATACAGAAGGATGTTTGTGAGTTTTGTGACTGGATTGATCCTAATGTTACGGATGTTCAACGTGATTACATGAAAGAACTTCATCGTGATCGTGATATGTATAAGGAACAGGTTGGCCATCTCCAAGAAGCATACAGGAAGATGGTTTTAGCAGAAAATGTTGCATCTACAATTGCTGCTCAATATCGCAAGGAGAGGGATGATGTGCAACAGAAACTTCGTATCGTTGAATTTGATTGTAATCAACTCCGTACTGCAAAGGATGAAGCTGAAGAATCTAAAGCACATCTCACTTTGAATGACTTTGAATTGAGGGAGGAACTCTGTGGTTTGAAATTGAAGTCCCGGTGGAAGGATTTTGCAATAGGAGTTTTGCTAATCACGCTTGTTGTTGTAGTTTTTTAGATAGTTACAATCTGTATTGGTTGTAGTGATGTATTTTGTCGTTAGTTTCTGAACTCGTACTCTTAATTCTAACATATGCAGTATTAAATCCTACTATTAGGCCGTATAATAGCCTGTAAACTATTTTGTGCTTTTATGCATTCACAAATTTTATATATTTTATGTGGGTCCAGTTACCTATTTTACTTTGGGTAATAAACTGTTTTTAGTATTTGTGTAGTAACAAAAATTATTACCATTCTTTTTGTGATTTAACAAAAGGACAATAGAACATTCAAAACCAATTATTTAATATTTTTTTCGCCACAAATCACCAATGGAACCTCCATTAACAGCAAGTTATCCTCATTTTTTTTGTGATTCCCTAAATATGTTATTTCTTTTGTTGACTGCTCAAATAAATTAACATTGAGCTTTACTTCTTAAAAAGTTTTGTGACTAAACAAAAAAATTATCACTATAACATAATTTATTATGAAGCAGTCTTGGACCTCTACTATATTTATAATTAAAATATCGGAAACCAATTATTTAATTGGTTTTTTGCCACAAATCGCAGGTGTAACCTCCATTAACAGCAAGTTATCTTCATTATTTTTGTGATTCCCTAAATATGTTATTTGTTTTTGTGACTGCTCAAAAAAAGTATCATTGAGCTTTACTTCTTAAAAAGTTTTGTGACTACACATAAACAATATCGTTCAGACTTTTTATATAAAGCACTTTTCGATCTAGACCCTTTTTATAACTAAAGGCGCGTTTCTTGGTACAGCAATTGGACCTAACCTATTCTACCTTATATTCATCTTCCCCTTCTCTTCGCTTGAAACAATCCACATGTTGCACAGATCTTCATTTCGCGCCCCTCCTCGCAAGAAAACTCTCATGTTCCCTTCAACAAGAACACTCTACGGATTTTTCATCAACTTTTTTGCTATATTCGACTAGACTCGTCCTCTTATTTTCAGGTATTTCTTCTTCAATTTCTTTAAAGTGCGTGCATCGATTTAGGGTTTACATTTCTCTTCATCCCCCTATTTTTGAAAGAAATTTTCTTCATTCTTTTGGATAGCACAAAAACACAAGTTACCCCGATTCTATGTTAAACCAACATCTATTTCTCTATTTTTTTGTCCACAATCGATTACTGGAAACTTACAGATTTTATTTTTTTCTTTTTAAAAATCCAGTCTGCATTTTACAGATGGATCTTACCTCTGTTGTAGTGCACTATGGGGGTGTATGGATTAATGATTTGTACCAAGGTGGTGATAAGTTGTTGTTGATATTATCGACTGACGAACGTTCATTTTCTGTTTTCCGGAGCAAAATTCAGTCAAATATAGGTGGTGTTGAACACTTTTCTGGTTTATGCGTAGTATCTTGTCTGGTTGGTTCTCCAATAGAAGTTGGTAGTTCTGTACGTCTTAATGTAACTAATGATGTTGAGCTAACTTTTGCTTTGGAGAATGGTGTTAGAAGTTTCTATGTCACTGTCACATCACCTGTGAAACCTTGTAACCAACCAGATGTGTTGAATCTCAAAAGGAAACATGCTGATAAGTCATCAATTGATGAGTCCTATGTAGGAGATCGTTGTCAATCTGTTGAAGAAAATGATGATGACGATGACGATTTTGATCCAGATGATGCTGTTAGTGATGACAGTTTGGATGATGAGGATTCATATCAGTATGATTCCTTCTACAATGACAGTGAGCCTGCTCCACTTTTCCATCCATTCCTTCACAACGAACAATTTGTGGCTCCCCTTTCCACTACTTCACCTCCCTGTAGTATTTACCACTCTCAACAGGTGAGTGCTACTGCACATGGGACACACTTGGATCAAGCAATTGTACCTGTTACTGATTGTAGTATCGAGGGTGATTTTCAAATGAAGTTCAGTACCGATGATTTGGCTTTAGGTGCTATATATATCGATAAATCAAGCTTGATGTATGCTGTTGGCCTTTATCATTTGACTAATAAGTGTGAGTTTTCAGTTGAGCGTTCTAGTGGAACGAAGTATTATGTGCATTGTAAGTTCCCGGATAGGTGCCAATTTCATATGCGGTATGCTCCTCCTTGTCCAAAGGGTATTTGGAGAATCACACATTGGCAAGCACCCCATACATGTGAGTTGGACTTGAGAGTTAATAAGCACCAGACCATGTGCTCCAGTGTAGTCGGTGCTTTTTTTGCTCCCCGTCTAATGGTTCGAGGTGCTATTTTGCGTCCCAAAGAAATGGTACACTATCTTCAATCTGAATTTGGTTTCAAGGTACGTTTTAGCTGTTGATAACCCTGTAACAATAATTATTTTATTTTATTTTTCTTCTGCTTTAAACTATGTCTTACATATTTGTACATACACAATTTTTTTTTTTAACTACTTCAGTTACCTCATCACTTACAAATTTATACAAAATTCTTGTAGATATCATATTTAGTGGCATGGGCTGCCCGCAATCGTGCCATTCAACAGATATATGGTGACAGTGATGACTCCTTCAAATGATTACCCGGCTTCTTACATATGACTGAAACTTGTAATCCAGGTTCTGTGGTTTCTTTGCAAACTGATGATGATAATGTTTTTGAATATGCATTTATGGCTCTCGGTGCTTGTATTTCGGGTTTTGCATCATCATGTCGTCCTGTTATTTGTGTGATGCTACACACTTGAAAGGTAAGTTCAAAGGAGTTATGTTTGTAGCTGCGTCTAAGGATGCTAATGAACAAATTTTTCCACTTGCTTTTGGTATTGGCGATAAAGAGAATGATAGATCATGGATATGGTTTTTGTCTGAAGTGAAGAAAGCATTTGTTCAAAAAGATGATTTGGTTATTGTTTCTAATCAACATGTTAGCATTAGCAAAGCAGTTGAGACAGTATATCCTGGAGTAATGCATGGTCTTTGTTGTTTTCATATTCAGAAGAATCTTTCTAAATACGGTGTTAATGTTGTCAAGGCCTTCCAAAAAGCAGCATCATGTTCTAGGAAAGAGGGCTTTTATCGTATAATGGAGGTTATTGAGGATATGTGTCCCAAAGCAGCTCGTAGATTGTCTGAGATTGAGCCTATTCGTTGGGCTAATTCTTTTTCTCCTGTTAGACGTTATGGTGTGATGACATCCAATGCTTGTGAAAATATCAATTCAACACTACGATGGGCCAGAACATTACCTGTATGCACACTACTTGACTGTGTTCGTTCTATGATCTGTGGTTGGTTTGTTGAGAGGCGTCAACTAGGGTTAAGCCGTACCCATGAACTTTCTCCTAGAATTGCAGATGAACTTGCTGTTAGAATTGAGGAAGGCTTCACAATGGTTGTCGAGCCCATTAACTCCACTCGGTTTTGTGTGAAGAAATCTGGGAAAATTTTTATTGTGGATCTAGATTTACATTCTTGTTCATGCCGAGAGTTTGATCTTAACTTGTTCCCTTGTTCTCACGCATCTGCTGCAATAAGGTTTGTACTTTTAATCTTAAATTCATATTTTTCATATTTTATTCATAACACTTGTATTCGTTTTTTTCTTGTTTTTTTAGCTCAGCAAAGAAGAAGCCTATATCTTATGTGTCGCATCTCTTCACAACTCGTAACTTGTGTGACATGTATTCCAGTGATGTCAACCCAAATCCATCACGTGATGATTGGAATCTCCCTCCACATGTACAAGATACTGTTGTGTATCCTCCTGGTAATCCGCGTCAAGCTGGGACGCCGAAGACCAAACGTATTCCTTCATACACTGAATCATCCCGATCTTCGTCTCGTTTTTGTTCTAGGTGCAAACAACGTGGTCATTACAATTCTACTTGCACAGCACATGTCAGGATGTCAAAGCCGGTTACTACTAAAGCACCAACATCTGCTCGGAAACCTAAGGCATGCAGCATTTGTCGTGATACTAATCATACCAACAGGAAATGTCCTTATTTGGCTGATTGAAATTACTTTTGGTGTGCACTCAACTTTTGGTAGTTTGGACCATCTTTGATAAACTCAAAATCTGTTAATTTGGAATTTTTTTATTTTGACACACTATGTTGGTTGAATTGTGGACAACGTTTATATTATTTTCCTTATTTATTTGCCCTTTATTTTTTAAATTAACACAAAGGAAATGCCATGCATGAGTCGAGTAAATGATTAAGTGTAGTAACAAAAAAAGATATATATTTCTCTGCATTAAAGATTTTGTTGTGTAACTAAATAAAATGAAATTTGTTACTATAATAATAGAGAGTGACAAAATATTTATTATGAATTTGAATGCTTACAGTGTTAAAAGAGACTGACCCAAAAATATTAGCTTCTTCAGTTGTGCATCTAAAATAATATTAGTTTTTGCTAAGTAACAAAGAATTTTTGTGTAGTAAAAAAATATATTATACTTTTTTGCTCAGTAACAAAAAATAAATAGTAGTTTTTGCTAAGTAACAAATAATATTTTTTTAATAACAAAAATTATTATACTTTTTTGCTCTGTAACCAAAAATAATAGTCGATTTTGCACGCGTAAAAAACAAAATTTGTGTAGTAACAAAAAATTATAGTAATTTTTGTTAAGTAATAGCTAATGATTGTGTAGTAACAAAAAATATTATATTTTTTTGCTCAGTAACAAAAAAAACATTGTTTTTTGATCAAATATCAAAAAATATTTGTGTAGTAACAAAAACAAATTAATTTTTGCCTCCTGAACATAAATAATATTAGTTTTTCGTTCAGTAACAAAAAACAATTTGTGTAGTAACAAAAATAAATTCGTTTTTTGCTAAGTAACAAAGAATTTTTGTGTAGTTAAAAAAATTATTATACTTTTTTGCTCAATAAAAAATAATAGTAGTTTTTGCTAAGTAACAAAAAAAATTTGTGTAGTAACAAAAAAAATATTAATTTTTTCTTCCTGAACATAAATAATATTAGTTTTTCGTTCAGTAACAAAAACAAATTTGTGTAGTAACAAAAACAAATTCCTTATTTGCTAATTAACCAAAAAAATTTAATGTAGAATCAAATAAATATTATTTTTTTTGCTAAGTATCAAATAGATATTCATTTGCTCCAGCTGATAAAACACATTAATAAAACAATATGTTGCAAATAGAAAAAAAGTTAAGACACCATAGTTCCAGGTAATCTAATACACTTAACTCATAATTAATTTTTGCAGTAACAAAAACTTGATGGCAAAAGCATATCAAATCCTGTGCTGTTGGAAACAAAACATGTTTCATTCCTAAAATTTTCCACCAAAAAAACAGATACCTATCACATAAACTTCCCCAATCTGAGCCCAAAAATAATTTAGTTTAAGAATCAATCTCCATGAAACCAACACCAACATAAATTGTTTTTGAAACATCCACATACGGAACACCTGCGCACAACTACGTTGACTTGCCAGTTTGCGTACTTCCGTCGGTACTGTACTTGAAGATTCTTAGTGCCACTGCCTTCCTATGGTCTACCATGTCCTTCTCAAGGAAGCTCGGTGGGAAACCTCTCTCCATGATTGCCTCCACAATCTTGAGCGCATAGCCTCCTGTTTTGAAAGTCTGTTTTGTATTTCTTATTGTCATTGTGGCTTTGTCAATGTGGGTGATGTTCCAAGTTGGGACGCTGCTCAAATCTTCGCGTGCACCGTAGAATCCACTGTAAATGAGCACCTGTGGCAACCACCGTGAGAGAGCTGTCAAGATCTTTGAGGATTCTTTAAAGTCATCTGCATCCCACTTGTGTGCCTTGGAATCGTATATGATCAAGTTGTGGGTGGGGAATTCGATCTCCAATGCGGCCCATCCATAAACACCATTGAAGACAGTAACAAGCTGTGTCAACATACAATCTATATAAGGTTAGAACTTGTTCTAAACAATGACTAATATTTATTCACATAATTGAGAAATCATACAAAATATAGAACATAATCATGTATTTTAAGCACCAAAAAAAATTACCCGATCATACTCCCACCACTCCTTCTGATTTTTCCATCCAGGTTTTTCTCTATGGACATACTGTGCCAGCTTGAACAAGTGTGACACAGAGATTGCTTCATCCTCATCTGGGTTAAACTGTGTCATCGTCTCCTCACTGTTATAATGCTGCCACATGTCGTACACTTCCTTCTGTTGTATAAGAAACATAATCATAAACATAACAACATCATATGACAACAAACAAATAACTAAAAAAAAATGCGCTGTAATCTAACATACTAACCAAAAATGTTGGTGATATGATGCCCATTCGTGAATCAACACACTTCACTTTTGTAATTTCAGGGAAGCTGTGTAGGCAGGACATATATGCCTCGATGTGCGCCAGCCTCAATTCTTAGTTTTCATCCTCTATCATCTTGAACCACTTTGCATCTACTGAAACAGGAAGTCCTACATTCCTCCTATAAAAATTTAATTCATCAAATTATCCCCAATTCAGATGCAAGAACATTATTCGAAAAATGAATTATTAATTGACATAATATGTAACAATTTAAAATATTACGTGGCATTGGTGCTCTTGAACTTCAGATAGTCTATTCCACGTCTCTCATTTTCCAAAAATGGACTGCACAACACCGCAGCTTTTCTCCTTGTCCTCACCTCGGTCCAGTTTAACTTCATTGGTCGTTAAGTTTCATCATCCAATTCACTTACTGTAGTTGTCTGCATCCTTGTTCTAGGTGAAGCTGATTGAACTCCAGTAGCAATAATGTTTTTCCCTTTTGCACTCACCTGTTGCTTCTTTTCATCTGTTGCTTTTTGTGTCACAGCGTGTGCACTATTGCATGCTTCTTCCACAAAATCAAGTGGCTCATCCCCAAAAGCAATGTTTTTTACTGGAGTCTTCAAGGCAGATGAATTTTTCTGTACAAGTCCATATACAGAGCAATAGTAAACATTTCTGATTCCGAAATGACATAATTGTGCATTAAGAAACACAATATCTAATTTCTGAACATCATGTTTCTGTTACTACAGAACAACAAAATAACAAACACAATACATTTTGATCACTAACAAAAATCAGGATTCAACCTTAACAATTTTTTATCAGTAACAAACTCAGTATATCACTCATTAATTAGGCTATCTTTTTTTTGTGAAGTAACAAATGTTCAAAAAATTAGGCGATTTTTGATCATTAGGCAATCATTTTTCTGTTACTACAGAACAACAGTATAACAAACATAATACATTTTGATCATTAACAAAAATCAGGATTCAACCTTAACAATTTTTTATCAGTAACAAACTCAGGATATCACTCATTAATTAGGCAATCAGGATTCAACTTAATTTTTTGGAGCAGTAACAAACTCAATTTTTGAACACTAAATAACAATTTTGGTGACAAACCTCGGTCCGTTCAATGCCACAATCTGTCACGATGTTCTCAACAACTCCATCTAGCTCAATATCATTGTACTCTCTCCCGGTCAAATGGGATGGTGATTCACGATGCAATTGTTCTTTTCCCTTAAATAAAAATAATATCAATCATGCTTTCGGAAAAAATATGATAATCTTTTAGTATAAGCATGTTGCTCTAACCAACAATTTAAACATATAGAATACCTCATTACTGCTCACTCCTGCATTGCAAACACTCGAAATCTTTTTTGCCCCAACATCTTTCATAGGCCTCCCAAGATTCAATGGCTGCTGCTGAGTTAAAATCTGCAACTTCACACATGATTGGGTTATATGCTTTCAACAACAATATTAAAAGATAACAGTATTCAAAAACCTCATCCGTTATTTTGCTGAAAAGTCTTGAAGGCGTATCTGCAGCCCTGTTCTCCTTTTATTTGCTTTTCTGTTTTTCCATTGTAAGACTAAATCACTATTATATTCCTAATGTTAAAAAAAAAAACACATTTTAATCGCCCATTTTATCGTCTCTCTCAGCCGTTGCTCTTCTTCTTCATCTCTATCTATGACAACAGTTGGACCATCCTTTATTCCACTCACACCCACACCACAATTATCGAATACAACATTAACCCCTGGTAGCACCTGCTCCTGCAAAAAGCAACCGACTTAAGCTGACATAGATCATTTATTATATATATAATATCTCACGTATAACTCCTAAATCTTACCCCTAGTTTCTTCAAAACAATTCCAGCAGTTACTTCAGCAAACTTATTAACCACAACATCACTCATCAAGATTGATGCGATTAATTTCGTTGCCTCCTTCACACTTATGAATTCTCCCAAATCCATTGCTACTTCTTTTCTTCTTTTTTTGACAGCCACACCTCGATCAATAAGTTCTTGTTGCTCAGCATCCGACACTGACAATACTGGAACTATGACATCGAATTTGGGGAAATGCATCTTGAAAGGCTCTCCTTCTGGTTCCACTGTTTCCCAATAAGTCGACTTCAGTTCTTCGTCAGTTGGTATCAAAGTTTCCTCAATCTTGTTTGGAAGGAAAGTAACAAAATGACAACAAATCAACATTTGTATTAATTCTGGAAATAATATACAATTGTTCTTTAAGAAAAATTTACCTCATCGACCATGTCCAGAAAATGTCGGAGAGAAGATGAGTACTCTCCCTCATTTGTTAGACCAGATTCAATACCAATATCAGGAAAAGTACACATGATCCATGCCTTATTGCCAAAAAACACAATAACAAAATACCCAAAAAGAAAAAGATTTCGTTAGATACTATTTAATAAGATCAAATATATGGAAGAATAGGCCATCAATCAAAATAGATTTAAATTTTTTTTAATAAAAATACATACCAAAAAAGCCGTGACGAATCCATTAACATGGTATCCTGTGCTCTTTGCATCTTCTTTCCTATCCGTTTTGATTGAATCCAAGTTGTTTATGAGGTGTTGAAATGCTAGACTACCCCACGGAAAAGATTCCCACAAATCTTCTTTCTCAACTAATGCCCAGATCCAATCATCAATTGCCTTCATTTTTTGGACTCCCAAAAGCACACTGTACACGAACAGAATTTTGGAGGCTTTCAGATATTCCTCCCCGGTCCTAAATTTGGAAGCTTTGTAGTCATCCCACAATCTCCCAAATTGTGTTCTACTAGCCACATACCAAGTTGCATACAGTGAATCTTGACTGAAATGATGTCTTTTTTAAGGGGGTTGAAATCTGACTTTCCAAAGCGCAGCCCAGTAACAAGGGCAAACTCCTGACGCCGAAACTTCACAACCTTCCCCTTTACAAAAAAACACAGCTCTCTAGTAGTTGTAAGCTTCATCCTTTGGCTGCACAATCTGGTAACTCATGAGCTCATGAACTGTGCTCATTGACTTCCCCAATTTGCCAGGGAAGTCATAAAATTTACCAAAACAAGACGTCTTAAATCTACTAAAGAGCTCGGCGCCATGGTTGTTTAATGTTGTTCGGATGCTAGTTAGGATGTCTTCCTTACAGTGATGATTCACCCTTTGAATCACTCCTTGCATCCTACGCCTCTTGTACCTCCAACCCTCCTACAAAACCACATAAACCACAGTAAATTATATCAAACAAAGAATACGAACAGTAAATTATATTTTCTTTTACTACAAGCCACAGAAACTAGAAACAGAGAATTTGTGCAGTAACAATTTTTGCAACACTTTTTGTTGAGTAACAAAAAAATATAAAGAATTTTTTTTTTCAGTAACCAAAAATATTAAGGCATATTTTTATGAAGTAACAAAACAAACAATTTAAAATGAATTGTTGCTTAGTAACCAAAAATACAACGCCACTGGTGCAACAATTGACAATAGCATCTAATTCCAGCAAAATTTTATTACTAACCAAACAATTCAAGACAACAAATTCTACCACGCAAATTTCAGCAATAAGTTTCATTCAGTAACAAAAAAACCAAGCAATATACTCAAATGGACAATAATCAATAATTCCATCTATATTGGTTCTGTATCACAAACTTCGGCACCTGCACTTTTTGTGTAGTATCAAAAGACCAGGAAGAAAATTGCATCATGCACTTTTGTTCAGTATCAAAATATACTAGTCATTTCCTTGTGGTTAACAATACGTATTAATTAGTTCAGATTTTGTTGAGTAACAAAAGTTCAGATTTTGTTGAGTAACAAAAATATTCAGAAACATCATCTTCCCCACAAGAAAAAAGTCGTTTTCAGACCACTCACCATCATCTACCTTTTTATAAACATCAGTTTTCAATTAAAGATGGCACACGTGCATCTTACATAAAAAAATAAAAGCATATCCTAACAGATCTACCCTTTTGGATTCATTCCAACATTCTACATGGACCACACGTGGGCCTTCAAATTCATTCAAAGACAAATGATTAAAATCACACTGCATTTGCAGCAATCAACATAAGGAAACTCACCGGAAGTGGTGCCTCGTTTTGAGTCTCACTGGTCGATAGCAGAGTACCTAAGGTTTGCGTCTCTTCCTCACCGGAATCGGACATGTCGCCGGACATGTTTGAAGTTTCTGCAACTACCAAAAAATTGCAATTACAGATCTAATTCTACAACATAAGAAACTATATAAGTGAAACTCTACACAAATAAATTGACGAAACGCAGTACACTCCACCTGCAAATCGAAGAGCCTGGGTCGGTTAGGTAGATAGCAGCCTTCCTCGTCGAAGAAATCAAAACCCTGGTTTTAGAGTGAGAGAAAATAGACAAAATCTTAGATGTAGTCCTATTTCTGTAAGAGATGCCAAATCATTTCGACTACATGAAGTATATTATACCTAAACAATGATCGCCGGTCGGAAAATCAGAATTCTCACACAAATCGCCGTCGAAGAGCCTGGGAAACTAGGTTTTCTAGAGAGAGAAAGTGAAAGCCATCGTCCGAAAATTTTTGAATTATGGAATGGAATGCAAACCGCCTAATTGGTATTTTGTTACCGAACAATCAGTTGGGTGAATTAATGAGGGAAAGGTAAAATTGTCCAAAAGTGCTAAATTTTTAAATTTTTATAAGGGGTGCTAAAATTTAAAAAAACTATCTAAAAAGTGCTACTTATAAAATCCTCTCATATTATTTTATTTGTCTTTATTGATCATAAATAAATACCTATTAATTAATTTGAAAGTAAAAAAAAAATAGATAAAACATACCATAATACTTATTTATACTATTTTCTTGAGGTATTTACGTTATTTTGAGGTATTTATACAAATGGTATTGGCATTTATTAATAAGAATAATTATAATAAGAATAATAGTAATTAAATATGTTAATAATTTTTGACGAATTCGTTATAATTGAAAAGTTAAACACTCGTTAACTAAAATATTGTACATTTATTTAGTTAGACATAGATGTAAATTTGTCGAAACTATTTAAATAAAATAGTATAAATAAGTATTATGGTATGTTTTATCTATTTTTTATACTTTCAAATTAATTCATATTTATTTATGATCAATAAAGATATATAAAATAATATTGTACTATTTGTTAGTATATTTTTATTATTTTATGTTAATAAAGTTTGATTAGGTTGTAATTGCAAAAATTGAAAAGTTCGTGGTTTAATTTGCCAAAGTTGAAAGTTCAGGATAAAATTGCAAAAATTGAAAAGTTCGTGATTTAATTTGTCAAAATTGAAAGTTTGGGTTAAAATTGCAAAAGAACATAAAGTTCGTGATTTAATTCGCTAAACCCCTCTCTTTAATCTCCCTCCCAAACCCCTAATATTGTAGGAGATGATCTTTTTTATCCCCTTCCCTGGTTCTATCAATTTGATCCAAGTGCTCCAATCTCGCTCTAACATCATCTTCGTCTTCCTTTGTGGACACTACCAAAATTTTCCCAACTCTACAATTTCATTAGGGCCCATGACACAATTCTCAATATCGTTACCTGTTTTGACTTCCTCAATAATATTTTTTCCCTCAATCAGCGAAATCTCCATAATAGACAATTTTGATATTTTTCTTTTACCTCTTCCTTCTCCCTCCCAAATCCAATTCGGGCTCTCTCCTCAGAATTCAACATGCCCAATAATAGTTTCCTTTTCGATCGCCAACTTTGCCCAACTTTTCACTTCTCTTTGTGCTAATAATTGCTCTCAACTCACATGTCTTCACCTCTCTATGCCTCTCAAAGAGAGAGAGAGAGAAAGATAGAGAGAAAGGTGATGGTCCCGAAACGAGTTACTGGTGTATGGGGGGGGGGGGGGAATACACCAGTTAGGATTTTAAAACTTAACCCTGAAAAAATACTTCGACCGAGTATAAAGACTCAGTTGGAATCTCACAGCTGAGTAAGCAACCTCAGCTGGAAGAGTGAGGCTGTGCGGAATGTGGTGGAAATTAAACTCGTAAAACAACTCACGCTTTTATGCTCGGTTGGTCAAAAACCAAAACAGTTGAGAATGTGCAAATGATGTTTGTATGCTGGTTAGTCAGTCAGTTAAGAGTGCAAGAAATAACTGAATAAAGAAAAACACTAACACACAGAGATTTAACGTGGTTCGGAGATAACCCTCCTACGTCCACGGGGAGTTGTGAGTCCACACAACTCTGTCCAAGTTCTTCTGGAGAAACCACTCAGCTTACGCGGGCTGAGCAACCGTTATGGATAAGTTTGCGGGTACTTATCAACCTTACAGTTTAGTTTACGGGTACTAAACGATCTAACTACTCAGTTGCAGGAAGAGTAGGATCCTAAACCTTTTCAGGTGAAAGAAAAATGTGTTTCCAACTAAAAGCTCGAACGGGATGTGAGCTATGATCTAACTCTCTATGAACTCTCACTAAGTGATGTTCTCAAGGTTCGATCTAAAGACACAAAATTAACTAACTCTAGAACTCTCAACAAGTGATGTTCTAAAGGATTAACTTCAGTTCAGCTCGTGAAGAATATTGCTCTTTCTTTTTGCTCTCTGGTTTCTTCTCGCGTGTGTGCCTTATATCTTCGAATGAATGAGGGCCTCTATTTATAGGCGGAGAGTATCAACTAGCCGTTGGAGGAGCTGTTGATCTCTGTTCTTTGAAAGCGATGGCTTGTCTCTGATCTCTGCAGACTTTCCTGATATGGCATCTGTGCTCTTCTGCTTTCCATCTGAGATAGCCTTGTGTTGGGCCAAATGGGGTAATGACTGAACGGTCAAATCCTCACGTGACTTTCTTTTTGAAATTTAAATCTTAACAACAGACTTCCAACAAGGAGTGGTCGGTTAAGACATTCGATCTTCAGCTAGCTTGTTCTTCAGCCGATGTTCTATCTAACAACTAACAGTTGAACTCTCAGCTGACTTCGTCTTCAAGCTGTTGATCTTCTTGGTTGAGTTCTACAACTGATGTTCTGAAACTGAACACTTAGTTGTCTTCCTTGTATCTGGTTAGTTGGGTTCGAACGCTCAGATGGCTTTCTTTCATCTGATGTTCTCTTCCCCTTTACCGCTTCTCATCTGATGAACACTCAGTTGTTTTCCTTCACAACTGATGTTCTGAAGACTTCCCCCTCTTTGCATCTGATCATATGAGCTCTCAGTTGTATTTCTTAACAACTGATCTGTCTGAGTGATGCCTTGTTGCCATCTTCAGCTGGAGACCTATAAAGATAAAATCTTAACTTTGCTCAAACAGCGAACCTAACTTCTAACATTATGTTCTGGCAACATTTACTCGGTTGGGGTCAGTCGGTTTTGGAATTCATCAAAACTTTTACTAATAAATTTCCCAACAATTTCCCCCTTTTTGATGATGCCAAAACCACTTACAACTTCAAACCACTACTGATCTAAACCTTACTAACTGACCTAAAATCTCAGCTGAAATTCTAGACAGTCTATAAGATAAAACATCAAAGGGTTAGCATAGATATAACATAGTATTTAAAAGACTGCGATTCATGGCTTGGACAATGAGATATTGTACGTCAAGTTGAATCGTATATATACTTGAAGTTTTCATTACAACTGATGATTACAGGAATAAGTACAAAACAGTTAAAGATACATCAGTTGCTCAAAAACTACATCAGCTAAAAAATACACTTGACCGTACTTGCTGAAGATACGGTCAAAGATCTCTTTCTTCGCAACTGACTCGATCCCAGTGTTGACACCATGTTCCTTGCACACTTGTCTCGCCTCAGCCATGATCGCATTTCTGTTTGGAGTACTTGTGCCTTTGATCATCTGAGGGCGATATCTGACCTTTTGCGGAACCGGAACAGTGTTGGGATCGAGCTGAGCTTTCACCATGGCTCTTTGAAACTGACTGAACATTCCAGGATCCCCAGATCTGAGCTCCCACAAGGCTTCCTTGAAGGCTTGCCTTGGGTCTTCAGTTGAGTAGACCTTCCTGTAGTAAAAGTCATTGATGAACTCGTGCTTGAACTGCTCCCAGTCATCGTTCCACTCAGCGATCATCCACTTGTCAGTATGTGGGAACCGTAACTGGAGCGGGGCATTTCTCTGCAGCTGTTGCGTCTTCTTCCTAGCCTCAGCCTTCATCTGATGTTTGTTGATCCTTCTGACGCTTCGGGTGGCTTTGTTTCTGTCGACATTTTTCTCAATTTTGGCCAGTTCCTTCTCGAACTTGGCCACCTTCTTAGCTTGATCAGCAGCGAACTTCTTGATCCAAGAGGGATTCAAGTATTTCTCCTTGGACTCCCCCATAGCTTTTGCAGCTTCGATGCAATCTTCAACTGAGATCCCGTCAAGATCAGCATCTAGCTCAGCTGTAAGCTCGGCTACGAGGTCGTGGGAGACTTCAAGTTCCTGCTCTTCTGACTCCTTCAGCTGCGATCCTTCAGCCTCCTCCCTTTGAGTTTCAGCTGGCACTTCTTCTTCCCCCTGCTGTAAGTGAACACCTTTCCCCTGTCCAGCAACAGCTGCTGGCTCCTTTCCTTCCCCCTTTTTGGCATCATCCAAAAGGGTGGCAATTGAGCCATCCAGGGAGGTCAGCTTGGCCTCAGCTTGTTGAACTCGGGAGAAGAGTTCGTCCACAACATCCTTTTCTTCCACCTTCTTTGCCAGCTCCAGGTCCTGGCGTTCTTGCTCAGCTTTCTTCAAGGCGGCAAAGGTTGCAGAGACATCTTTGTGAAGGGTGATGAACTCAGCTAGAAAATTTTCAAACTGAGACATCCATTCCTGGTCTTGTGTCTGCTGGGACTTTGCCAGATTAGATTCAGCAACTGATTTGAAGTCTGAGCTGAGTTCTTGACCCGCCTTCTTCAGATCTTTGACGTCTGAGCTGGTAGAAGTGGAGAGGCCTTCCAGCTTTTGCTGTAGGGAGGTGGAGAGTTGTTCAAGCTGATTCTTCAAGGATGCATTTTCCTCTATTAGCTGATTCATCTTGTCAGCTTGCTCATCCTTGTTGTGCTCGATTTTGGACAACAGCTCATGCCTCAGCTGGTTGACCCTCTCAGTGATCAGCTCACAGATAGCATCGGTGGAGTGAGCTGGCTGATCAGAGGGTCCAGGCAGTTGTTGTTGTTGTGCCTGGGCTGTTAGATCCACTGCAACCAGGGCTGTTCGGCTGGCCAGGTAATCCTTAAGCTTTGCTTCTTCTCTCTGGACAGCCTCGTCAGCTTCATCGACATCCTCCATGTGGTCGGCATTCTTGGCCAACATACTGTCAAGAAATTGTACAACACCAGGATTGTCGCACAACTCCCTGGTGTCTTTTCCTTCTACTTTACTCAGATCCAGGCGACGACGGAGCAAAGCCACCTTCTGGTTGTAGGCAACCTCGAGGTTCTGGTAGTCGAAGTACACCCTCAGGTTGGATTCATCAATCTTCAACCTGTCCCATCCGTGGATCCTCAGGGTTTCCTCCTTGACGTACCAGTAGCTGAATATCACGCTGAACTGATAGAGCAGTTCAGTTCCGAACATGGCGAAGATGGGCATCGAGCTTGCCTCTGGGAACATGCCGATCAGTTTGCGAAAGCAGTAGTCCAATCTGCCTTCATACTCAACCAAGATCGCCTGGCGGTTGGCCTCTTCATCAATTTGGGGTGGGTTTATATCGAAGGCAATGGGTTCGATGGTGTCATCAACGTTGGCCAAAGGAACGGTCTCAACGTTGGCATCGAGCTGAGAGCTCGGAATTTGGGATTCAGTTGGGGAAGAGGGTTCAATAGTTTCTTCAACATCGGCCGAAGGAGCGGTCATGATGTTGGCATCGAGCAGAGTGCTCGGAATTTCTGGCTCGGTTTGGTTAGAAAGAGCAAGAGGCTCTGGGGGCGGTACTGCATTCTCTCCTGCCGTGGGGGAGGTGGTAACATTTTCGAGGTCCTCAGATGAGGATGATGCATCCGACGTCTCCATGCCCTCAACCTCATCAGCTCCGGGGCCTCGAGGTACGATCTCGAATGATGCGGCCTCAGCTGAGCAGCTGGATTCGGAACGCTCCTCAGCAGGCGTTGACTCAACCTGCGCTCCCTCCTTGGCTGGAGCTTGCTCCTCAGCTGGAACCTCAACTGGCTCATCAGCTGACTCATCAGCTGGAACATCAGTTGGCTCATCAGCTGGCACCTCAGCTGCCTTCTTGGTGGACTTTTTGAACCTTACCCTTAACTTTTTGTGGGCAGGTTCGTCAGCCGACTCCTTTTCAGCCTCAGCTCGGCGACGTGAAGTTTTGGATTTGGCGGGGCGAGCAGCGGTTTGTTCCCCCTCAGCTGTTGACTCAGCTGGCTTTTCCGACTCTCTCTTTTCCTTAGGAGTGTAGACACTCCTCAGCACCTCCTATGCTTTCTTGGCTGTCGGGAACAGCAACAGCTTCTTCAGCAGCGTCTCCTTGCAGTCAGCCCAGACCATGTTGCGGTCCTTTATTGCGAGGAGGATGAGGGCGGAAATCTTGCAGCCGAAGTTGAGTGTGCCCTTCACACTTAGCAGCTTCTCTCCAGACTCGGTTGTAGTCTCGGAGATCTTCGACTTTTACACCATCAACTGGTTCAAGAAGTATTGGAACCAGTTGATTTGGTGTTTGTGCTACAGGGCCACCAGCTGCTTTAGTTTCGGTCGGCTGATGTCGTCGAACGCGCCACTGTATCCGAACACTACCTTCGACACGGCGTCGAACAGCAGGCGGTGTTCCGGTTTCAGCTTTGTCCGTTGCATGTTGCTCCTCAACCGCTCCGGCTCGATCAAAGCATCCTGTAGAAATTCATCCGCCTGTTCGTCGGTAATATTCTCCAGGAACTCGGTGGCGGTGTGGTTGATTGGTATGATGTACCTGAGGACATCGGACACGTCGATGGGGAAGGAGACACGACGTATCGTCCTTGCCGGAACATCTCTTTGATGGCATGACACCTCCGTAGTGACTCCCTCCGAACTGTCAAGGGGGCGAACGAGATTGACGTAGAATTCTCCGACTTGGCGTCTGAGCAAGTGGGAGGGGCAGAGCTTGGTCCATTCCAGAAGTCCGTTCTCACGGAGAGTGTTGGCGAGCAGAGCTAGGACCGGCGACTCCAGATCCTCGTCGAAGAGGATCTGCTCGAAGTGTATCTTCGATACCAACATATCAAATGATTCTTCATACGTGGTGGGGACGAGGGAAGGTCCGGATGAAGCCATCTTCTTACTTTTTGGGGCCATTTAAGATCACTGCAATGAGAATATATATAGGAAAGGAAAGAAGATCTTTTTGCAGAAACGGGTTAGGCAAAAACTGGAAGACGATGAATAGTTAAATTTGATAAGCACAAATGAGGAAAGTAGGAGATATATTCCTGATTTTTCGCCTTATATAGGTCTTTGACTCGGATGAGATCGACGACTGGGGTTAAATGGCGCGAAACCATCAACGGCTGAGATTACGCGACTGTTGACTAACTTTGACTTGACGTTTTGATCCGAGTTCCAACCAGCGCGTGAGAAGGTGTACAGTTTCATGTCAACCCAGTCGCACTATAAAGTAGGTTATGGATGTTCAGCCGTACTTTACATTTAATGCGACATGATGGCTATTTTAATGTAACCGACTAGCTCAGGAATGTTTGAATCATGGACTGTTCTGGAAACTCCATCGCGCTGTTTGCAGGAAACCGTAGAAACAAGTCCGACTTGTGAATCGTGATGCAGATTGAGATAGAACTCTCCAACTTGTTTCCTGAGAATGAGAGAGGGAGAAAGAGTCGCCCATTGAAGAAGGCCGTGCGCAGAGAGAAGACCGGCGAGGGGAGAGAGCTCCGGTGACTCCAGCGCGTCCGTCGACAGAATATGTTCAAAATGTATCTTCGAAATCAACATATCGAATGACTCCTGGAATGTGGCTGGTTCTTTGGAAACCATCTTCTTGGAGGATTTGGGTGCCATTGTGAATTGCAGTGAAGATATATATATGTGCAAAGAGGAAAGAGAAAATTAGCCAAATTTGGAGAGACAGAATTGAAGACGATGATGAACAGTTGTTTTGATATGCACGAATGAGAAAAGTAGGAGATAACTTCCTGATTTTTCGCCTTAAATAAGTTTTTGACTCGGTTGAAATCGACGGCTGGGGTTAAATGGCGCGAATCCATCAACGGCTGAGATTGCGCGACTGTTGACTAGCTTTGACTCGACGTTTTGATCCGAGTTCCAACCAGTGCGTGAGAAGGTGTACAGTTTCATGTCAGCCCAGTCGCACTATAAAGTAGGCTATGGATGTTCAGCCGTACTTTACATTTAATGCGACATGATGGCTATTTTAATGTAACTGACTAGCTCAGGAATGTTTGAATTTATTTCAAACATTCTCATTTAAGAACATAACACCTTCAGTCATAAATGTTACCTGCCAGCTGATGTCGATATCAACTGTATACCTCAGTTGAGTTCCTCAGTTACCGCATACCATCAGCTGACTCGAGTTCGTCTGTTCAGCTGACGTCTGATGTCTTCAGTTTTTAATCCGTATCTGACATTCCCCCTTCATCTGAGCTTTCCTCTCAGATAGATGTCTGTCTCTTTACCTCAGCTGGTTCCTTATCAGGTGGATCTAACAATCCAAGTAAATCACATAGCATTTTGAACCGTGCTTCGGCTAGAGGTTTAGTGAAGATATCAGCCCTCTGAATCTCAGTTGGGATCTTCTCCATGGACACATCCTTTTCCTCAATATGATATCGGATGAAATGATGACGAATGTCGATATGCTTTGTCCGAGAATGGTGAACAGGATTCAGAGAGATAGCTATGGCACTCGAGCTATCACAATGAATGGGAACCTGTCCAGTTGCAACTTCATAATCTCTCAGCTGTTGCTTCAGCCACAACACTTGCATGCAACAACTTCCAGCAGCCATATATTCTGATTCGGTTGTAGAAGTAGCAACACATGCTTGTTTCTTGGAGAACCATGAAACCAGCTTGCTTCCCATGAACTGACAGTGTCTAGAAGTAGACTTCCTGTCCAATCTATCTCCTGCTAGATCCGCATCTGAGTATCCGGTCAGCTGGATATTGTCGTCAGTTGGATACCACAACCCAACATTGACAGTACCCTTCAGATACTTGATGATGTTCTTTGCTGCCAACATGTGAGCTTCCCTTGGTTGGACTTGAAATCGAGCACACACTCCAACTGCATAAGATATGTCTGGCCGGCTTGAATTTAGGTATAGCAAAGAACCGATGATCCTTCTATACTTGCTGGCATCCACGAGCTTTCCTTCAGATTCAGGTTCAATCTTCCAGTTAGTATTCATTGGGATCCTTATTGTCTTACTTGTCTGCAATCCGAACTTGGTGATGAGCTCCTTTGTATACTTAGACTGATTGATGAAAATTCCTTCTGGTGACTGCTTCACTTGTAACCCAAGGAAATAATTCAACTCGCCCATCATTGACATCTCGAATTTTTCCTTCATGAGATCTGAAAACTTTTTGCACAACTCCTCTGACTTGGAACCGAATATGATGTCATCCACATAGATTTGCACTACAAGTATATCATCTCCAACTTTGATGGTGAACAGGGTTTTGTCAACTGAGCCTCGTTTGAACACTGAGTCCAGTAGAAATCCACAAAGAGTGTCATACCAAGCTCTAGGTGCTTGCTTCAAGCCATAGATGGCTTTCTTCAGCTTGTACACTCTTCCATCTCCAGTTTCGAAACCGGGTGGCTGTTCAACATATACATCTTCTTTGATATTTTCGTTGAGGAATGCATACTTCACATCCATCTGATACACTTTGAACTTGTGATGTGCGGCATAAGCTAGAAAGATTCGGATGGCTTCCAGTCTTGCAACTGGCGCGAAAGAGTCTTCAAAGTCGATTTCTTCTTGTTGGCAGTATCCTTGAGCTACCAACCTTGCTTTATTCCTCACAATGAATCCAATGGCGTCTCTCTTGTTTTTGAAAATCCACTTCAATCCAATCACCTTGACACCATTTGGTCTTTCTACCAACTCCCATACACAGTTGCGTAGAAACTCATTCAGTTCTTCTTGCATGGCTGTTGTCCAGTGGACACAGTTGAGAGCTTCCCCAACATTCTTCGGTTCTGGTACATGAGCTACAAAGCAAGACATCATGGCAACATCTCCAGCTTGCTCGAATTCCTCTAGAACTGCCAACTCCTCAGCATATTGGGCATAAGTGTTGGAATTTTCTTCGGTTGATTCTGGATTTGCAACTCAACTTCTTGTACGCACACTCTCGGTTGGATCGCTGATGATGTTGTCAGTGGAATGAACTTCATACCATCTTCGGTTGCGTCTTCCTTCTTCTTCCAACTGTGACTGTTCTGTAATCTGAGTTGGAGTCTTCAGAGCTGGTGATTGATCAACTGTTGAGTCTGGATCCTCAACATTGATGTTAGTTTGAACCGGACTCGGTTGGGCTTCGGATGCTGATGCAGTTGGAGGAGCATCAGCTGAAGTTCCCCCTTGGGATGAGCTGGGGTCTTCGCATTCGTCTTCAAAGGAGTATGGATCCTCTTCCTCAGTTGCCCAAACCAGTGGTTCAGCTAGGTTCTTTTCCCTTAGAGCTTGCGATCTTGTGAGAACAGGTGGAGCTTGTATATCTGCCTGTTGTTCTTTGACATGTTCCCTGTACTCAAAAGAAGATTCATCAAAACTAACATGAGGTGTTATTTCCACAACACGAGAGCTGTTGTTGAAAACTCTATATGCCTTGATCCGAGCAGCATATCCAAGAAATATGCCCTTCGAAGCTTTGGCATCAAAAGTTTTCAACTGAGTCTTCCCATTGTTGTGAATATAACACTTAGAACCAAAAACGCGAAAATAAGAAATATCTAGCTTTCTGCGTCTCCATAGCTCATATGGTGTCTTTCCCAACCGCTTGGTTAGAAGAGACCGGTTTTGAGTGTAGCATGCAGTGTTGACCGCTTCAGCCCAAAATCTCTTTGGCAGAGCTGAGCTGGCTAACATGGATGTGGCTGCATCCTTCAGCGTTCTGTTCCTTCACTCAGCTACTCCATTCTGTTGCGGAGTACGCGCGGCTGATGTCTGATGGGTAATTCCATTCTTCTCGCAGTACTTGATGATGGTTTCATTTAGAAACTCCGTTCCACGATCTGATCGGATAGACATGATCTTCATCTCTTATTGGTTCGATATCCGATCCATCAGCTTGGGCAGCTCATCTCGGGTTTCACTCTTGTGACGCATGAAAATGGTCCACGTGTACCTCGAGTAATCATCAGTTACAACCAGTGTATATTTGTTGCCATTTATGCTCTTTGGTGTAACTGGCCCGAAGAGATCTATATGGATCAGCTGTAACACTCGGTCGGTTGAGGGAGTTGACTTCAACCGGAAGGAGGATCTAGCAAGCTTTCCCAACTGGCATGCACTGCAGATGTGTGTTGTTGAAAACACTCGGTTTGGTATGCTTCTTGCATGTTCTTGTCTGGCGAGTCGGTTCATCGTCTTGAAGTTCAGATGGTTGAGCCTTTTGTGCCACAGCCAGCTAACATCAGAACTGCTCTTTGATAACAGGCAGGTGTCAGGGAGGCTGCTGTTCCAATCAGCGTAGTAGACATTCCCTGTTGGTGATCGATTTCCCAACAATATTACCTGCTTTGATCCGACATCTTTAACCCTGCAACCATGTGCATCAAACTTGACAGAGAAACCATTATCACAGAATTGGCTGATGGAGAGCAAGTTATGCTTCAATCCATCAACATAAGAGACATTAGAAATTGAAACATGATTGGTTTCAAGGGTACCGTAACCTCTGGTGTATCCTTTTGAGTTATCACCAAAAGTAATTGATGGACCTTCTTTTTCCACGAAACTTCCAAGCAAATCCTTTAGATTCGTCATGTGTTTCGAGCATCCACTGTCCATTACCCATTTTGTTGCAGACGCTTTCTTCTTCCTCAGCTGTTTCTCCTGTACCTGCAAAGAGAAACTCGCTTAGGTCCCCAATTTCAGTTGGGTCCTGGAGGGTTAGAACCAGTTCCCCTGGAACTGTGCGTCGCTTTTCCCTATAAATTCGGATGGATTTATCATTCCAGATCATTTTTCCTTCATCATCAACTATAACAACACCTCGGTTATCCTTAGGCTTGTTGTTAATAGAGATGTTCTGTTTCTTGGGAGGAGTTGGATTTCTCCCATTCTGAGCTTTCAGAGGAGAGGCTTTCCCCCTGTTTTGATGACGATTCTTATCCTGTTGAATTTGTCTGTGAGGTCGGACGCCATGTTGGAATCTTTGTGGTTGATTCTGATTCCAACTTCTTGAGTGTTGTTGATAGGTGTTCATGCCCTGTTAATGATTCATGTTGTGGCATGAGTATCTCCAACTGTTCGACCTGTTCCTTATCGGTTGACTCGGTTGGAACCTTTGGTTGAACTGGGGATGGAACCGCTGTTGATTCAGATGATTGAACCCTTGTCGGTTCTGCGGTCGGTTCCATTCTTTCTGTTGTTGATTCTGAGGTTGATGCAGAGGTCGGTTCTGATTCTGAGTTTGGTTGCGATTATGTCTTCGACGCCTCTGATTCTTCTTCTGACTTTTGGAATATTCCCCCTCGGTTGATGTCCCAACCGATGGAACATTCATTCCTTCATCTACTGTTCCTTTTCCCTTCTCAGTTGTGGTTGCATTGATCGGTTGAGCTTGCTGAGAAGCGGAGGTTGAAATATTTTGTGGTGACTCAGGTTCCACTGTGTTCGGTTCAACAGCTCTAACCTCGACAGCTTTGATGAAGGTTGTTGGAGGAATTCCACTATCTTTAATCACATCATAACCGAGTCCTAACACATCATCCATCTGTCTGCTGTAACTGAGAAGATTCTCTATGATCTTGGATGACTGATACAGCTTGATTAGATTGTCCTTCTCCGTTTGCAACTCCTTGACAAGGACAGTTATCTGCTCGGTTTGTCCATCTGACTTCTTTATCAGCTGCTCGATCTGAGCCTCTTGATTTTTCAACTGATCTTGTTGTTCCTTGATCTGTTTTGTCAACTCTTTATCAGTTGGAGCCTTAGCATCGTTCAGTTGACTCTTGAGATTCTCAATCTCCTCGGTTTGGCTCTTGATCAGATCGTCCTTTTCGGTTAAGAAATCTTCAAGTTTGGCGAACTGAGCTTGAAGACTCTTAAACTCAACCGATTGGTGATGCAGTTCCTCACTGAGTTCTTGAAAATCACTCCAGGAGGGTTCCAACTCTTTGTCCAGAGATTCATGCATGTTAGAAATATTTGTAGAATTTAACTTAGCAGGATTAGAGTGTACCTCAGTATCATCCTAGTCGGTTCCAAGAGCCATGAGGTATTGATCCTGACCGGTAGCGTTGTTGGTGGAAGTCAGCTCATCCTCATCTTCAGTGTCAGTGAAGATGTCCATGTCGTCAGCTGCTTCTTCTGCAACCATGGCCTTGTTCTTTCCAGCTTGTTTGGCCCTTAACGCATCTCTCTCTTTCTTCGATAGATCTGGGCAGTCAGCCTTGAAATGACCTTCCTTTCCGCATTCAAAGCAACCGTTGGTGACAGGCTTTGAACTGTCTCGAGTTCGGTTTGATTTGTAGAATCGTTTGTATTTCCCGAACCGAGTGTCCATGTCGGCTAGTTTCTTTGACAGGGCTGCAATGTTCTGTTGCAGTTCCTCTCTGCTTGGCTCCTTTGCAGTCGTGTCAGCCGATCTGGTAGGCCTCAATGTTCTCGATTTTGAGTAGTCAGCTCGGAGAGTAACTGACTTTGAGGCTGAACCAACATCCTCAAGTCGACTCGTCTGAACCGAGGACTGAAATCTTCTTCGGTTCACCTTATACTCATTTCCCTTTAAGATTGAGAACAATCTTTCAGTTCCCATTTCACCAAGGTCAGCTCGGCTCTCGTGGATATTGGTGAAAGTATCCCACTCAGCCGGTAGAGCTTGTAACACTTTGAGATTGATTTCTCTTAGTGTGTATTTTCCTCTTCGGATGGACTGGATTCTTCTGAGGATGTCCATAAACCGAAGCTCTAGCTGATCAATTGTTTTATCTGTCTTTAGACAAAAATTGTCGAAGTCTTGGCATGCATGCGAGAATTTGTTCTCCTTCGTCTCATCACTTCCTTTACTCAGCGATGCCAGGATGTCCCACATCTCTTTTGCAGTCTCACACTCCTCTATCCAAGCAGATAATCTTGTCCAAGTGTGGACATTATTGTGCTCTGAGCCCAGATGTCTAACTGGCTCACCTTGGCTTCCTCTGGAGTGTAGTCTTCTGGCTGCTTCTCCACAAGTTCCACAACTGTATCCCCATCGTTGGGATTTGTAGGAGTCCGAGCTATTCTTTCTTTGATGATGATCGGTCCGGAAGAAAGAACTTGTTGCATCCTATGATGCTTCGACAGTAAAATCTTCTTCATCCGTGTCCTCCAGGATGTATAATTTACAACCGAGAACATTACCACGATCTTATCCTTGACGTCCATCTGCACACAACAACAGAGCAAATATGCAAGCAAAAATGCACTAGCGTGAAAAAGATCTGTTCAGTTGACCACTGAAGAAACTTTCTCGAATTCACACCTTGTGAAACAGAGTCAGTAGTCTTTTGAACCACTGCTCTGATACCACTTGATGGTCCCGAAACGAGTTACTGGTGTATGGAGGGAGGGGGGAATACACCAGTTAGGATTTTAAAACTTAACCCTGAAAAAATACTTCGACCGAGTATAAAGACTCAGTTGGAATCTCACAGCTGAGCAACCTCAGCTGGAAGAGTGAGGCTGTGCGGAATGTGGTGGAAATTAAACTCGTAAAACAACTCACGCTTTTATGCTCGGTTGGTCAAAAACCAAAACAGTTGAGAATGTGCAAATGATGTTTGTATGCTGGTTAGTCAGTCAGTTAAGAGTGCAAGAAATAACTGAATAAAGAAAAACACTAACACACAGAGATTTAACATGGTTCGGAGATAACCCTCCTACGTCCACGGGGAGTTGTGAGTCCACACAACTCTGTCCAAGTTCTTCTGGACAAACCACTCAGCTTACGCGGGCTGAGCAACCGTTATGGATAAGTTTGCAGGTACTTATCAACCTTACAGTTTAGTTTACGGGTACTAAACGACCTAACTACTCAGTTGCAGGAAGAGTAGGATCCTAAACCTTTTCAGGTGAAAGAAAAATGTGTTTCCAACTAAAAGCTCGAACGGGATGTGAGCTATGATCTAACTCTCTATGAACTCTCACTAAGTGATGTTCTCAAGGATCGATCTAAAGACACAAAATTAACTAACTCTAGAACTCTGAACAAGTGATGTTCTAAAGGATTAACTTCAGTTCAGCTCGTGAAGAATATTGGTCTTTGTTTTTGCTCTCTGGTTTCTTCTCGCGTGTGTGTCTTATATCTTCGAATGAATGAGGGCCTCTATTTATAGGCGGAGAGTATCAACTAGCCGTTGGAGGAGCTGTTGATCTCTGTTCTTTGAAAGCGATGGCTTGTCTCTGATCTCTGCAGACTTTCCTGATATGGCATCTGTGCTCTTCTGCTTTCCATCTGAAATAGCCTTGTGTTGGGCCAAATGGGGTAATGACTGAACAGTCAAACCCTCACGTGACTTTCTTTTTAAAATTTAAATCTTAACAACAGACTTCCAACAAGGAGTGGTCGGTTAAGACATTCGATCTTCAGCTAGCTTGTTCTTCAGCCGATGTTCTATCTAACAACTAACAGTTGAACTCTCAGCTGACTTCGTCTTCAAGCTGTTGATCTTCTTGGTTGAGTTCTACAACTGATGTTCTGAAACTGAACACTTAGTTGTCTTCCTTGTATCTGGTTAGTTGGGTTCGAACGCTCAGATGGCTTTCTTTCATCTGATGTTCTCTTCCCCTTTACCGCTTCTCATCTGATGAACACTCAGTTGTTTTCCTTCACAACTGATGTTCTGAAGACTTCCCCCTCTTTGCATCTGATCATATGAGCTCTCAGTTGTATTTCTTAACAACTGATCTGTCTGAGTGATGCCTTGTTGCCATCTTCAGCTGGAGACCTATAAAGATAAAATCTTAACTTTGCTCAAACAGCGAACCTAACTTCTAACATTATGTTCTGGCAACATTTACTCGGTTGGGGTCAGTCGGTTTTGGAATTCATCAAAACTTTTACTAATAAATTTCCCAACAATTTCCCCCTTTTTGATGATGCCAAAACCACTTACAACTTCAAACCACTACTGATCTAAACCTTACTAACTGACCTAAAATCTCAGCTGAAATTCTAGACAGTCTATAAGATAAAACATCAAAGGGTTAGCATAGATATAACATAGTATTTAAAAGACTGCGATTCATGGCTTGGACAATGAGATATTGTACGTCAAGTTGAATCGTATATATACTTGAAGTTTTCATTACAACTGATGATTACAGGAATAAGTACAAAACAGTTAAAGATACATCAGTTGCTCAAAAACTACATCAGCTAAAAAATACACTTGACCGTACTTGCTGAAGATACGGTCAAAGATCTCTTTCTTCGCAACTGACTCGATCCCAGTGTTGACACCATGTTCCTTGCACACTTGTCTCGCCTCAGCCATGATCGCATTTCTGTTTGGAGTACTTGTGCCTTTGATCATCTGAGGGCGATATCTGACCTTTTGCGGAACCGGAACAGTGTTGGGATCGAGCTGAGCTTTCACCATGGCTCTTTGAAACTGACTGAACATTCCAGGATCCCCAGATCTGAGCTCCCACAAGGCTTCCTTGAAGGCTTGCCTTGGGTCTTCAGTTGAGTAGACCTTCCTGTAGTAAAAGTCATTGATGAACTCGTGCTTGAACTGCTCCCAGTCATCGTTCCACTCAGCGATCATCCACTTGTCAGTATGTGGGAACCGTAACTGGAGCGGGGCATTTCTCTGCAGCTGTTGCGTCTTCTTCCTAGCCTCAGCCTTCATCTGATGTTTGTTGATCCTTCTGACGCTTCGGTTGGCTTTGTTTCTGTCGACATTTTTCTCAATTTTGGCCAGTTCCTTCTCGAACTTGGCCACCTTCTTAGCTTGATCAGCAGCGAACTTCTTGATCCAAGAGGGATTCAAGTATTTCTCCTTGGACTCCCCCATAGCTTTTGCAGCTTCGATGCAATCTTCAACTGAGATCCCGTCAAGATCAGCATCTAGCTCAGCTGTAAGCTCGGCTACGAGGTCGTGGGAGACTTCAAGTTCCTGCTCTTCTGACTCCTTCCACTGTGATCCTTCAGCCTCCTCCCTTTGAGTTTCAGCTGGCACTTCTTCTTCCCCCTGCTGTAAGTGAACACCTTTCCCCTGTCCAGCAACAGCTGCTGGCTCTATTCCTTCCCCCTTTTTGGCATCATCCAAAAGGGTGGCAATTGAGCCATCCAGGGAGGTCAGCTTGGCCTCAGCTTGTTGAACTCGGGAGAAGAGTTCGTCCACAGCATCCTTTTCTTCCACCTTCTTTGCCAGCTCCAGGTCCTGGCGTTCTTGCTCAGCTTTCTTCAAGGCGGCAAAGGTTGCAGAGACATCTTTGTGAAGGGTGATGAACTCACCTCGAAAATTTTCAAACTGAGACATCCACTCCTGGTCTTATGTCTGCTGGGACTTTGCCAGATTAGATTCAGCAACTGATTTGAAGACGTTGAAGTCCGAGCTGAGTTCATGAACCGCCTTCTTCAGATCTTTGACGTCTGTGCTGGTAGAAGTGGAGAGGCCTTCCAGCTTTTGCTGTAGGGAGGTGGAGAGTTGTTCCAGCTGATTCTTCAAGGATGTTTTTCCTCCATTAGCTGATTCATCTTGTCAGCTTGCTCATCCTTGTTGTGCTCGATTTTGGACAATAGCTCATGCCTCAGCTGGTTGACCCTCTCAGTGATCAGCTCACAGATAGCATCGGTGGAGTGAGCTGGCTGATCAGAGGGTCCAGACAGTTGTTGCTGTTGTGCTTGGGCTGTTGGATCCACTGAAACCAAGGTTGTTCGGCTGGCCAGGTAATCCTTAAGCTTTGCTTCTTCTCTCTTGGCAGCCTCGTCAGCTTCATCGACATCCTCCATGTGGTCGGCATTCTTGGCCAACATACTGTCAAGAAATTGTACAACACTAGGATTGTCGCACAACTCCCTGGTGTCTTTTCCTTCTGCTTTACTCAGATCCAGGCGACGACGGAGCAAAGCCACCTTCTGGTTGTAGGCAACCTCGAGGTTCTGGTAGTCGAAGTACACCCTCAGGTTGGATTCATCAATCTTCAACCTGTCCCATCCATGGATCCTCAGGGTTTCTTCCTTGACATACCAGTAGCTGAATATCACGCTGAACTGATAGAGCAGTTCAGTTCCGAACATGGCGAAGATGGGCATCGAGCTTGCCTCTGGGAACATGCCGATCAGTTTGAGAAAGCAGTAGTCCAATTTGCCTTCATACTCAGCCAAGATCGCCTGGCGGTTGGCCTCTTCATCAATTTGGGGTGGGTCTATATCGAACGCAATGGGTTCGATGGTGTCATCAACGTTGGCCAAAGGAACGGTCTCAACGTTGGCATCGAGCTGAGAGCTCGGAATTTGGGATTCAGTTGGGGAAGAGGGTTCAATGGTTTCTTCAACATCGGCCGAAAGAGCGGTCACGATGTTGGCATCGAGCAGAGTGCTCGGAATTTCTGGCTCGGTTTGGTTAGAAAGAGCAAGAGGCTCTGGGGGCGGTACGGCATTCTCCCCTGCCGTGGGGGAGGTGGTAACATCTTCGAGGTCCTCAGATGAGGATGATGCATCCGACGTCTCCATGCCCTCAACCTCATCAGCTCCGGGGCCTCGAGGTACGATCTCGAATGATGCGGCCTCAGCTGAGCAGCTAGATTCGGAACGCTCCTCAGCAGGCGTTGACTCAACCTGCGCTCCCTCCTTGGCTGGAGCTTGCTCCTCAGCTGGAACCTCAACTGGCTCATCAGCTGACTCATCAGCTGGAACATCAGTTGGCTCATCAGCTGGCACCTCAGCTGCCTTCTTGGTGGACTTTTTGAACCTTACCCTTAACTTTTTGTGGGCAGGTTCGTCAGCAGACTCCTTTTCAGCCTCAGCTCGGCGACGTGAAGTTTTGGATTTGGCGGGGCGAGCAGCGGCTTGTTCCCCCTCAGCTGTTGACTCAGCTGGCTTTCCCGACTCCCTCTTGTCCTTAGGAGTGTAGACACTCCTCAGTACCTCCTGTGCTTTCTTGGCTGTCGGGAACAGCAACAGCTTCTTCAGCGGCGTCTCCTCGCAGTCAGCCCAGACCATGTTGCGGTTCTTTGTTGCGAGGAGGATGAGGGCGGAAATCTTGCAGCCGAAGTTGAGTGTGCCCTTCACACTTAGCAGCTTCTCTCCAGACTCGGTTGTAGTCTCGGAGATCTTCGACTTTTCCACCATCAACTGGTTCAAGAAGTATTGGAACCAGTTGATTTGGTGTTTGTGCTCCAGGGCCACCAGCTGCTTCAGTTTGGGTCGGCTGATGTCGCCGAACGCGCCACTGTATCCGAACACTACCTTCGACACGGCGTCGAACAGCAGGCGGTGTTCCGGTTTCAGCTTTGTCCGTTGCATGTTGCTCCTCAACCGCTCCGGCTCGATCAAAGCATCCTGTAGAAATTCATCCGCCTGTTCGTCGGTAATATTCTCCAGGAACTCGGTGGCGGTGTGGTTGATTGGTATGATGTACCGGAGGACATCGGACACGTCGATGGGGAAGGAGACACGACGTATCGTCCTTGCCGGAACATCTCTTTGATGGCATGACACCTCCGTAGTGACTCCCTCCGAACTGTCAAGGGGGCGAACGAGATTGACGTAGAATTCTCCGACTTGGCGCCTGAGCAAGTGGGAGGGGCAGAGCTTGGCCCATTCCAGAAGTCCGTTCTCACGGAGAGTGTTGGCGAGCGGAGCTAGGACCGGCGACTCCAGATCCTCGTCGGAGAGGATCTGCTCGAAGTGTATCTTCGATACCAACATATCAAATGATTCTTCATATGTGGTGGGGACGAGGGAAGGTCCGGATGAAGCCATCTTCTTACTTTTTGGGGCCATTTAAGATCACTGCAATGAGAATATATATAGGAAAGGAAAGAAGATCTTTTTGCAGAAACGGGTTAGGCAAAAACTGGAAGACGATGAATAGTTAAATTTGATAAGCACAAATGAGGAAAGTAGGAGATATCTTCCTGATTTTTCGCCTTATATAGGTCTTTGACTCGGATGAGATCGACGGCTGGGGTTAAATGGCGCGAAACCATCAACGGCAGAGATTACGCGACTGTTGACTAACTTTGACTTGACGTTTTGATCCGAGTTCCAACCAGCGCGTGAGAAGGTGTACAGTTTCATGTCAGCCCAGTCGCACTATAAAGTAGGCTATGGATGTTCAGCCGTACTTTACATTTAATGCGACATGATGGCTATTTTAATGTAACTGACTAGCTCAGGAATGTTTGAATCATGGACTGTTCTGGAAACTCCATCGCGCTGTTCGCAGGAAACCGTAGAAACAAGTCCGACTTGTGAATCGTGATGCAGATTGAGATAGAACTCTCCAACTTGTTTCCTGAGAATGAGAGAGGGAGAAAGAGTCGTCCATTGAAGAAGGCCGTGCGCAGAGAGAAGACCGGCGAGGGGAGAGAGCTCCGGTGACTCCAGCGCGTCCGTCGACAGAATATGTTCAAAATGTATCTTCGATATCAGCATATCGAATGACTCCTGGAAAGTGGCTGGTTCTTTGGAAACCATCTTCTTGGAGGATTTGGGTGCCATTGTGAATTGCAGTGAAGATATATATATGTGCAAAGAGGAAAGAGAAAATTAGCCAAATTTGGAGAGACAGAATTGAAGACGATGATGAACAGTTGTTTTGATATGCACGAATGAGGAAAGTAGGAGATAACTTCCTGATTTTTCGCCTTAAATAGGTTTTTGACTCGGTTGAAATCGACGGCTGGAGTTAAATGGCGCGAATCCATCAACGGCTGAGATTACGCGACTGTTGACTAACTTTGACTTGACGTTTTGATCCGAGTTCCAACTAGCGTGTGAGAAGGTGTACAGTTTCATGTCAGCCCAGTCGCACTATAAAGTAGTCTATGGATGTTCAGCCGTACTTTACATTTAATGCAACATGATGGCTATTTTAATGTAACTGACTAGCTCAGGAATGTTTGAATCATGGACTGTTCTGGAAACTCCATCGCGCTGTTCGCAGGAAACCGTAGAAACAAGTTCGACTTGTGAATCGTGATACAGATTGAGATAGAACTCTTCAACTTGTTTCCTGAGAATGAGAGAGGGAGAAAGAGTCGCCCATTGAAGAAGGCCGTGCGCAGAGAGAAGACCGGCGAAGGGAGAGAGCTCCGGTGACTCCAGCGCGTCCGTCGACAGAATATGTTCAAAATGTATATTCGATATCAGCATATCGAATGACTCCTGGAAAGTGGCTGGTTCTTTGGAAACCATCTTCTTGGAGGATTTGGGTGCCATTGTGAATTGCAGTGAAGATATATATATGTGCAAAGAGGAAAGAGAAAATTAGCCAAATTTGGAGAGACAGAATTGAAGACGATGATGAACAGTTGTTTTGATATGTACGAATGAGGAAAGTAGGAGATAACTTCCTAATTTTTCGCCTTAAATAGGTTTTTTACTCGGTTGAAATCGACGACTGGGGTTAAATGGCGCGAATCCATCAACGGCTGAGATTGTGCGACTGTTGACTAGCTTTGATTCGACGTTTTGATCCGAGTTCCAACCAGCGCGTGAGAAGGTGTACAGTTTCATGTCAGCCCAGTCGCACTATAAAGTAGGCTATGGATGTTCAGCCGTACTTTACATTTAATGTGACATGATGGCTATTTTAATGTAACTGACTAGCTCAGGAATGTTTGAATTTATTTCAAACATTCTCATTTAAGAACATAACACCTTCAGTCATAAATGTTACCTGCCAGCTGATGTCGATATCAGCTGTATACCTCAGTTGAGTTCCTCAGTTACCGCATACCATCAGCTGACTCGAGTTCGTCTGTTCAGCTGACGTCTGATGTCTTCAGTTTGCAATCCGTATCTGACATTCCCCCTTCATCTGAGCTTCCCTCTCAGATAGATGTCTGTCTCTTTACCTCAGTTGGTTCCTTATCAGGTGGATCTAACAATCCAAGTAAATCACATAGCATTTTGAACCGTGCTTCGGCTAGAGGTTTAGTGAAGATATCAGCCCTTTGAATCTCAGTTGGGATCTTCTCCATGGACACATCCTTTTTCTCAATATGATCTCGGATGAAATGATGACGAATGTCGATATGCTTTGTCCGAGAATGGTGAACAGGATTCAGAGAGATAGCTATGGCACTCGAGCTATCACAATGAATGGGAACCTGTCCAGTTGCAACTTCATAATCTCTCAGCTGTTGCTTCAGCCACAACACTTGCATGCAACAGCTTCCAGCAGCCATATATTCTGATTCGGTTGTAGAAGTAGCAACACATGCTTGTTTCTTGGAGAACTATGAAACCATCTTGCTTCCCATGAACTGACAGTGTCCAGAAGTAGACTTCATGTCCAATCGATCTCCTGCTAGATCCGCATCTGAGTATCCGGTCAGCTGGATATTGTCGTCAGTTGGATACCACAACCCAACATTGACAGTACCCTTCAGATACTTGATGATGTTCTTTGCTGCCAACATGTGAGCTTCCCTTGGTTGGACTTGAAATCGAGCACACACTCTAACTGCATAAGATATGTCTGGCCGGCTTGCAGTTAGGTATAGCAAAGAACCGATGATCCCTCTATACTTGCTGGCATCCACGAGCTTTCCTTCAGATCCAGGTTCAATCTTCCAGTTAGTATTCATTGGGATCCTTGTTGTCTTACTTGTCTGCAATTCGAACTTGGTGATGAGCTCCTTTGTATACTTAGACTGATTGATGAAAATTCCTTCTGGTGACTGCTTCACTTGTAACCCAAGGAAATAATTCAACTCGCCCATCATAAACATCTCGAATTTCTCCTTCATGAGATCTGAAAACTTTTTGCACAGCTCCTCTGACTTGGAACCGAATATGATGTCATCCACGTAGATTTGCACTACAAGTATATCATCTCCAACTTTGATGGTGAACAGGGTTTTGTCAAACGGTACGACCAACCACTCAAAAAGCCCTTCACGAGTTTTGAACGTTGTTTTCCTTCATCACCTTGACGGATAAGAATTTGGTGATATCCACTACGCAAATCAAGTTTGCTGAAAATAGTGGAACCTGACAATTGATCCAACAAATCGTCAAGGCGGGGAATGGGAAAACTGTACCTAATAAAGATCTTATTAATAGCGCAACTATCACAACACATGCGCCATTCTCCGGTCTTTTTTGGGATGAGTAACGCTGGAACAAAATAGGGACTCAAACTGTGTTGAATAACGCCCTTTTGAAGTAAATGCTCGACTTGGCGGCGAAGTTCTTCATGCTACGATGGACTCATACGATAATGTGGTCGATTGGGTAATTGAGCCCCTGGAATTAAGTCGATATGGTGCTGAATACCACGCAGAGGAGGGAGGCCACTTGGCAGGTCATCAGGAAATAGATCCGAAAAATCTTCTAGAAGACCAGAAACCATGGGCGGAACAACGGTCGGTGAAGAGACTGCACTGGGAAATAAGAAAAAGATGGGTTGATTGGCATCTCACTCACGGAAAAAAGTCTCGGGCAATACTAGCATGACTCGTTTTTGTGAAGGTGGAGGTGGAAGTGTAAGATCAGGCGGTTGTAGTAATGGTGGTGCCGGAGGCGGTAGAGCAGGCAAAAGAACCAGTTTTACACCAAAAAATAGGTATTCTTAATAAACCAAAAACAACGCATAACAAAGTAACAAAGCCTATTTATACTAGAAGTCTTACGTAGGAAACAAATAATAACTCCTAAACTTACGAAAGAAATAAAACAACTCAATAAAAATAAATAAACAAAACAAATATAACTCTAAATAGCTCTAGCCTTCGGTGCATTTATCACAAGAGGATCATATTTCTCCAGAAATAATGCTGCAACTTCATCTCCATCATTTAATAATTGAAAAAATATTTATGCATAAAATTAACAATTGAAGTATTAATTTTAATCAAATCATTGTAAATAAACCGAGATAATAAATGAGTTATGTCGAAGTTTATAGTGTCTAGCTTAATTCGATTTAATTATACCCATTTCTTTAAAATCGAGATCTAATATACATTTGAAATTATTAT
This sequence comes from Schizonepeta tenuifolia, assembly GCA_029490685.1. NCBI lineage: Eukaryota > Viridiplantae > Streptophyta > Magnoliopsida > Lamiales > Lamiaceae > Schizonepeta > Schizonepeta tenuifolia. The sequence goes on along the minus strand of CM055956.1, from coordinate 75,479,735 downwards.
CAATAATAAAAATTCAAAAGTATATCAAAATTAATTAATTAAATACTAAATAGACTACTTAATTTCTAATAAATTTTATATTTATTATTTAAAAAATAAGGGCGGGAAGGATAAAAATTTCCTAAAAAAGATTAAATTAGTTGAACACGGTCGAATCTAAAAAATAATTAAGAATTTTAAGAGGAATCTCTTGAAAGAGAAGACAGCTTTGAGTTGAAAAAATAGAGAAAAAAACACAATATACGTGAAAAAATTCGCATATGAACTTATAATCATGTTAGTATAATAAGGTAAATCGCAAGATAAATATATCATTTAAATATTAATAAGGAAATTTTGATTTTCTCTAAACTAATATATTTTATATATAAGGTAAATAATAAATTATAACTATGATAAATTTGTATTCTTGTAACTAATAATATATTAAAATATTAATATTATTGTATTACGTCATTGGCCTTAATTTTCCTTTGTAGTAAGGATATTTTAAGCGATTCAAATTTTGTAAAGAAAGACTCTTTTTATGTAAGTATAGATTATTGTTAGTACTCCCTCTGTCCACGAAATAGTTGTCACATTATGGACGACACGTGTTTTAAGAAAATGGTAGATAATAATGAATTATAGTAAGTATTGTTGTGAATGGAGTAAGAGTCCCACAATAAATATGAATGAAGTATTACTTTTATCGATTAATGTCATAAACACTAGCTATATGTAGTCACACAAACACACAAATATGGAATCTAAAATGCGATTGAGGTGTCAACATAATGGAATATTAGCACTTTATTGCGTTGGGAATTTAGTATTAGTGGAATCATACGGGGCCCTATATTTTTTCCTTGAATGATTAAATGGCATTTTTATTTTCACTCTTCTTAGATTATCTGCCATTCTTGGAGATCACTAGTCTCCAGCATCATTTTTCATTAGAGACCTCTTAGAGACATCTATCCCTGCAACGCAGCTGTCTTCAAGGTGTCTCTATTTTTAATATTAAACAATTCTCCATTTTCATTAAATAAATACAAATTGAAAGTTAACATTCATTAAAAATTAAAATATACTAATTCGAATAATTCATTAATTTTTCAAAATTGAAAAATTACATTAGCCGATAAAAAAATAGTGACGTTTAATTAATAAAAAATTAAAAATTAAAAACAATCACTCCCCGATAGCATATTGTTTCGCTAATTAAGCTCCGTCAGTGTGTAGCTAGACATAAATATCGTCGGACATGTCGGAAAACCACGCGATAAAAAAGAATTGTTGGGATTTATTTTCACAAGAAAGGAAAAATGAGATAAAAATAGTGATATTTATTATAATAAATAAGATTAAAATATATATATAAAGAAAAATAAAAATAAAAACGCTCGAGACAGTCTCGAAGCATCGAGACCGAGCTCGAGACGTTGCATGCTACAACGCATGGTCTCCAAGGGAAGGGGTCTCGAGACCCCTTGGAGACACCCCCTTGGAGACCCGTTACAGATAGTCTTAGTCACATGCAGATTGCAAAGTGGAGAAGAAAAGAAGTCTTAACCAAAAACAAAGTAAAGGAAGATATTATTCACGTGAAAAAGAAAAGAAAAATAGTTACTAAAATGACCAAAAATAAAATGAACAAAAAGTCAAAAAATCGATGCTTGTTTTCTTTTATGACATCATAAATATACATTGTCCAACATTTGCCAACTTAAACCAACCTGCCGGTATAAGTTTTTGTTGATAACAGTAAACATCAGTATAGCGAATTTTTTTTTTTCCATAAATACGGCATGGTGATTGGAAGTTAAATAAGAAAATTCAACAATAATCTCAACTTCTCAAGTCGATAAAAAATACCTATATTAAGATAGTGACTGTATTAGTCGCTAAATGATTTATCTTTTATATTTGGCCCATTCGTAATAATAAATACTTTATCCGGCCACGAAAATGTGTCCTACTTATATATTTTTCTTTGTTCATGAAAATGTGTCCTTCCTACCCCACTTTATGGACCATCATACCATTCATTATTTGTACTAGTTATCAAGTTTTATTTTTATCCCACTCACAACAATTTTATTTCATTATCCCTAAACCCTACTTTCATCCCACTTATAATAACTTTATCAGTTTTTCCTAAAATCCGTGTCAAGCACGCACTAGGGCATATTATCATGGACGAAGGAGTATTCCGTTTATGTGCACTTATGACTTACACGTACAATATACTAGCATACTATTATTACATTTATGGGAAACAGAATACTATGAAATAATGGAAACTTAGTGTTTAATTATATTTGTTAATGGTTGGTCCATACTAATTAGTGTTTAATTAAAAGCGGGAAAATCAAGTGGTTGAGTTGCAATTCTTAAATAGTAGTAGTACGTCTATAAAGACAAGTGAATAGTAAAGAGCTGGGATATAAATAAATAATGCATGCACTCGTATCGATAACTAATAGTAAATGGAGTATGTTTTGGTCACTTTATTTTCTAAACTGAAACTACGAAGCTGAAAGGGAAATACAGAGACAAAGAAAGGCCTCTATATCTATTTCTCTCCCTCTCTCCCCCTAAAATCTAAAATGCTGCACGAGTTCTCCATGATTAGCCTAAAATAAAAATTCGTTGCATAACAACTAACCCAAACCCCCTCCTGCCTGGACGTGATCCAAATGATCGAACTGTACTGGATCTAATTATATAGTATCATGCACATATTCATATTGGCTACTCCTTCAAATAACAAAGGTCGGTGGCGGTGAACCTCAAGTTTACGATTCCTATGTAGTGTGGGTTGAGATCCGGTCAATTAAGTGTATCATTTGTCTCTTTCTTGGGAAATTCTCCTCTTTTGCTTGCTCTGTAACTTGTCAAATCACAATACTCTACTACTTATTTTGAAGTGTTGTTATTTTCCTCTAGAAAAAACTACGTATGGAGTACAAACTTTAGAAGATTATTATTATTATTATTATTATTATTATTATTATTATTATTATTGAAGTAAAAACAAATTCCCAACAAATCCTCCCATCATTCGTCCCCTGTTTTCTTATTTTCTACTTCACCTCATTACCATCCGCTCGGAACCAATCAACCCACCAGGAACGAAGTCTTCTATCTTAGGATGAAGCTTCTGCAGAGCACGAGAAACAACAGAAATCCAGCTAAATTATTTTGCTACAGATTCTTCAAATATGTCATCTGGTTTTCTATCTCTCTCTACTTTCTCTTCTCCTTCTTTCTCACTCGCCATAAACCCACCATTTCCAGAACCACCATCTCCCAACCTAAACCTTCCCGCGCTCTCATCGAACAACCGCACCTCAATTTCTCCGCCATCCAAATTCCCCATGGTAATAAATTATACTGTTATCAATTTCTCAACCAACACAAAGAAAGCAACAATATTTCTTATCTTTTCAATGTTCTTTTTTTTTTGTTTACAGGCCTATTTGACGGGATGAAAATATATGTATACGATTTGCCGCCGAAATTCAACAGCGAGTGGGTGGCAAATGAGCGGTGCAGGCGCCATCTGTTTGCAGCGGAGGTGGCGATCCACCGGGCGTTGATGAGCAGCAATGTAACAACATTTGACCCGTCGCAGGCTGATTTTTTCTTCGTCCCTGTCTATGTCTCATGCAATTTCAGCAAAATCAACGGCTTCCCCGCCATCGGCCATGCCCGCGCTCTCATGGCCTCTGCAATTCAACATATTTCCTCTCACCTCCCCTTTTGGAACCGTTCTCTCGGATCCGACCATGTTTTCGTCGCGTCCCATGATTTTGGCTCTTGCTTCCACACTTTGGTATGCTCATATATACTCTATATGTTTGTGTGCCTGTGTTGCTATGTCTTTTCATGTTCTGAGTACAATTCATGAAATTTGTAGGAGGATATGGCGATGGCGCAAGGTGTGCCGGAATTTCTGAGTAACTCGATAATTTTGCAAACGTTTGGGGTGAAAGACAAGCACCCGTGTCAGGAGGTGGAGAACGTGGTGGTGCCGCCGTACGTGTCACCGGAGAGCGTACGCGCCACCCTGGAAAAGTCCCCGCTGACCGGCCGCCGCGACATTTTCGCATTTTTTAGGGGTAAAATGGAGGTCCACCCTAAGAATGTCAGCGGTCGTTATTACAGCAAGTAAATATTTTTGCAACAACCCATAATTTCTCTTTTAATTATACGCTTTTGTTTCGTTCCGAACCCTCGTCAATTTCTGTTTTCCCGGCAGGCGCGTGCGGACGGCGATATGGCGGAGGTACGGAAACGACCGGAGGTTTTACTTGCGGAGGCATAGGTTCGCCGGTTACCAGTCAGAGATCGTTCGCTCCAAGTTCTGCCTGTGCCCATTGGGGTGGGCCCCGTGGAGCCCGAGGCTGGTCGAGTCCGTCGCTTTAGGCTGCGTTCCGGTCATCATAGCGGACGGTATCAGGTTGCCCTTCTCCTCCGCGGTGCCATGGGCGGACATCAGTCTCACCGTGGCGGAGGCTGACGTGGACAAACTCGGCAGCATCCTCGCCGACGTGGCGGCTACGAACTTGACAGCTATACAGCGGAATATGTGGGACCCGCAGGTGAGGAAGGCTTTACTTTTCTACGATCCGATGTTGGAAGGGGACGCCACGTGGCAGGTTCTGGTGGCCCTATCCGAGAAGCTCAACAGGTCCCACAGGAGTTCAAGTGTGTTTCAGCCAATGAGGAGCACCCGCGTGGCGGCCTCCAGCTAAGGGGATCTCACTTTTGTCGAGCTGGTTGAAAAACACGCGGAGTCGAAGACAGCTGGAACTTTCGTAGGGGGAAATTTCCCTCGAGTGGGCCCCGCGGTGAGAATCGCGGATAAAGCTGTGCTCTGTGCGGTGTTGTACATCTGAGGTGGAGGGGGTGGTCCGGGGGATGCATATCACGCACCTTTTTTCGTTGAGGTGGTGGTACATGTACATCATGTTGATATTGTTGTACTGTGGCGCGCATATGACGTGTCTGGGTAAAAATGTCTTTGAGCAGAGGGAGAGGAAAGATGATGGAGGGGACGTTTGATGCTACCCCACGTCCATGTGCATCCCATAGCTAATTTGCCGCCACGTGTCAATTCTTTTCTTTTTGTTTTTATATTATTGGTATTGAACGTATTTAGTTTGTGTATATATAGTAAACTCAAATGAGATTCTCTATTGCCTCTCCATGTGATATCTCCTATTACTTTTATAAGAAGATGACACATGGCATGACTAAGGGTTCAAAATTTAGGGTATATAATATTCTTATATATTTTCTAAATCTTACACCATTAATTACTTCTTGAATGGATTTGGACTTGAATACTACTGATTTTGGTATGAATGATTTGAGATCGAGTGATGAGCATGGCAATAGAAATTCAAGCGGTGAATATGAAATTGATGGTAGAACAGCCAGTGATTCGGACGATTCACTTGATTCACACGATTCCGATGCGGAAGACATTATTAGTTATTGTCGAGTTATTAATGAAGACAATTCAGGTGAGGCATTATTGACTGAAAACAATTCAGTTAATGCGGTAGTGATTGAGAACTATTCTGTTGCAGATACTCGGAAAGATACTTCGGCCGAGAACAATGTTTACAAAATTGTGGATAATTCAATTATGAATGATATAGTTGTAAACGACCAGTCTGATCCCGATCCTCGTGTGGAAGGGATATCTGACGATGAAGATCCTGAAAAGAAGGAGCTGAGAATGATGTGCGAGGCAACTGAACAACGTTTGAGCGTTGGATCAATTTTGCAGGATCTTGAACAAGCATATCTCATATATTGTGAATATGGTCGCTTGAAAGGGTTTGGAGTGAGACGGGGAGAGCAACGGTACCATACTCAGAGCACAGAGGTGAAATTGAAAGAATATGTGTGTTCTTGTACTGGAGTTGGAGATCCGAAAGCCTCTAAACGTTGAGTCCCAGCTTATAAGAAAGTAGTCATTCGGACTGGGTGTAGAGCAATGATTAGGGTGGCACGCAAATTGGGGTCACCCTGGCAAGTTTCCATATTCGACCGTGAACATAACCATGGTCTGGTGTCCGCGGAGCAAGCGTACATGCTTAGGTCCTCGCATAATTTGAAATATGCACAAGCATCAATTTTGGAAGCTTTGCATACGGCTGGTATCGGTGTTAGCCAAGCTTGTGGCTTTATGGAGAAGGAATGTGGTGGCCCGCAAAATCTTGGATTTGCACGTAGGGATGCGTATGATCATTTTGTGCGCAAGGGCAGGAAGTCAAAGCTCCATAACGGCGACTCACAGATGCTTCATGACTACTTCCTTAAAAAAAGCGGTGAGGATCCTTTCTTTTATTGGAACATAGAAAAAGATGATGAGGGTCGATTAATGAATTTTTTCTTTCGTGATGGCCGTTCCTTAGCTGATTATGAAGCATTTCCAGAGGTCCTATCAGTGGACACAACGTACAGTACCAACAAGTATAATCTCATATGCGCACCTTTTGTCGGAATAAACCACCATACATTCACATGCATGTTCGGAATTGGTTTCTTGTCTGATGAGACTACTTCTTTGTTTGAGTGGTTATTCAACGAATTTCTTCAGTCCATGAACGGTCGGCAGCCAAATGTCGTTTTTACTGATCAATGTGCGGCCATGATGAGTGGTATTGACAAGAAATTTCCCCAGTCCAAGCACCGTCTATGCCAGTGGCACGTAAACCAAAATGCTAAAAAGCGGTTCGGATCCTTGAATAGAAATTCAGAATTCAAGAAGTTGTGGCACCAATGTATGAATGAAGTGGAAACTGAACGTGAGTTTGATGAGGTTTGGGAGAAGCTGCTGACTTTCACCAATCCCGTTGGTAAGAATCAAAATTAGTTTAAGGCAATGCACAAACTTCGACATCGGTGGACATCCGTTTATACGCGTGGAATTTTTACTGCTGGACTCTTGTCAACTTCTCGGAGTGAAGGTGCTAATCGCTGCGTGAAGTCTGGAATCCGTCGTACTCACACTTTAATTCAATTTGTTGAAAATTATGAAGAGCTAAAGATTAAGTGGCGCGGAAGGGAAATGGAGAAGGAAACACTTGGCTTGTGGTTGCCTGGACAGATGCTCAACACCAACAAGCTATTTACTCAGGCAACCTATACATACACGCGTAAAGTATATCAGATGTTTGAACACGAGGCTATCAGGATATGGGATGTTGAACTAGCTCATGATCATGTTGATCTCGGTGGTGGTGATGTAGAGATTTCTGCAACTATGCTTACACATGGACGGGGTAGAAAGATTGTTTATAACAAGCACACGAACTGCGCGCGTTGTAGCTGCTGGATGTGGGAATCATAGGGCATTTTATGCCACCATATTCTTAGGGTTTACCATTACATGAATAACTACTTGATCCCCGAGTCCCAGATTTTGAAAAGATGGACCAAGTCTGCAAAGGCTGCATGCCTAATTAAAAGCGTACTTTCTGATAATACAGGAACCCTGTCCAATATGCTTTTTGTGAACATGATTTTGAGACGTGTATATGATATTACATGTCTCTGTGTAGAGCGCGATGAGTGTCGCTCCATTGTGAAAGAAAGGGTGGAAGCACTTGGTAGGGAAATTTATGACATGACTGGATTACAAGAACTGAACAAAAAGCGCAAGGCAACGTCAGATGATGGTGAGAAACGGGAGAACACCGCACCTTTCACCGATCCAAAGCGCATTCTGGAGAAAGGTTTCGTGAACGCGAGAGGGCGTCGCACTTTGGCTTCATTACAAAACAAGGGTTTTTACTCTACCCTAAAACTAAATTTCTGTATTTAAATAAACTGTTGTTTATTTGTTGACATTATCTGTGTAAATGTTTTATTCTTTGCAGGCGTTAAAGCATGTAAGAAGGGTCCACTTGATAATGACAATGGAAAAAAACAGCGGGCCCCAATAACGCCACAAAGTAGTAAAGTGAGAGCTCTTCTGCCGAGTTCAGTACCGAGAATTCCTTTCCAAATGAATGAGCACACAATGCCTAATCGGAGTTTGTATGAACAACACAATGCTGGTTTGATTCCGCATCAATCCAAATATAGTTCCCTTTCTCAACCTTAGATTTATACTTCAACCACCACGAGTTGTACTATCTTTTATTCTTCATTAGCAACGAAGAATGAACATGCATGACACGACCTTTAAATTTTGTTTGTTTGTTTTCTTTTTGTTGGTTCCTACTTTTACATGAGGTTTAATCATCCTTTCTTTGATTAGTTTTTTTTTATGAAGCCTTCCTTATTTGTATCTTTGTTTGACATTTTTTTACATCCTCAACTGTAGATGCTTTTTTTTATGAAGCACTTGTCATTTGTGTCTTTATTTTAGATGTGTTGTAATCATTCATTGAAGATGAGATTATTTAGACAACATTCTTTTTTTGTATGTTTATTTTAGACGTGTTTTAGTCATCCACTGTAGATTCTTTTTTTTTTTTTTAATAAAGCATTCAATTTATTCAGAACTTATCTTAGTGGGAGAATATATTGTGGCACCAACTCGTTAATTACAACTTCAATTTTTATGTTAATCTGTGAGTAAGCTTTTGTAATACATTATTCCCAATGAAAAATTATCGTGGCAACGTTGTTAGTTTTTTGCTACATTTATATAATTTCGTGTACGTATTTTTATGTACTTTTATGCTGTGACATGCATAAGTATTATTTTTATCTAAAGTACATAAACCCACTCTAAAACATCTCCTTAGCATATGTGGGGAGTTTCGCTTAAAAATAACTTGTTAAGGAGCGTTGTTACGTAAAATCATATTTACACCGATCTATAGTTCTTTAAGTGTGTAAAAATAATAATCTTTATTGAATATTTATAATAATAAATTTTAAGCATTACCTTTATTAATTATTGAATCTGAATATCAATACATACAAAAAATCAAGCAAAGATTTAGCATAATATGAGGTTGCATACTACATTGAGTTATAATTAACGACTATTTGTGAATACAAGTGTTTTAGAATAAATCGAGTAAAATACACGAGTAATGTTGTATTTTAGAAATTTGATAATCGAAAATCAACTTATGTTTTAAAAAAATCCCATAATTTCAAATATAATAACATATAAATTGAGAACATGTACAGAAATAGAAATGCGAATCATAAATGGAAACTACATTCATTCAATTATCTGGTTTGTTAGCCAATCCAAAATTAGCCCAATTAGGGCAGCTCAAACTTGTGCTTGTTGATTTGCTTAAGTTAAATTTTTTTCACGACTTCTTCAATTTCAAACCAACTTCAAGTTTACGCATATTTTTTTAGCAATGGTGATGCGGGATCATAAGTTTTAACAAATTATAAATGGTATTAGATTTATTATATTCATTTGTTTACATCCAACTTACAAATTTTAATTAAAACTACCAAAGTCAGCATGGTTTGCACAATTATCGAGCAGATTTTAATTTAGAGCAATAGTATGATAATGTATTTTTGACTTGCATTCATAATTTATGTATTGCATATGAAATTAACATGTAATATGTTGTTACTAGTTTTACTTAAGCAATTTTCTTTTTTAGTATTGTGACAATAAAAAATTAGGACAATGAATTACAGATAATAATTACGATTAATGATATTAAATTATCCATTTTGTTAGTACGTGACTTATGACGGTGGGGGACACTTAATTAGTAATTCTGGAATATATTATATACAACTCTTTTATTGATAAATACAATAAATTGTATTTATCAATTATCACGCGACATAAGTAGTGTAATAAACAGTTAATTTTATTAAAAACGACTAATTATGATCTATTAAGTCTTTTTTTTGATAATGACCATGTATTGTTTCACTTTTTGTCTACCTAATGACATGTTACGACCTCATATTTTGAAATGAAATTTATCTTATTTATGTGAGGCCTTCATAAAATTAGGCCAAATCTGTATAGGTTTCTCATTTAAAATCTGTACCGGATATTGTATTAATTTTGGCTTCACAATTTTGGTGTTGGTTAAAACAGCTATTTGAGACGGTAATTTGTAAACAAATTTAAATAAACGGACTATATTAATAGTGAATTCAAATTTGTCGTATGAAAATTTATTGACTTACAACCAATTCTCCAGATGTTTTTGTAGATGCTTTGTAGGCTTTTTGTTGTTGTTTTTATCTTGTAATATTTAATTTATTCCGAAAGGGACAATCATTCTAAGACGTTTATGAATTTAGAGGGATTCTGTGGTTTCAGGATGGATATTAACATACACTTTTTTTACACATAGTGACATTTATTTTGAATCGAATATGTCATATGCATTACTATATATACGTTGAAGATGACAAAATTAAGTATTATAATAATTTTTCTTTGTTATTAATTTTCCGTCAATTTTGGACGTTGAATTTTGACACGTTAATTACTGTTATTATAGCTCCTACCTATTTTGCAATTAAATGCTATGTTGCGTCTTTTGGCAGGTGGTTTTAGAATTAACGTTTCGGAAAATCCAGAATTTTTAAATACTTATTTTCCCCCCACAATTGCAATTTCTTACACAGTAACTTCGTGGGATCCAATCGAAATAACTTCAGTGAAAATTTGACTTGTTAATATTACATTCAAGTAGCTATGAGTTGTTCACTTGTTTCAATAGTTTAGTCTTAAAATCAAGCTAATCATATAAATATCTGTTACGAACGTGCACTAAATTTAAGTTGATAGCAATATACTAACTTATACGTTGACAACACTTACATACATAATTACTAATACATTTGCATAATTCCTGCTCCCAATACGGGCATCACAAATGTTGTCACATAAAGGTTCGGAAACATTTCAAGTCAACCATAATATCAAAGGAACAAAAACCATTACAAAATTCAGTACAATCACCACAGTTAAAGAAGCACACTACTACAAACTGAACAAAAAGACTGGAAATACAAAGACATAGGTTGAACAGTCATCTTATTCCACATTGATCGTTGTTTGTATTGTCTTTCCCTTGTTTTCCTCGACATCGACTTTTGCATGTAGCATAGGTGGCAAAACATTAGTTTCCCTGATGATCATAACTTTCACCCTAAGAACCTCAGTACTGGATTCAAGGATTTCAAAGATGCAAGCATCGTCACACTTTAGATTCTGATCTAAAGCGAACTGTTTCCAACCATCTTTCTCAAAGTGTGGCCTACTGTGTTTCCCGATGAAGGGTATGTTCTAAGTTCGTCCATTACACATGAGCACTGCCGGCACATTAGCTAATCCAACGGCGTGCCTCTTGTTTGCTGGCACCTCCTGTTGAACACACATAAAGATTTAAATTAAACAAATTTTGGTTTTTGGTAATCTGTTTAAAGAAATGATATAAAATCAAAACGGATTAAAGAGTGAAACGAATTAATACCATACGAAAACGTGGAGACACATGTGACTGGCTTAAAATCACATGAAAAAAAGGGAAATCTCCAGAGAGACATATAATCTCAGAACTCCCTTTTGTGTTAGAGGACTTTGCTGCATCATTCATCATTTAAGCTGCAGGTACAGTCCATATTCATTTGTGACCATTTATAAATGTTTTGTTCAAATTAAAAATTCCAACGACTTTATGAAACATATATACACGCAGTAGATGAAGAATACAACACGTGGTGTGTATGATAATATGGTCGTATGAAATTATACTATTACAACACTACGCAGTTATGTTTTACTTTAAAGAAAAACTCAATTGTCCAAGCCTTCCATCATTATGTAGAATGATGGATATCAGCATGTACCTACAGCCTAAATAAGTATAACAACCTTTAATCAGACTTTTCATTGGCCACTAATTATCTAAAATCAGGTATGACCTTTATTCATACAGTTGGTGCTCGAGGAATAATGAAACATCAGTTTTGGCATTTCTTCATACACTTGTAGGACGACCAATATGTAACATCACTTTTACCATATTCACTGCATCCATCCTTACATTTAAATGATCCCCAACTCCTATCTTACTGAATATAACAACATCAACTATCTTACTGAATATAACAACATCAATGCAGTATTAGTTGATGATTAACTGACCATACCGATATCCATAATTCCCTAGAATGATGGATATCAGTATGTACCTAGAGCCAAAATATGTATAAGTGCCTTTATTCTGACATTTCATACATGACTACTTCACTATGACATTCACTCATACAGGTGGAGCTCAAGGACTAATGTAATGTCAGTTATGGCATTTCTGCATACACTTGGAGGACACTGAATATGTAGCATCACTTTCAACATATTGACTTCATCCATCCTCATATTTAAATTAATCCCTTTTCCAATCTTAGTGCATAGTAGAACATCTAATCGAAAGCGGTTTAACAGCAAAGTGTTGGGGATGAAGAGCAACATATATAGTAATTCGTCCGAGCATTTTAAGCTGTCATAAAAAAACATTTTGCCAAAATACCTGCTGATTAGAAACGGTGTCAACTTCCGTGTTATACGGCGTCGTCGGCTCCGATTTCTTGGAATTTCTGTAATACCCCAAACTTTCATGAGCCTTAAGTATGCTTTAAATAAGTTTAAACGCTTAATTAATTAGTTTTGAGTGAAGAGATTCTTTAAGGAAAGATATTTCCTTGAAAATGACTAAAATGCCCTTGTGAGCTTTAACGTGAGTTTATGTATTTTGATTATTCGAATTGAGCATGTGAAGCATTGATTGAGCATATTTATATGAGTTTGAGCATGAGTATGATTTTCAGAGAAATCCGAGTACTTTTACTTATTAGTGAATAGTAACGATAACCGGAAAAAATACTATTCACCGATGAATTCAGAATTTGACCTAATTAGTGTCTCTTGAATCTAAAATTTATTCTAAGATCCTTGAGATAACTTAGAAGCTCATCCGAGATCACATGAGAGAATTTTAAGAGTTTAGTCCTTAACGGATTATTTAGCCGAAAAAATTTTAGGTTTTCTTCATTACTTGGAATTTTAACCTAAAAACTTGATAATCGGAATCCTTGATTTATTTAGTGGGACATGAGATAGAGTCGAGGTGTTTTCTATGTCGGAAACGAGACGAGGAGAGACTAGAGTCGTTTTCAGTATAAAGGAAATAATACGGATAATTTGTACTAAAAAACTTTTTCCGCCCGGATAAAATTTTATCTGTAAAAAGAAATATCTCTCTCATCTCTCTCCCTCTCACTACCGACCTCCATATCTCTCTCTCCCTAATTTCTCTTCCAAAGCCCCTATTTTCAACACCTACAAGAATATAATGATTATATTATTTCATTTTATCAATGTCTTGTTTGAGAAGCCAATTCATTTCATCATTCATCCATATCCTATCTCTCTCTCAAACACTCTCTCTCACATGGCTTATCAACTAAGGAAAGGAAGAAATTTCTCTCTCCCTCAATCCCTCATTGCCGTGACTTATCAAGAGAGAAAGAAGAAAAATTTCTCTCCATTTTTCCCTCTCAATACCGCCATTTTCACACACACACATAGTAGAGAAAAACCTCCATTGAAGCTTAGAGATCAAGCCTTCAAACTTCAAGAGATCATCATCATCTTTAGCTCTTCAAACCCTAATTTAGAGGTAAACAAGTTCATCAACTTTTGAATTAAATTTCAAGAAAATCTTCTCCCTGTTTCTTATTATTTTCGGCATAATTGCTCTAGAAGGGATGATTAATTGTTGTATCTGTTGGGAAATTTAAGTAAAGTTTTGATTGATTCCAAAACCAACTGACCCCAACCGAGTAGATGTTACCATATCCCAATGTTAGTATTTAGTCTCGCTGTTTGAGAAAGGTTCAAATTTTATCTTTACAGGACTCCAGCTGAAGACGGCAACATGGCTTTACTCGGATAGAACATCAGATGTAAGAAAGACAACTGAGCATTCAAGCCAACTGTTCAGATGAAACATCAGTTGCATGACTCAATCTGTTAGATCGACAACATGAAGTTCAAGGCAGCTGAGGGTTCAACTGTTCCTCTTCAGACAGAATGTCAGATGAAGGTAGCGATCAGATAGAACATCAGCTGAAGACCACTCAGATGAAGACCAAACTTCTCAACCGACTAACAAATGTTGAAAGACAAAGGTTGAAATTTGAATTTCAAATAGGAAGTCACGTGAAGGTTTGACGTTCTGTCATTACCTCATTTGGCCCAACACAAGGTTGTCTCAGAAGGAAAACAGAAGTTCACAGTTGCCAAATCGGGAAAATCTGCAAATATGAGAGACAAGCCATCACTTTCACTTTCACAGAGATCAACGGCTCTTCCAACGGCTAGTTGATTCTCACCGCCTATAAATAGAGGCATTCATTCATTCATCAAGATAGAAGATTGACAAGTGCGAGAAGAGACTAAAGAGCAAAAGAAAGACGATATCCTGCACACAAGCAAAACTGCAATTAATCTCTAAGAACATCACCAGTTGAGAGTTCACAGAGTGTTAGAATCTGTCTTGGTGTTTTCGATCTTAGTTTGAGTCTTCATTCGTTCAAGCTTTGATCCTAGCTCACTTCTTTGTTAGAGCTAGTAGCTGGAAAACCCACCCTTACACACATCCCCTAAAAAGGTTGTTAGGATCCTGCTCTTCCCGAAATTGAGTAGAAAGGTTGATAAGTACCCGTAAACTTATCTGTAAGGTTGATAAGTACCCGCAAACTTATCTGAACGGTTGCAAAGCCCGCGTAAGCTTTGTGGTAGCTGTCCTAAAGAATTTGGACTGAGTTGTGTGGACTCACAACTCCCCGTGGAAGTAGGAGTTCTCTCCGAACCACGTAAATCCTTTGTGTGTTTGTGTTTTCTGTTCAGTTATTTTTTTTGCATGTCCAACTGACCAACTAACCAGCACTCAAAACTGCATCATTACATTTTCAACTGATTTGGTTATTGACCGACCTTGCATCTGAGCGTGAGTTATTTTATACGAGTTATTGTTGTTTCCACCACATTCCGCACAACACCACTCTTACAGCTGAGTTTTCCTACTCAGTTGTGATTCCAACTGAGTCCTCTTACTCAGTTGTGGTAATTTTCAGGAGGTTGTTTTTAAAATTTCTATCTGGTGTATTCCCCCCCCCCATACACCAGAACTCGTATCAGGACCATCAAGTGGTATTAGAGCAGTGGTTCAAAAGACTGCTGACTCTGTTTCACGAGGTGTGAATCGAGGTGTTTTTCTTCAGTGGTCAACTGAATAGATCTTTTTCACGCTAATGCATTTCTGCTTGCATTTGTTGTCTTTTTGTTGTGTGCAGATGGATGTTAAAGACAAGATTGTTTTCATGTTCTCGGTTGTGAACTATACATCCTGGAAAACTCGGATGAAGAAGATTCTACTGTCCAAGCATCATCGAATGCAACAAGTGATTACATCCGGACCGATCACCATCATGGAAAAAGTCATTCGCACTCTTACAAATCCCAATGATGGGGATGCAACTGAGGTGACAGTCGAGAAGAAGCCAGAAGATTTCACTCCTGAGGAAGCAAAAGTGAGCCAGCTGGATATCTGGGCTCAGAGCACTATCATGTCCACAGTTGGACAAGACTATCTTCCATGGATAGAAGAGTGCAACACAGCTAAGGAGATGTGGGACATTTTGGCATCTCTTAGTGAAGGGAGTGACGAAACCAAGGAGAACAAGTTCTCCCATGCTTGTCAAGACTTTGACAATTTCTGTCTAAAAGTCGATGAAACCATTGATCAGTTGGAGCTTCGGTTCATGGATATCATCCGAAGGATTCGATCTATCCGACGAGGAAAATATACTCTGAGAGAGATCAATCTCAAAGTATTACAAGCCCTACCAGCTGAGTGGGACACCTTCACCAATATTCATGAAAGCCGAGCTGATCTTGGAGAGATGGGAATTGACAGACTGTTCTCAATTCTGAAAGAAAACGAGTACAAGGTGAACCGACGAAGATCAACTTAGTCCTCGGTGCAGACGAGTCGACATGAGGATGTTGGTTCAGCAACAAAGACAGTAGCACTTCGAGCCGACTATTCCAAGCCGCGAACATCAAGGGCAACAAGATCTGCGGACACAGCTTCGAAGGAGCCGAGCAGAGAAGAGCTGCAATAAAGTATAGCCGCCTTGTCAAAGAAGCTAGCTGACATGGATACTCGGTTCGGAAAATATAAGCGGTTCTATAAATCCAACCGAATTCGAGATAACTCAAAGCCTATGACCAACAGTTGCTTTGAATGCGGCAAAGAGGGACACTTCAAAGTTGATTGTCCAGATCTTTCAAAGAAAGATAGAGATGCGTTGAGGGCCAAGCATAATGGAAAGAACAAGGCCATGGTTGCAGAAGAAGCAGCTGATGACATGGACATCTTCACCGACACCGAAGATGAGGACGAGCTGACTTCCACCAACAACGCTATCGGACAGGATCAATGTCTCATGGCATTTGGAACCGACCAGGATGATACTGAGGTACATTCTAGTCCAGTTAATTTAAATTCTTCCAATGTTATTAACATGCAGGAAACAGTAGATGAAGAGTTGGAACCCTCTTGGGATGACTTCCTAGAACTCAGTGAGGAATTGCATCAGTAATCGGTTGAGTTTAAGAATCTTCAAGAACAGTTTGCCAGACTTGAAGAATCCTTAACCGAAAAGGACGATCTGATTAAAAGTTAAACCGAAGAGATTGATGATCTCAAAAGTCAGCTGAATATGGCCAACCAAAATAAGGCTCCAACCGATGAGGAGTTGAAGGAGCAGATCAAGGAACAGCATGAACAGTTGAACAAGCAAGAGGCACAGATCGACCAGCTGATGAAGAAGTCAGACGCACAGACCGAGCATATAGCTGTTCTTCTCAATGATCTACAAACTAAGAAGGACAACCTGATAAAGCTATATCAATCATCCAAAATCATCGAGAATCTCATTAGTTACCGAAGACAAATGGATGACGTGTCTGGACTCAGATACGACATGGTCAAGGATACTGGAATTCCACCCGCAACCTTTATCAAGGCTGTGGATGTTACGGTTGCCAAACCAAAAACGGTTGAGTCTGCAACTCCCCAACTTAATCCAACCTCCACGTCACAGCAAGCACAACCAGCTAAGGAAACTGCAACTGAGAAAGGAAAATGAGCTGTGGTTGGAGAACTGAAGAATCCATCGGTTGGGATAACAACCGAGGGGGAATGTTCTAGGACTCAGAAGAGGAACCAGAGACGTCGAAGATACAATCAGAACCGACCTCTGAACCGATCTCAGAATCGACCTCAGAAAGGATGGAATCAACAGAACCGACAGGGATTCAACCATCAGAATCAACATCAGTTCCATCATCAGAACAACCAGAGGTTCAATCAGAGTCAACCAATGTGGAACAGTTCCAACAGCTGGAGATATTTATGCCAGAACATGAATCAACAACAGGGCATGAATAGCTGTCATCAACAGTCAGGAATATAGAATCAGACTCAGCCACAAAGATTCCAAACTGGCGTCCGACCTCATAGGCAAAACCAAAAGGGTCAGAAACGTCAACAAAATAGGGGGAACACCTCTCCTCCTAAAGTCCACAATGGGAGAAATCAATCTCCTCCCAAGAACCAGAACGTCAATAATAACAACAAGCCTAAGGATGACTGAGGTGTTGTTATAGTTGATGGAGAAGGAAAGTTAATCTGGAATGACAAATCTATCCGAATCTACAGGGAAAAGCGACCCACAGTTCAAGGGGGAACTGGTTCTAACCCTCCAGGACCCAACTAAAATTGGGGACCTAAGCGTGTTTCTCTGTGGAGGAGCAGGAGGAACAACTGAGGAAGAATAAAGCATCACATACCATGTGGGTGATGGACAGTGGATGCTCGAAACACATGACAAATCTGAGGGATTTGCTTGGAAGTTTCGTGGAGATGGAAGGACCATTAGTTACATTTGGTAACAACTCAAAAGGTCAAACCAAAGGCTACGGTACCCTTGAAACCAATCTCGTGTCTATTCTCAATGTTTCATATGTTGATGGATTGAAGCATAACCTACTCTCCATCAGCCAATTCTGTGATAATGGTTTCTCTGTCAAGTTTGATGCACAGGGCTGTAGGGTTAAAAATGTTAGAACAAAGCAAGTCATATTGTTGGGAAATCGATCCCCAACCGGGAATGTCTACTATGCAGATTGGAATAGTAATCCTCCTGACACCTGTCTTTTATCAAAGAGCAGTTCAGATGTGAGCTGATTGTGGCACAAAAGGCTCAACCATCTGAATTTCAAGACAATGAACCGACTTGCGAGACAGGAACATACAAAGGGTATTCCGAACCTTGTGTTTTCACCAACACATATCTGCAGTGCATGTCACCTGGGAAAGCTCGCTAGATCCTCCTTTCGGTTGAAAACGATTCCCTCAACCGACCGAGTATTGCAGCTGATCCATATGGATCTCTTCGGGCCTGTTACTCCCAAGAGCATGAATGGTAACGAATATACACTTGTTGTTACTGATGATTTCTCTAGGTACACGTGGACCATTTTCATGCGTCACAAGAGTGAAACCCGAGATGAGCTACCCAAACTGATGGATCGGATATCTAACCAACAAGAGATAAAAATCATTTCTATCCGATCAGACCGTGGAACCGAGTTCCTAAATGAAACCATCATCGAATATTGCGAGAAGCACGAAATCACTCATCAAACATCGGCTGCTCATACTCCACAACAGAATGGAGTAGTTGAGCGAAGAAACCGAACGTTGAAGGATGCTGCAACATCCATGTTGACAAGCTCAGCTCTGCCAAAGAGATTTTGGGCTGAGGCAATCAACACAGCTTGCTATACCCAGAACCGGTCTCTTCTGACCAAGCGGTTGGGAAAGACTCCATATGAACTATGGAGACGCAGGAAGCCTGAAATTTCATATTTTCGCGTTTTTGGTTCTAAGTGTTATATTCACAACAATGGTAAGAGTCAGTTGAAAACTTTTGACGCCAAGGCTTCGAAGGGCATATTTCTCGGATATGCCGCTCGGATCAAGGCTTATAGAGTTTTTAACAATAGTTCTCGTGTTGTGGAGATACACCTTATGTTAGTTTTGGTGAATCTACTTTTGAGTGCAGGGAACAGGCTAAAGGACAACAAGCAGATCCAAATGTTCCATCAGCTCTCACCAGATCGCAGGTTCTAAGGCAGAAGAATCTAGCTGAACCATTGGTATGGGCAACCGAGGATGATGATCCTTATTCCTCTGAAGATGAATGTGAGGACCCTAGCTCATCTCAAGGGGGAACCTCAACTGATGTTACTCCAACTGCATCAGCATCCGAAGCCCAACCGAGCCCGATTCAAGATATTATCCATGTTGAGGATCCAGACTCAACAGCAGATAAATCACCAGTTCTGAAGATCCCAGCATCTCCCACGGCTCAGATCACAGAACCGCCATTGTTGGAAGAAGAAGGAAGACGCAACAAGAGATGGTATGAAGATCATTCCAAGGACAACATCATTGGAGATTTGGCCAAAGGTGTGAGTACTAGAAGCAAAGTTGCAAATCCAGACTCAGCTGAGAAAGATTCCAACACTTACGCCCAATATGCTGAGGAGTTAGCAGTTCTTGAGGAGTTCGAACAAGCAGGAGATGTTGCCATGATTTCATGTTTCGTAGCTGATGTGCCAGAACCGAAGAATGTTGTGGAAGCTCTCAACTGTGTTCATTGGACAACAGCCATGCAAGAAGAGCTGAATGAATTTCTACGCAACTGTGTATGGGAGTTGGTAGAAAGACCAAATGGTGTTAAAGTTATTGGATTAAAGTGGATTTTCAAGAACAAGAGAGACGCCATTGGATTCATCGTGAGAAACAAGGCAACGTTGGTAGCTCAGGGATATTGCCAACAAGAAGGAATTGATTTCGAGGATTCCTTCGCGCCTGTTGCAAGGTTGGAAGCCATCCGAATATTTCTAACCTATGCCACATTTCACAAATTCAAGGTTTATCAGATGGATGTGAAGTGTGCATTCCTCAACGGTGATATCAAGGAAGATGTTTATGTTGAACAGCCTCCCGGTTTTGAGACTGGTGATGGAAGAGTGTATAAGTTGAAGAAAACAATCTATGGATTGAAGCAAGCACCTAGGGCTTGGTATGACACTCTCTGTGGTTTTCTTCTGAACTCGGGGTTCAAACGAGGGTCAGTTGACAAAACACTGTTCACCATAAAAGTTGGAGAAGACATACTTGTTGTGCAAATCTATGTTGACGACATCATATTCGGTTCCAAGTCGGAGGAGCTGTGCGAGAAATTCTCAACCCTCATGAAGGAGAAATTCGAGATGTCGATGATGGGCGAGATGAATTATTTTCTTGGGCTACAAGTGAAGCAGTCATCAAAAGGGATTTTTATTAGTTAGTCTAAATATACAAAGGAGCTCATCACAAAGTTCGGATTGCAGTCAAGTAAAACCACAAGAATCTCGATGAATACTAACTGGAAGATTGAACCCAGATCTGAGAGAAAACTCGTGGATGCCAGTAAGTATAGAGGGATTATTGGTTCTTTGCTATATCTAACCGCCAGTCGGCCAGACATATCTTACGCGGTTGGAGTGTGTGCTCGATTCCAAGTTCAGCCGAGGGAAGCACACATGTTGGCAGCAAAGAACATCATCAAGTATCTGAAGGGTACTGTTAATGTTGGATTGTGGTACCCAACTGACGACAATATCCAACTGTCCGGATACTCAGATGCGGATCTAGCCGGAGATCGGTTGGACAGGAAGTCCACATCTGGACACTGTCAGTTCATGAAAAGCAAGCTAGTCTCATGGTTTTCAAAGAAACAAGCATGTGTTGCCACTTCTACAACCGAGTCAGAGTATATGGCTGCCGGTAGTTGTTGCATGCAAGTGTTGTGGCTCAAGCAACAGTTGAGAGATTATGAAGTAGCAACTGGACATGTTCCCATCCATTGTGATAGCTCAAGTGCCATTGCTATCTCTTTGAATCCTGTTCACCATTCTCGAACGAAGCACATTGACATCCGACATCATTTTATCCGAGATCATATTGAGAAGAAGGATGTATCTGTGGAGAAGATTCCAACTGAGATTCAGAGAGCCAATATCTTCACTAAACCTCTAGCCGAAGCACGGTTCAAGATGTTATGCGATCTCCTTGGATTGTTGGATCCATCAGATGAGGAATCAGCCAAGGTGAAGAGATAGATGCGGATCGCCAACCGAAGACATCAGACGTCAGCTGAACAGACGAACTCGAGTCAGCTGATGGTATGCCGCAACATTGGAACACAGCTGATTCCGACATCAGCTGGCAGGTATCATTTATGGCTGAAGGTGTTTGTGTCTTAAATGAGAATGTTTGAAATAAATTCAAACATTCCTGAGCATGTCAGTTAGATTAAAATAGCCATCATAGTGCATTTAATGTAAAGTACGGCTGAACATCAATAGCCTTACTTTATAGTGCGACTGGGCTGACATAAAAACAGTTCACCTTCTCACTCGCGCGTATTGGAACTCGAAAGTTGACGTCAGTCAAAGTTAATCAACAGTCTCGAGATCTCAGCCGTTGATGGATACGCGCTATTCAACCCTGGCCATCGATTTCAATAGACCCACTAACCTATAAAAGACGGAAAATCAGGAAGTGATTTCTTATCTTCTACATTTGTGTTTATCTGCAATAACTGTTCATCTTCGTCTCTGATTCTGTCTCACCATTTCTGCTAAGTTCTTTCTCTCTATATATAAACTTCACTGCAATATTAAATGGCACCAAAAGCTTCTTCGCAAGGAAAGAAGATGGCATCATCGGGACCAGCTCTAGTCCCTTCGTCGTACGAGGAGGTTTTTGATATGATGCTCTCCAAAATTTACTTCAAGCAGATTCTGTCAGAAGACGCTCTGGACTCACCGGTGTTATCCCCTCTCGCAGATCTTCTCAGGGATAATGGCCTTCTGGATTGGGCAACGCTCTTCCCCACTCACTTGCTCAGGCGACAGGTCGGGGAATTTTACTTGAACCTGAAAGCTCCTATCGACAGCCGAGATGGCCTCGTTTCAGAAATCTCCGGTCGACAGCGCGATGTCCCTGCCAGAACTATCCGCCGTATCATCGTCTCCATACCAGTTTCCGATATGCTACGCTCCATCATTCCACCAAATCTGACCGCCACGGACACCATCGAGAACATCTCAGATGCAGATGCAGATCAATTTCTGGAGAATGCTCTTATCACCCCAAAAAGATTGAAGAGCAACATGCAGCGAAGGAAGTTGAAGCCCGAGCATCGACTTCTGTTCGATGTTGTATCCAAGGTTATCTTTGGATACAGCGGAGCCTTTGGAGATATCAGCCGACCAAAGCTCAAGCAGCTGATAGCTTTGGAGCACAAGCACAAGCACAACATCAACTGGTTCAAGTACTTCGAACACCAGTTGACAATGGAGAAACAGAAGATTACAGAAACCACAACTGACTCTGGAGAGAAGTTGTTGAGTGTTAAGGAAACTCTCAACTTTGGAGTCAAAATCTCTGCCCTGATCCTTCTCGCCACGAAGGATCAGAACATGGTGTGGGAAGACTGTGAGGAGACCCCAGTAAAAAGGCAGATGTTGTTCCCAACAGCCAAGAAGGCTCTGGATGTGATTCGGAGTGTTTACACTCCCAAAGACAAAAGGGAAGCTGTGAAACCAGCTGAGGAGAAAGATACAGCTGAGGAGCTGCCTCCAGCTGCCGGCCGCACTTCAAAATCGATAGCTGCTCGACGACTCAGAGATGAGTCAGAAAAGGATAAGGAGAAAGAACCGGTTAAGAAGAAGTTGAGAGTTCGTATCAAGAAGAAGTCAGTTGCAAAACCAGCTGAGGAGGTGCCAGCTGAGGTGGAACCATCTGAGTCGAGTCACTCAGTTGATAAGGACGCTTTTGAGGTTGTTCCTCGCGAAAATGGAACAGGGAAGGAGAGCTCTCCCCATCGAGATGAGATGGAAGGGGTGGAGACCGATCCGGAAGATGAGCTGAACATCTCCTCGGATGCAGCTTCTTCTTCATCCAAGGAATCCGAAGATCTTCCATCCTCCCCCACGGTAGGAACAGATGCCGTACAGCACAGCCAGGTCCTCTCAACTGATATTCAGCCAGAAATTCCGAGCTCTCCACTCGATGCCACTTCTTTGGCCAATGTTGAGAAACCTCTCGATCCCAACATCCCCACCCAGTCAGAAATTCCGAGCTCCCCGCTCGATGCCAACATTGAGACCACTTCTTTGGCCAATGTTGAGGAAACCCTTGAACCAATTCCTTATGAAAATCTCTCTCCCTCCCCCATCGACGAAGAAGCTGATCGTTGAGCTGTCGCGCTGGAACATGAAGGCAAGTTGGCCTACTGCTTTCAGAAGCTGATCAGAATGTTCCCCGAGGCGCGCGACATGCCCACTTGTGCCACGCTTGGAACTGAGCTGTTGTATCAATTCAACATCATCTTCAGCCACTGGTATGTCAAGGAAGATACCATCAGGATACACAGCTGGAACCAGCTCAAGGCAGATGAGCCGCGTATAAGGGAGTACTTCAACTATACCAACCTTGAGGTTGCGTACAATAACAAGATCGCTCTGTTGACTCGTCGTCTAGACATCAGCAAGGCAGAAGGAAGAGACACAAGGGAGACAGCTGAACAAGATGCTGTCGCCTTCCTTGACAACATGCTGGTCAAGTCTGCTGAATTCGTCGATGACCTTGACGCAGCCGCCGCCGCAGCAAAGCAGGAAGAAGAAGAACTTCAACAGTACCTGGCCAATCGCCAAGCCATGGTTACTGTTGAACAGCCAGCACCAGTTGAACAACGAGCTCCAGCTGAATAGCCAGCACCCTCCACAGATGAAATTTGCGAGCTGATCGCTAAGAGGGTCAATCAGCTGAGAAAGGAGATGCTTGCCAACATCCAGCTCAACCGAGACGAACAGCTGAGGATGATGGAAGCTCAGGAGGAGAAACACAAGAAGCTGCTGGAAGAACAAGATGCGATGAAGTGAAGCTGGATGACTTCTCAACATCCACCAGCAAAGACATCACCAACCTGAAGACAACAGTTCTTGGCATCAAATCAGAACTGAACGTGCTCAAGTCCATATCTGAATCCAATCTTTCCAAATTTCAATAGACGCAAGATGAAGAATGGGATTCTCGCTTCGAACAAAGATGGGCTGAGTTCGTCGCCTTCCAAACCGAAGTCAATGAAACCTTCGCTGCACTGAAGAAAGCTGATCAAGAGCGCCGTGATAATGAACTGGCGAAGAAGGTTGATGTGGAGAGCGCTGTTGATGAACTCTTCAACCGAATCCAGCAGGTTGAACAGAAACTCACTTCTCTAGATGGCTCAGTTGCAAGCCTTGTTGCTGATGCCAAAAAGGGGAAAGATGAGACACAAGAAGAGATACCAGCCGGAAAAGAATCTCAGCTGAGGAAGACCCAGCCGAAGAAGACAGCTCAGAAGAAGAAGTCTGCTCCGAAGCGAACCGACAAGAAACAACAAAAGCTGAAATCTATTGTTGTCGGAGGAGACGAAATGGCTAAAGACATGGAGCAAGCGAAGGAGTATGGAGTTTCCTATAACTCCATAGCCGAGATTGCAGCCGAGCTCGATGCTGAACTCAACGGTATTACAACCGAAGAGTGTATTGCTGCTGCCAAAGCTATGGATGTTCGGAAGAAGGACTACATGAATCCAGAATGGATAAAGAAATTTGCAGCCAACCAAGCTACAAGAGTTAACAAATTTGAAGAAGAGCTTGCCAAAATCACCAACAACTTGGACAGAAATATTGCCTCCCGATGCCGACGACGTATTGAGAAACATCAGGTGAAGGCTGAAGCAAGAGTGAAGCAGCAAAGATTGCCAGGAAAGATCAAGCTCCAGGGATGCTTCAAGCATGTGGACAAGTGGATGCCAGCTGAATGGAATGATGATTGGGAATCATTCAAATAAGAGTTTGTGAATGATTTCTATTACAAGAAGGTGTTCGCTACTGAGGATCCAAGAAGAGCGTTCAAAGAAGCCCTGACCGAGCTGCACTCTGGGGATCCGGGCATGTTCAGCCAGTTCAGACGAGCTATGATTGATGCAAAGCTGGATATGAACACTATCCCTGTCCCTCAGAAAGTTACATATCTCCCTCCATTCATTCCAGACACAAGAAATCCGAACAGGCAGAAGATTGCAGCTGAGGCAAGAAGAGTCTGTCAGGAGCATGGAGTAGATATATCGAAGGAGTCAGATGCAAAGAGAGATATTTTTGTCAGGATTTTTGGCAAGTATGGGCTGAAGTATTAGCCAAGGATAGAGTTTTTGAGCCACTGATGTATTTTGATTTTTGTGCATTTCTGTGTAAACATCAGTTGTAATGAAAACTTTCATCATATATCCGATTCACCTTGACGTACAATCTCTAGTTGTCCAAGCTCTGAATCGCAAAGTTATTTCAATACCATGTTATAACTGTGCTAACCCTTTGATGTTTAATCTTATAGACTGTCTAGAATTTCAGCTGAGATTTTAGATAGGTCAATAGGGTTTAGATCCGTAGGGTTTTGGCATCATCAAAAAGGGGGAAATTGTTGGAAAATTTAAGTAAAGTTTTGATTGATTCCAAAACCAACTGACCCCAACCGAGTAGATGTTGCCATATCCCAATGTTAGTATTTAGTCTCGCTGTTTGAGAAAGGTCCAGATTTTATCTTTACAGGACTCCAGGTGAAGACGGCAACATGGCTTTACTCGGATAGAACATCAGATGTAAGAAAGACAACTGAGCATTCAAGCCAACTGTTCAGATGAAACATCAGTTGCAGGACTCAATATATTAGATCGACAACATGAAGTTCAAGGCAGCTGAGGGTTCAACTGTTCCTCTTCAGACAGAATGTCAGATGAAGGTAGCGATCAGATAGAACATCAGCTGAAGACAACTCAGATGAAGACCAAACTTCTCAACCGACTAACAAATATTGAAAGACAAAGGTTGAAATTTGAATTTCAAATAGGAAGTCACGTGAAGGTTTGACATTCTGTCATTACCTCATTTGGCCCAACACAAGGTTATCTCAGAAGGAAAGCAGAAGTTCACAGTTGCCAAATCGGGAAAATCTGCAGAGATGAGAGACAAGCCATCGCTTTCACAGAACAGAGATCAACGGCTCTTCCAACGGCTAGTTGATTCTCACCGTCTATAAATAGAGGCATTCATTCATTCATCAAGATAGAAGATAGACAAGTGCGAGAAGAGACTAAAGAGCAAAAGAAAGACGATATCCTGCACACAAGCAAAACAGCAATTAATCTCTAAGAACATCACCAGTTGAGAGTTCATAGAGTGTTAGAATCTGTCTTGGTGTTTTCGATCTTAGTTTGAGTCTTCATTCGTTCAAGCTTAGATCCTAGCTCACTTCTTTGTTAGAGCTAGTAGTTGGAAAACCCACCCTTACACACATCCCCTAAAAAGGTTGTTAGGATCCTGCTCTTCCCGAAATTGAGTAGAAAGATTGATAAGTACCCGTAAACTTATCTGTAAGGTTGATAAGTACCCGTAAACTTATCTGAACGGTTGCAAAGCCCGCGTAAGCTTTGTGGTAGCTGTCCTAAAGAATTGGATTGAGTTGTGTGGACTCACAACTCCCCGTGGACGTAGGAGTTCTCTCCGAACCACGTAAATCCTTTGTGTGTTTGTGTTTTCTGTTCAGTTACTTTTTGCATATCCAACTGACCAACTAACCAGCACTCAAAACTGCATCATTACATTTCAACTGATTTGGTTATTGACCGACCTTGCATCTGAGCGTGAGTTATTTTATACGAGTTATTGTTGTTTCCACCACATTCCGCACAACACCACTCTTACAGCTGAGTTTTCCTACTCAGTTGTGATTCCAACTGAGTCCTCTTACTCAGTTGTGGTAATTTTCAGGAGGTAGTTTTTAAAATTTCTATCTGGTGTATTCTCCCCCCCCCCCTATACACCAGAACTCGTATCGGGACCATCAGTATCATTTTTCTTGAGGTTCAAGATGAGATCTTCCAAGAGAAATCCAAGCTAGAGAGTTGAGCTCCCTGATGGTCCCGATACGAGTTCTGGTGTATGGGGGGGGGGGGAAATACACCAGTTAGGAATTTTAAAACAACCCCCTGAGAAAAATCACAACCGAGTAAAATGACTCAGCTGGAAGTGTAGTGCTGTGTGAAATATGGTGGAAATAACAACTCGTATAAATAACTCACGCTTTGATACAAGGTCGATCAGTAACCAAGTTAGTTGAGAATGTAAAAATGCTGTTTGAGTGCTGGTTAGTCGGTCAGTTGGATATGAAATAAATAACTGAATAGAAAACACAAACACACAAAGATTTACATGGTTCGGAGAGAACTCCTACGTCCACGGGGAGTTGTGAGTCCACACAACTCAGTCCAGGTTCTTTAGGACAATTTCCACAAAGCTTACGCGGGCTTTGCAACCGTTAAGATAAGTTTACGAGTACTTATCAACCTTACAGATAAGTTTACGGATACTTATCAACCTATCTACTCAATTCCGGGAAGAGTAGGGACCTAACAATCCTTTTGAGAGGATGTGTAAAAGGGTTGGTTTTTCCAACTACTAGCTCGAACAAAGGAGTGAGCTAGGATCTAGGCTTGAAAGAATGAAAACTCAAACTAAGATCAAGAACACCAAGACAGAATCTAACACTCTAGAAACTCTCAACTAGTGATGTTCTTAGAGATTGATTTCAGCTTTGATCGTTTGCGATATGAACTCTCAACTGGTGATGTTCGCTCGTCTATCTCTTTGCTATTGCACTTGTCTGTCTTCTCGTGTTCTCGTAAGTCTTGGTGAATGAATGAAGGCCTCTATTTATAGGCGGAGAGAATCAACTAGTCGTTGGAAGAGCCGTTGATCTCTGTTCTTGTGAAAGCGATGGCTTGTCTCTCATCTCTGCAGACTTTCCGGATTTGGCAACTGTGAACTTCTGCTTTCCATCTGAGACAGCCTTGTGTTGGGCCAAATAAGGTAATGACAAATAGTCAAACCTTCACGTGACTTCCTTTTTGAAATTCAAATCTTCAACCTTTGACTTTCAACCTTGTTTAGTCGGTTGAGAAGTTTTGGTCTTCATCTGAGTGGTCTTCAGCTGATGTTCCATCTGATTGACATCTTCATCTGACCTTCTGTCTGAATAGGAACAGTTGAACTCTCAGCTGTCTTGAACTTCATGTTGTCGATCTTATTAGTTCGAGTTTTTCAACTGATGTTCTGTATCTTGAACGCTCAGTTGTCTTTCTTGTATCTGATGTTCTATCTCTTGAACGCTCAGTTGTCTTTCTTGAACTGATGTTCTCTTACATCTTCTCCTTTGAACGCTCAGTTGTCATTCTTACAACTGATGTTCTATCCGATTGAAGCCTTGTTGCCGTCTTCAGCTGGAGACCTGTAAAGATAAAATCTTAACATTGCTCAAACAGCGAGCCTAACTACAAACATTAGGATCTGGCAACATCTACTCGGTTGGGGTCAGTTGGTTTTGGAATCAATCAAAACTTTACTTAAATTTCCCAACAATTTCCCCCGTTTTGATGATGCCAAAACCCTTACTGATCTAAACCCTACTGACCTATCTAAAATCTCAGCTGAAATTCTAGACAGTCTATAAGATTAAAACATCAAAGGGTTAGCACAATTATAACATGGTATTGAAATAACTTTGCGATTCAGAGCTTGGACAACTAAAGATTGTACGTCAAGTTGAATCGGATAACTGATGAAAGTTTTCATTACAACTGATGGTTACAAAAGAATGCACAAAAAACAAAATATACATCAGTTGCTCAAAAATTTTAACTTGGCTAAAATTTTAGCCCATACTTCCTAAAAATTCTGACAAAAATTTCTCGCTTTGCTTCCGACTCCTTCGAGATGTCAACTCCGTGTTCCCGACAAACTTGTCTTGCTTTAGCTGCTATTTTCTGTCGGTTGGGATTTCTTGAGTCCGAGAGGAATGGAGGAAGGTAAGTGACTTTCTGAGGGACGGGGACGGTGTTCATATCCAGTTTTGCATCTATCATTGCTCGCCTGAACTGGCTGAACATGCCCGGATCCCCAGAGTGTAGCTCGGTCAGCACTTCCTTGAAGGCTCTTCTTCCATCCTCAGTTGAGTACACCTTCCTATAATAAAAATCATTCACAAACTCCTGTTTGAATGATTCCCAGTCTTCATTCCACTCAGCTGGCATCCACTTGTCCACATGCCTGAATCGACTTTGAAGTTTGATATTTCCTGGCAGTCTCTGCTGCTTCAACCGTGCTTCAGCCTTAACCTGATGTTTTTCAATTCGACGTCGGCTGCGGGATGCAACATTTCTGTCCAGGTTATTTGTGATCTTGGTAAGCTCTACTTCAAACTGGTTGACTCTTTTAGCTTGGCTGGTAGCAAATTTCTTCACCTATTCTGGGTTCATGTAGTCCTTCTCAGCAACATCCATAGCCTTGGCAGCAGCAATACACTCTTCGGTTGTGATACCGTCGAGTTCCGCATCAATCTCAGCTGCAATCTCAGCTATGGAGTTGTAGGAAACTCCATACTCCTCAGCAAGCTCCATGTCCTTTGCCATTTCAGCTCCACCGACAACAGTAGATTTCAGCTGTTGTTGTTCCTTGTCGATTGACTTTGGAGTGGACTTCTTCTTCGGAGTCTTCTTCGGCTGGGATTTCTTCAGCTGAGATTTCTTTTCAGCTGGCATTTCTTCTTCAGCCTGGGTCTTATCTACCCCAATCACATCTTCCCCCTGCATCTCATCATGCTGCATCACCTCTTCTCCCTTTTTGGCATCAGCAACAAGGCTTGCAACTGAGCCATCCAGAGAGGTGAGTTGCTGTTCAGCTTGTTGGACTCGGTTGAAGAGTTCTTCAACAGCGCACTCCACCTCAACCTTCTTTGCCAGTTCAGTGTCCAGGCGCTCTTGCTCGGCTTTCTTCAGTGCAACGAAGTTTTCATTGACTTCGGTCTGGAAAGCGACGAACTCAGCCCATCTTGACTCGAAATGCGACTCTCATTCTTGGTCTTGAGTTTGTTGAGATTTGGCCAGGTTGGAGTCGGATATGGACTTGAAGAAGTTCAGATCTGATTTGAGTCCATGAACGGTTGTCTTCAGGGCATTGAGGTCTTGGCTAGTAGATGTTGAGAATTCATCCAGCTTCATTTTCAGCTCTTCATTCTCTTCCTGCAGCTGCTTGTGCTTCTCCACTTGAGCTTCCATCATCATCAACTGATCTTCTTTGTTGAGCTGGAAGTTGGCAAGCATCTCCTTCCTTAGCTGATTGACCCTCTCAGCTATCAGCTCACAAATTTCTTCTGTTGAGGGTGCTGGCTGATCAGCTCGAGCTGGTTGGTCAGAAGGTGCTGGCTGTTCAACAGTGATCATGGCTTGGCGATTGGCCATGTACTGTTGAAGCTCTTCTTCTTCTTGCTTGGCTGCTGCTGCTGCTGCTGCTGCTGCGTCAATGTCATCAATGAACTCAGCCGACTTGATTAGCATATTGTTGAGGAAGGCAACACAGTCTTGCTCGGCTGTCTCCCTGGTGTCTCTTCCTTCAGCCTTGTTGATGTCCAGACGACGCGTCAGCAGTGCAACCTTGTTGTTGTAGGCAACCTCAAGGTTGGTGTAGTTGAAGTAATCCCTGATTCGTGATTCATCTGCCTTCAGCTGGTTCCAGCTGTGTATCCTAATGATATCTTCCTTCACATACCAGTGACTGAAGATGATGGTGAACTGATACAACAGCTCGGTTCCAAGGGTGGCGAAAGTGGGCATATCGCGCGCTTCAGGGAACATCCCGATCAGCTTCTGGAAGCAATAGGCCAACTTGCCTTCATGCTCCTGTGCGACGGCTTGACGATCAGCTTCATCATCGATGGGGGAGGGAGATAGATTTTCGTATGGAATCGGTTCAATGGTTTCCTCAACGTTGGCCAAAGAAATGGTCTCAACGTTGGCATCGAGCTGGGAGCTCGGAATATCGGAATGTGAGGGGAGGTTGGTATCAACAGGTTCATCAACATTGGCCAAAAGAGTGGTCTCAATGTTGGCATCGAGCTGGGAGCTCGGAATATCTGGCTGTGAGTCGGTTGGGATAACTTGTTCGGGCTGTACGGCATCAGCTCCTACCGTGGGGGAGGTTGGAATATCTTCGACTTCCTCAGATGAAGAAGATACATCCGAGGAGATAGTCGGCTCATCAGCTAGTTCAGTTTCCATCCCTTCAATCTCATCTTTGTGAGGAACAACCTCGAAGGCAGCCGCGTCAACTGAGTGACTCGACTCAGATGGCTCCTCAGCTGGAGTTTCCTCAGCTGGTGTCTTCTCAGCTGGAGTCTCCTCAGCTGGTATGTCCTCAGCTGGCAACTCCTCAGCTGGCTTGGCAACTGACGTTTTGAGGCGAAGCCTCAACTTCTTCTTAGCAGGCTCCTCCTTCTTATCCTTCTCCGACTCAGCTCTGTGTCGGCGTGCAGTTGTAAATTTTGAAGTGCGGCCAACAGCAGGAGGCAGGTCCTCAGCTGTGTCTGTTTCTTCAGCTGTTTTCACAGCTTCCCTCTTGTCTTTAGGAGTGTAGACACTCCTAATCACATCCTGAGCTTTCTTGGCAGTTGGGAAGAGCATTTGTCTCTTGACTGGGGTCTCTTCGCAATCTTCCTAGACCATGTTCTGATCCTTTATTGCGAAAAGGATCAGGGCAGAAATTTTAGCTCTGAAGTTAAGAGTTCCCTTGACACTCAACAACTTCTCTCCCGAGTCGGTTGTGGTTTCGGAGATCTTCTGCTTCTCCAGTGTCAACTGGTGTTCAAAGTACTTGAACCAGTTGATGTTGTGCTTGTGTTTGTGCTCCAAAGCAATCAGTTGCTTGAGCTTCGGTCGGCTAATGTCGCCAAAGGCCCCGCTGTATCCGAAGATGACCTTGGATACGTCATCGAACAGAAGTCGATGCTCTGGCTTCAACTTCGTTTGCTGCATATTACTCCTTAATTTTTCTGGAGTGATGAGAGCACTCTCCAGAAATTCATCAGCTTCCGCATCTGTTATATTCTCGATGGTGTCTGTGGTGGTCTGGTTCGGTGGAATGATTTGGCGTAGAATGTCGGAAACTGGAATGGGGATGGTGATGCGGCGGATCGTTCTGGCAGGAACATCCCGTTGTCGACAAGAAACTTCTGTAACAAGCCCATCTCTGCTGTAAATGGGAGATTGCAGGTTCAGGTAAAACTCCCCGACCTGTCGCCTGAGAAGGTGGGAGGGGAAGAGCGTCACCCAGTCTAGGAGGCCGTTCTCTCTGAGAGTATTGGCGAGGGGAGACAACACCGGTGACTCCAGTTCATCTTCTGAAAGTATCTGTTCAAAGTGGATCTTGGACAGCATCATCTCAAAGGACTCATCATATGAAGAAGGGACCAGAGAAGGTCCTGAAGAAGCCATCTTCTTTCCTTTTGGTGCCATTTAATAATTCTGTGAAGATATATATAGAGAGAAAAAACTTGCAGAAAATGGTGAGACCAATTGGAGACGAAAATGAACAGTTACTGCAGATAAACACAAATGTAGAAGGTAAGAGATCACTTCCTGATTTACCGCCTTTTATAGGTTAGTGGCTTGGTTGAAATCGACGGCTAGGGTTGAATGGCGCGAATCCATCAAAGGCTGAGATCTCGCGACTGTTGACTAGCTTTGACTTGACGTCACAATCCGAGTTCCAACCAGCGCGTGAGAAGGTGAACTGTTTAATGTCAGCCCAGTTGCACTATAAAGTAGGCTATTGATGTTCAGCCGTACTTTACATTAAATGCGCTATGATGGCTATTTTAGTCTAACTGACATGCTCAGGAATGTTTGAATTTATTTCAAATATTCTCATTTAAGACATAAACACCTTCAGCCGTAAATCATACCTGCCAGCTGATGTCGGAATCAGCTGTGATACTTGTCAGCTGATGTCGGAATCAGCTGTATTCCAATGTTGCGGCATACCATCAGCTGACTCGAGTTCGTCTGTTCAGTTGACGTCTAATTTCTTCGGTTGGCAATCCGCATCTGAGATTTCCCCTTCATCTGAGCTTCCCCCTGAGATGGATAACTATCTCTTCACCTCAGCTGGTTCCTCATCTGATGGATCCAACAATCCAAGTGGATCACATAACATCGTGAACCGCGCTTCGGCTAGAGGTTTGGTGAAGATATCTGCTCTCTGAATCTCAGTTGGAATCTTCTCCATGGAAACATCCTTTTTCTCAATATGATCTCGGATAAAATGATGTCGGATGTCAATGTGCTTTGTCCGAGAGTGGTGAACAGGATTCAAAGAGATAGTAATGGCACTTGAGCTATCATAATGAATGGGAACCTGTCCAGTTGCGACTTCATAATCTCTCAGCTGTTGCTTGGGCCACAACACTTGCATGCAACAACTACCTGCAGCCATATATTCTGACTCGGTTGTAGAAGTGGCAACACATGCTTGTTTCTTTGAAAACCATGAGACTAGCTTGCTTTCCATGAACTGACAGTGTCTAGATGTGGACTTCCTGTCCAACCGATCTCCGGCTAGATCCGCATCTGAGTATCTGGACAGTTGGATATTGTCGTCAGTTGGGTACCACAATCCAACATTAACAGTACCCTTCAGATACTTGATGATGTTCTTTGCTGCCAACATGTGTGCTTTCCTCGGCTGAACTTGGAACCGAGCACACACTCCAACCGCGTAAGATATGTCTGGCCGACTGGCAGTTAGATATAGCAAAGAACCAATAATCCCTCTATATTTACTGGCATCCACGAGTTTTCCCTCAGATCCGGGTTCAATCTTCCAGTTAGTATTCATCGGGATCCGTGTGGTTTTACTTGACTGCAAACTGAACTTTGCGATGAGCTTCTTTGTATATTTGGACTGATTGATAAAAATCTCTTCTGGTGACTGCTTCACCTGTAGTCCAAGAAAATAATTCATCTTGCCCATCATCGACATCTCGAATTTCTCCTTCATGAGAGTTGAGAATTTCTCGCACAGCTCCTCCAACTTGGAACCGAATATGATGTCGTCAACATAGATTTGCACAACAAGTATATCTTCTCCAACTTTTATTGTGAACAGTGTTTTGTCAACTGACCCTCGTTTGAACCCCCAGTTCAGAAGAAAACCACATAGAGTGTCATACCAAGCCCTAGGTGCTTGCTTTAAGCCATAAATAGCTTTCTTCAACTTATACACTCTTCCATCTCCAGTCTCAAAACCTGGAGGCTGTTCAACACAAACATCTTCCTTAATATCACCGTTCAGAAAGGCACACTTCACATCCATCTGATAGACCTTGAACTTGTGAAATGCGGTATAGTCTAGAAATATTCGGATGGCTTCCAACCTTGCAACTGGTGCAAAGGAATCCTCGAAATCAATTCCTTCTTGTTGGCAATATCTCTGAGCTACCAACCTTGCCTTATTCCTCACGACGAATCCAATGGCGTCTCTCTTGTTCTTAAAAATCCATTTTAATCCAATGACTTTGACACCATTTGGTCTTTCTACCAACTCCCATATACAGTTGCGTAGAAATTTATTCAGCTCTTCTTGCATAGCTGTTGTCCAGTGAACACAGTTGAGAGCTTCCACAACATTCTTCGGTTCTGGCACATCAGCTACGAAACATGAAATCATGGCAACATCACCTGCCTGTTCGAACTCTTCAAGAACTGCCAACTCTGCTTCTAGTACTCACACCTTTGGCTGGATCTCCAATGATGTTGTCCTTGGGATGATCTTCATACCGTCTCTTGTTGTGTCTTCCTTCTTCTTCCAACAGTGGATGTTCCGTGATCTGAGCTGTGGGAGATGTTGGGATCTTCTGAGCTGGTGATTTATCAGTTGTGGAGTCTGGATCCTCAACATGGACAATATTTTGAATCGGGCTCGGTTGGACTTCGGATACTGATGCAGTTGGAGTGACATAGCTGGAGTTCCCCCTTGAGATGAGCTGGGGTCCTCACATTCATCTTCAGAGGAACAAGGATCATCATCCTCGGTTGCCCATACCAATGGTTCAGCTAGATTCTTTTGCCTTAGAATCTGCAATCTGGTGAGAGCTGGTGCAACATGTGGATCAACTTGTTGTCCTTTAGCCTGTTCCCTGCACTTAAAAGTAGATTCATCAAAACTAACATGAGGTGTTATCTCCACAACACGAGAGCTATTGTTGAAGACTCTATAAGCCTTGATCCGAGCGGCATATCCGAGAAATATGCCCTTCGAAGCCTTGGCATCAAAAGTTTTCAACTGAGTCTTCCCATTGTTGTGAATATAACACTTAGAACCAAAAACGCGAAAATATGAAATATCAGGCTTCCTGCGTCTCCATAGCTCATATGGAGTCTTTCCCAACCGCTTGGTTAGAAGAGACCGATTCTGGGTGTAGCAGGCTGTGTTGATTTCCTCAGCCCAAAATCTCTTTGGCAGAGCTGAGCTTGTCAACATGGATGTAGCAGCATCCTTCAGCGTTCGGTTCCTTCGCTCAGCTACTCCATTCTATTGTGGAGTACGCGCAGCTAATGTGATTCCGTGCTTCTCACAGTATTCAATGATGGTTTCATTGAGGAACTCGGTTCTGCGGTCTGATCGGATAGAAGTGATTTTCATCTCTTGTTGGTTCGATATCTGATCCATCAACTTGGGTAGCTCATCTTGGGTTTCACTCTTGTGATGCATGAAAATGGTCCACGTGTACCTAGAGAAATCATCAGTAACAACAAGGGTATACTCGTTACCATTCATGTTTTTTGGTGTAACTGACCCGATGAGATCCATATAGATCAGCTGTAATACTCGGTCGGTTGAGGGAATCGTTTTCAACCGAAAGGAGGATCTAGCGAGCTTTCCCAACTGACATGCATTGCAGATATGTGTTGTTGAAAACACTCGGTTTGGAATGCCTTTTGCATGTTCCCGTCTCGCAAGTCGGTTCATTGTCTTGAAATTCAGATGGTTGAGCCTTTTGTGCCACAGCCAGCTCACATCTGAACTGCTCTTCGATAACAGACAGGTTTCAGGAGAACTACTGTTCCAATATGCATAGTAGACATTTCCGGTTGGGGATCGATTTTCCAACAATATGACCTGCTTTGTTTCAACATTTTTAACCCTGCAGCCCTGTGCATCAAACTTAACAGAGAAACCATTATCACAGAATTGGCTGATGGAGAGCAAGTTATGCTTCAATCCATCAACATATGAAACATTAGAAATAGATACATGATTGGTTTCAAGGGTACCGTAACCTTTGGTGTGACCTTTTCAGTTGTCACCAAAGGTAACTGATGGTCCTTCTTTCTCCACGAAACTCCCAAGCAAATCCTTCAGATTTGTCATGTGTTTCGAGCATCCACTATCCATCACCCACATGGTATGTGATGCTTTATTCTTCCTCAGTTGTTCCTCCTGCTCCTACACAGAGAAACTCACTTAGGTCCCCAATTTTAGTTGGGTCCTGGAGGGTTAGAACCAGTTCCCCCTTGAACTATGAGTCGTTTTTCCCTGTATACTCGGATAGATTTATCATTCCAAATCACTTTTCCTTCTCCATCAACTATAACAACACCTCGGTTATCCTTAGGCTTGTTGTTAGTATTGATGTTCTGTTTCTTGGGAGAAGATTGATTTCTCCCATTGTGAGCTTTAGGAGGAGAGGCTTTCCCCTGTTTTGATGGCGATTCTTATCCTGTTGGTTTTGTCGATGAGGTCGGACGCCATGTTGGAATCTGTGTGGCTGAGTCTGATTCCATCTTCCTGACTGTTGACGACAGCTGTTCATGCCCTGTTGTTGATTCATGTTGTGGCATGAATATTCGCAGCTGTTGGAACTGTTCCACATCGATTGACTCTGATGGAACCTCTGGTTGTTCTGATGATGGACCCGATGTTGATTCTGCTGGTTGAATCCTTGTTGGTTCGGTTGATTCCATCTCTTCTGAGGTCGGTTCAGAGGTAGGTTCAGAGGTCGGTTCTGATTGTATCTCCGACGTCTCTGATTCCTCTTCTGAGTCTTGGAACATTCTCCCTCGGTTGTTGTCCCAACCGATGGATTCTTCAGTTCTCCAACCACAGCTCCTTTTCCTTTCTCAGCTGCATTTTCCTTAGCTGGTTGTGCTTGTTGTCACGTGGAGGTTGGATTAATTTGGGGAGTTGCAGACTCAACTGGATCTGGTTTGGCAGTCGTGACCTCCACAGCCTTGACAAAGGTTGCGGGTGGAATTTCAGAATCCTTGACCATGTCGTAACCGAGTCCAGACACGTCATCCATTTGTCTTTGATAACTGATAAGATTCTCGATGATTTTGGATGATTGATATAGCTTTATCAGGTTGTCCTTCTCAGTTTGCAACTTTTTGAGGAGAACAGCTATATGCTCGGTCTGTGCGTCTGACTTCTTCATCAGCTGGTCGATCTGTGCCTCTTGCTTGTTCAACTGATCTTGCTGTTCCTTGATCTGCTCCGTCAACTCCTCATCGGTTGGAGCCTTAGTTCGGTTGGCCTCATTCAGTTGATTTTTGAGATTATCAATCTCTTCGGTTTGACTTTTAATCAGATCGTCCTTTTCGGTTAAGGATTCTTCAAGTCTGGCAAACTGATCTTGAAGACTCTTAAACTCAACCGATTGCTGATGCAATTCCTTACTGAGTTCTAGGAAATCACCCCAAGAGGGTTCCAACTCTTCCTCTACTGATTCCTGCATGTTAGTAGCAATAGAAGAATTTAAATTAACTGAACTAGAATGTACCTCAGCATCATCCTGGTCAGTTCCAATTGCCATGAGACATTGATCCTGTCCGATAGCGTTGTTGGTGGAAGTCAGCTCGTCCTCATCTTCGGTGTCGGTGAAGATGTCCATGTCGTCAGCTGCTTCTTCTGCAACCATGGCCTTGTTCTTTGCATTTTGTTTGGCCCTCAACGCTTCTCTATCTTTCTTCGATAAATCTGGGCAATCAGCTTTAAAGTGTCCATCTTTGCCGCATTCAAAGCAACTGTTGGTCACAGGCTTTAAGTTATCTCGAGTTCGGTTGGATTTGTAGAACCGCTTATATTTTCCGAACCGAGTGTCCATGTCAGCTAGCTTCTTTGACAGGGCGGCTATGCTCTGTTGCAGCTCTTCTCTGCTTGGCTCCTTCGAAGCTGTGTCCGCAGATCTTGTTGCCCTTGATGTTCGCGGCTTGGAATAATCAGCTCGAAGCGCTACTGTCTTTGTTGTTAAACCAACATCCTCATGTCGACTCGCCTGCACCGAGGACTGAGTTGATCTTCGTCGGTTCACCTTGTACTCATTTCCTTTCAGGATTGAGAACAGCCTGTCAGTTCCCATTTCTCTTTTATCAGCTCGGCTCTCATGGATGTTGGTGAAGGTGTCCCACTCAGCTGGTAAGGCTTGTAATACTTAGAGGTTGATTTCCCTCAAAGTATATTTTCCTCGTCGGATAGATTGAATCCTTCGGATGATATCCATGAACCGAAGCTCTAGCTGATCAATGGTTTCATCAGCTCTTAGACAGAAGTTGTCAAAATCATAACAAGCATGGGAGAACTTGTTTTCCTTGGTTTCATCACTCCCTTCGCTAAGAGATGCCAAAATATCCCACATCTCCTTAGCGGTGTTGCACTCTTCTATCCATGGAAGATAGTCTTGTCCAACTGTGGACATGATGGTGCTCTGAGCCCAGATATCCAGCTGGCTCACTTTAGCTTCCTCAGGAGTGAAGTCTTC
This sequence comes from Schizonepeta tenuifolia, assembly GCA_029490685.1. Classification (NCBI taxonomy): domain Eukaryota; kingdom Viridiplantae; phylum Streptophyta; class Magnoliopsida; order Lamiales; family Lamiaceae; genus Schizonepeta; species Schizonepeta tenuifolia. The sequence goes on along the minus strand of CM055956.1, from coordinate 75,440,835 downwards.
TGGCTTTTTCTCAACCATCACCTCAGTTGCATCCCCATCATTGGGATTTGTAGGAGTGCGAGTGACTTTATCCATGATGGTGATCGGTCCGGATGTGATCACTTGTTGCATTCGATGATGCTTTGACAGTAGAATCTTCTTCATCCGAGTTCTCCAGGATGTATAGTTCACAACCGAGAACATGACAACGATCTTGTCTTTAACATCCGTCTGCACACAATAATCAGACAACAAATGCAAGCATATATGCACTAGCGTGAAAAAGATCTATTCAGTTGACCACTGAAGAAAACACCTCGATTCACACCTCGTGAAGCAGAGTCAGCAGTCTTTTGAACCACTGCTCTGATACCACTTGATGGTCCCGATACGAGTTCTGGTGTATGGGGGGGGCATACACCAGTTAGGAATTTTAAAACAACCCCCTGAGAAAAATCACAACCGAGTAAAATGACTCAACTGGAAGTGTAGTACTCTGCGGAATGTGGTGGAAATAACAACTCGTATAAATAACGCACGCTTTGATACAAGGTCGGTCAATAACCAAGTAAGTTGAGAATGTAAAAATGCAGTTTGAGTGCTGGTTAGTCGGTCAGTTGGATATGAAATAAATAACTGAACAGAAAACACAAACACACAAAGATTTACGTGGTTTGGAGAGAACTCCTACGTCCACGGGGAGTTGTGAGTCCACACAACTCAGTCCAGGTTCTTTAGGACAATTTCCACAAAGCTTACACGGGCTTTGCAACCGTTAAGATAAGTTTACGGGTACTTATCAACCTTACAGATAAGTTTACGGGTACTTATCAACCTATCTACTCAATTCCGGGAAGAGTAGGGTCCTAACAATCCTTTTGAGAGGATGTGTAAAAGGGTGGGTTTTTCCAACTACAAGCTCGAACAAAGGAGTGAGCTAGGATCTAGGCTTGAATGAATGAAAACTCAAACTAAGATCAAGAACACCAAGACAGAATCTAACACTCTAGGAACTCTCAACTAGTGATGTTCTTAGAGATTGATTTCAGTTTTGCTCGTTTGCGATATGAACTCTCAACTGGTGATGTTCGCTCGTCTATCTCTTTGCTATTGCACTTGTCTGTCTTCTCGTGTTCTCGTAAGTCTTGGTGAATGAATGAAGGCCTCTATTTATAGGCGGAGAGAATCAACTAGCCGTTGGAAGAGCCGTTGATCTCTGTTCTTGTGAAAGCGATGGCTTGTCTCTCATCTTTGCAGACTTTCCGAATTTGGCAACTGTGAACTTCTGCTTTCCATCTGAGACAGCCTTGTGTTGGGCCAGATGAGGTAATGACAGATCGTCAAACCTTCACGTGACTTCCTTTTTGAAATTCAAATTTTCAACCTTTGACTTTCAACCTTGTTTAGTCGGTTGAGAAGTTTTGGTCTTCATCTGAGTGGTCTTCAGCTGATGTTCCATCTAATCGATATCTTCATCTGACCTTCTGTCTGAATAGGAACAATTGAACTCTCAGCTGTCTTGAACTTCATGTTGTCGATCTTATCAGTTCGAGTCCTTCAACTGATGTTCTGTATCTTGAACGCTCAGTTGTCTTTCTTGTATCTGATGTTCTATCTCTTGAACGCTCAGTTGTCTTTCTTGAACTGATGTTCTCTTACATCTTCTCCCTTGAACGCTCAGTTGTCATTCTTACAACTGATGTTCTATCCGAGTGAAGCCTTGTTGCCGTCTTCAGCTGGAGACCTGTAAAGATAAAATCTTAACATTGCTCAAACAGCGAGCCTAACTACTAACATTAGGATCTGACAACATCTACTCGGTTGGGATCAGTTGGTTTTGGAATCAATCAAAACTTTACTTAAATTTCCGAACACTCCATTTCCCTTCAATTTCGGCCAAGAGAAATCAAGAGGAGGAGTTTGATTTAAATTATATTAAAGTATGTTTATCTATTTGATTAATTATATATATGTAATCCCTATAATCTCTAAAGAAAAGAACCATGCATGCATGATATTTAAATTTATGCATAGGCAAACTAGGGATTCGAGGTGAGAATCGAGTGAGGAAATCGTTAGAAAAATCGAGTTTAGGAAATTAATCTATGAATTAAGAAGAAAAGAAAAATAATAATCCTATAAAATTTACTAGGACCGAAAATGAGTATAAAGAAGAAAGAAAAATAATTTTTTATGAGTTCTTGATGAGTTCTTGATGATATGTGTTTCTTGATGATATTTAGCATGTTTTATATGCTTAAGAAGTTGAGGAAATCATTTACTCTATTTTTTTATGATGACCGAAAATTTAGGGTTTATGGAGAAATATTTGATTTAATTATTGTTTGATGATTTGATGATGTTTATGAGATTATGATGGAATGAATGATTTAATTTATTATGTTATTTTTATGAGAAAACTCAAACTAAATGAGTTTATAGAAGGAAAAATAAATTTTGATGATTTTGAATGATTTTGATGTTATGGATGATTTGTATGTGTCTATGTTTACTTTAGAGTATTAGATGTTTAAGGAGAATTTGAGAAATGAAGAAAATGGAATTTTAGGCATAAACGACATAGAAATCGAGGGATATGAATTTTTGAAGATTAGTGTGTGTTCTAGGTCTTCTTGGTGAGAATTATGAAGATTTGAAGATCATTAAAATTAATTATAAAATTAAATAGAAATTAGAGAGTAAAGTTAATGATGAGTCATTAGCTTGAGAAAATAAAGAAGAATAATAATAGTTCTTTATTAAATAAATAGAGTTAAAAGGAGAAAAATTGAGTTAAATAAATAATAGAGATTGGAGGATATAATAATCGAGAAATAATTACAAGAGGAGTTAGAGTTAAAGAAATAGAGTTAGAAGTCGAGTGTAAATTTTGAGTCGAGTAGTCGAGGTCGAGTCGTTCAATTGAACATAAAATAACGAGAAATAATAATAATAATAGTTGAATTTTAAATTAAATAAATTCTCTTCTAAAAGAGAAAAGATTAGAGGAGTCGAGCATAAGAAACTTAGTGAGAAGTTTAATCGAGTAGAGTTCGTTTACTCATTTGATCATAGATTATTTGAGGAATTTGAAATAAAAATAATAAAGTTAGAGTTAATCAATATAAGAGGAATTTCTTAATTGAATAAGAAATAATAAAATATAAGAGTAATAAACCGAGTCGAGCTTAGATAATCAAATAATAATTTATGAGGAGATAAGTCGAGTAAGAGAAGCTTATTTGTATAGAATCGAGTAAATGTTATTCATTAAAATAATGAAATTGAGTTAAAATAGTTTAATAGTTTATTATTAAATTGAATGAGAAGAATTAGAGAAACGAGAAGAAAATTTATAAGAGTTGTTTTTGAATTAAGAATCGAGTCTATTAAATGATGAGTATTTAAGTGTTCGTTTATGAATATTATTTTGAGTATTTAATAATTAATGATGCTTGAGTATTTAATCGAGTTTGTTTTTCAAATCAATTTAATTTGAAATAAATCAACGAGGTTATTAAGTTTTGTGTATTAAATTAAGTTATTGAGTTTTGATTAATTTAAGAATAAAGTCGTGATTTGGAGTTAGAGTTGAGTTTTCATAAAATAAAAGGAATGAGATGAAGTTCTAAAAGTCGAGTAATAAATAGAAAACGAGTTTTATTAAAATAAGAGTTTAATTGAATAAAGAAAAGAGAAATTATAATAATAGAATAAATAATAGTATGTACTTGTATATGTATATGAAGTTGAGAAAAGACGACATATTTTGGAAACAACGCCGTATTTTGAGTTGAGAAATATTAGATGATTATTTGAGTTTTGAATTCAAAGAAATTCTTAGTACTTGTATCACAGCCCCAAATCCCAAGGGACGGCAGAAGCCGGGGTGCGACTGGGGTTGGATTAAAGAAGCGGGGAACAAGGGGGATGAAAGAATAAACATACATACATGACATCTTATCTTTAATGAACAAGACTTTATAAACGAAAGGAAAGAGTTAATCTCGAAAGATTACTCGAGCAAGATACATCAAAAGCTTCTAAGTTATAAACAGGACTCAGGCTACAGTGATTTAAATATATATACAACAAAAATCTTAGAGTTTAGCAGCGGAAAAGTGAGATATGAATACAAGTCTTTCCTATCTCTATTCAACCCTAACTCAACCGTCCACCGCTGCCGTCGCTTCAACCTGCACATTTAGAAAATATATGCAGGGCTAAGTACAAAAGTACTTAGTGGGCACGTTGCCGAAAACATAATCATAAGTATAGATAAATAGGCATCTCATTTTATAGCGCATCGGGGTTTTCATTTAAAAGAGCCCGTGCCTATTAAACATTTGCATTTCATTCATAAAGTAGCTGATCAGCATTTTTCATAGATGTTACGTTCAAATCTTGACCAGTCATAATTCACCGTGGCTGGCTACCCCTCAACAGGATACCACATACACCACAGGCTACAAGTGCACTAACTTTGAAAAGCCCCTTTTGACTAACTCAAAGCCGATCGTTAGTTAACCCCTTTTAATTAACTCATAAGGTACAAGAGAACTCACATAAAACACAAAACAGTTCATGCCATGATTATCACTTTGAAAACACGATTATCAAAGCGATAAAGAAAAGGTTTTCGAGCATAGCTCATTTTGTTTTATATATAAGAAAAGCCCACCTTATAGATTACAGAACAAGACACGTGCTTCCGTCTTCTGGTCTGCGTCCTAACCTTGGTGTCGACTTCCTCCTTTATCATAAAAAAATCATACTTTAAAGCTCGGTCGCAAACGATAAACGAATACGAAAAGAATCGGATTAAGTTTTTGTTCTTTAGACGTTTTAGGCATTTGCACGCTAACTAAACTCTTTTAGTTAAAAAAAGAAACGAGATACGAACGCATCTCGTTTGACGCTCACTCGGTTCTGTACTCGATACTTTAGGTTGGTAGAAAGAAGGTAGTCGATAACTTGAAACGACTAAAAAGATCGAAAGAGTTCAACTTAAGAATCTACATTTTAAACATGCACTGCAAGAGGTCAGTAAGTCTGTCCAGAACAGGGGATTGCGAAACAAGGGTCGAATCTTATACCAAAAGAAAGGTACGGGTGTCTAGTTTACTGTCCAATTCACGGATCTCAATTCTGATTAACGAGCTAGGAGATATCGCAGTTTCCGTGCAACGTCGCCAAAACTGCCTAGTTAACCCTAATGCTTGATAAAATCGACGCACGCTTTTCTAGGTTCGATTAAAGCTTAAACACTTTCATTTTCGTACAAAAACTGACCCAAGGCAGTCACCTCGTATTATTATACGTGATAAACCCCTTTCCATTTCTCGATTATAAACACGACGATCAAAACTCGTCGTTCAAACTATACAATTACTAAACCAATTCAAGTTCCTAATTCAATTCCTAATTTCTCGGTTTCAATTATAACCTATCATTTCATAACTCGGATTAACACATCGTCAACTACGAACTTGTTCACTTAACGATAAGATTCATTAATATCCAATTATTTTCTTGGTTCGACTTGTCTATCGATACTTAGGCTCGTTGCTTCGTTTCTTACCAAAATTTCAACGTTAATAGAATCCGATTAAATTCTTCAACATTATCCGACATCTATCAAGACTCATTAGTAAGTGATCCATATCCTTAACTCATTAACCAAACTCGGTTTATTTACGGATTTTCGTCTCTTATACTTTACCTAATATTTTTAGAAAAATCTCAACTTAATATATATTCGACCTCATGTATCGTATATCTCATTTCCATTAAACAATCGAGCATATCATAACATTTACTAACCTAAATTGAGCCTTCTTCGTCTCTTAGGTTTTGGATTTTATTTTTAGAAAAATCTAAAACAATTCATACGATCAATTAACATCATAAGAAACACTAATCTAACATTCAATCGACAAAGAAATCGAGCACGAATGAAAGCCCTAAAATCTGAAAAATTTCGGTACTAATTAGGAGTTAGGGTTCTTGATTTTTCTTCATGATTTGATCCGTAGGACTAGATTCTAAACATCCTAGAACATGTATCAAACAAGAAAATCACATGCTATCAAACCCCAAAGTTTCGAAAAAAAAATAAAAGATGGGGAAGAGGAAATTTGTTCGGTTCAAACTAGAGACGAAGCTCTTACCTTTCGTAATATAAACTCGAATTTGGATTTGATCGGTAGACGGAGGAGTATCGATCTTGGAAGGAGCTTGAGCTTGAGCTTCAATGGAGGAGATTGGAGAAGAAATGAGAGAGGAAATGAGGAGGTGGGGTGGCGGACAAGAGGGATTAAGGGGGAGGGTGATGAGTCACAATGGTGACTCATAAAGTAGTTAGAAATATCTAACAAAGTGGTGTGAGTCGTTAGGAAGGCGTTTGGCGAGGGAAAAATTAATGAAATAACTCGTTTCCGGCTCTTAAACGCCGTTTTAAAAGTCGAGAAATACTTTTCTAGTTAGTTACGGAATTGGCGAAATCTAATTCGTCCGTTAGATTGGAAATAATTTATGTACTCGGAAAACCTAATTCGTTTTTCAAAATTCAAGAAAAAGGTCGGGACGTCACAGTCCAAATTTCGTCCGGAAAATCATAAAAATTAACTTTCTCCGGTGAACTCATCTCGAAGAAAAAGTGAATGTAAATTCTGACGGAATTCGATTCCGAGTTTTCGGGTGAAAAATTTAACGGATGCGAAAACCCTAATACAGTAGTCGTTCGTCCGATTTCTGGAAATTATTTTCGGAAACGGATTTCACCGTGAATCTTAGAATTTAATTTCATGATCTTAGGCGTGCAAAGCCATAATTATTATTAACTTTTATTTGTAAAGACTGTAGAAATAGTCTGGAGCATTACAACTTGAACTTGTGTTCGTTTTATTAGAAAGACGAGAATTTAACTTATGAGATTGAAGTTAATGTTTTCTAAAATTAGAGTCGAGCTATGTTGAATAATTATTAATTGAACTTGAAACATGAATCAGGTCGAGATTGTATGTTTGCTTGAATTTTTATGTGAGTTGTTATGCTTAAGTGAGCTTATGTGCTTGAATAAATGATTATGCTTGAACGAGCTTATGTTGAGTGAGACATTTATATTTTATTTATGATGTTATGATTTGTTCAAATTGTTGAGAATGCTATTATGTGCAACGTGGTTGATTTGGTATGACGTAGTTGAGTTAAGAATGCGATTAAGAATTCGAGTAATGAAGTTGAGATAAATGATATTTCTTTAATTAAGTAAGAGATGCCTTAGCATTACCGATTGTCCATTAACAATTAGCATTAATAAGTTATTAATGAGAATACGAGATGAAATGTTTAGAAATCGAGTAGAATCGAGAACCGAGAACGAAGAAGTCGAGAAAGTGATCGACTTAGAAAAAAAAAACTAAGAATAGATAGAGACGAGTCATGTAGAAGTCCTCCAGCCGAGACACACATCTACTTTACGTCTTTACGCGTCGAGTCTTATTTCTTTTATCGATATCAAAATATGAAGGACCGAGCGGGACGGACAAGTAGCGAGGACATTCAAGAGTAAGCCGCCTAGCTAGTCTTCGGATGTCAGGTGGGCTTTTCTAAAACCAAAACTCCGATGAATGCTATCGTTATTTGGTTATTGAGTATTATTATGATGAGAGTTTTAAATTCAGTTGACTTGCCGTTTTATGTGAGTTTGGTATGAATTATCATCTGCTTGAATAAGATATTATTATCCTGTGTGAGGCAGGAAACCCACGTGTGGTATATGAATTGTTTGAGGTGACTGTGAGTCTTGCTTCGGTTGGACCGGTCACAGTGTTCGAAAAGGAGGCCTACTTCTCGGCACAGAGAGTGCGATAATGTGGTAGATGATACATACTGTTTGAGTATATAATATGTTTGTCAGCGCTGACATTTCAAGAAAGTAAAAATGTTTTTGCATTCACAAGTAAAACTGTTTTATTGTATTAATACTTGTGATGCTTCGGCAAGGCAAGTTCAATTGATATAGCTCTAATAGCAAGTTTTCAAATGTTTTCGGCATGTGTTCACTGAGTACGAAGTACTCAGCCCTGCATGTATTTCTAAACATGCAGGTTAGCAGGATGTGGATGGCGTGGACAACTTGGTGGTGTGTTTCTTTTGAGTCGGAAGTTGGACTGGCAATTGCATGTCTTCATACATGTGATTGTTGGGATGGAGTTGAGGTCTCCGCTGCTATATTTTGATAAACCATGCTTGTTAATAATTGTTGAACCATACTTATTACTCTGTTGATTGAGAGCATTATGTTCGTTACAATTTAAGGTTTTTCTTGGTTCACGTTTTTGAGAAGTTGATATTCTTATGCCATTTCGGATTGTTATGTAAATCACCCATGCTCGTTTGATATTTTCATTGTGACTTGGAAGCATGTTCTTATTTGTTAATCGCTTTTAGTCAATATTCACTTGTTTACCGAGCATGATTTCCTTATTTAAGTTGAGTTGATGGATGGTTAGTAGTGTTAGTGTCCTAAGTCGCACCTCGGGAGTTGGGGTGTGACAATTCCATAGAATAATGAGTGAAACAAAAAAACCTTAAATGAGAAAGCTGTAATCGGTGCAAAATTGATTCTCTTACGGCGGTCTTCCTCTTACCTGCAGTTACGACAGTGGCTCCTTCTAAGTATTTGCCCTAGTCTCCAATTTATTAATTGAATGTATCTGATGGGGTAGGGGATATCACTTGGGCTGGGCCCATATTTGTAACGGTTCCATCCCTCTCAATAGCATTATTAGGTAATAGCTGTATTACCTCAACTTATTTTCCCAATCTTAGTTTTTTTCCCTATTGCATTCTACTAACTGACCTTTATTATCTCATTCATATTTTCATTCCTATTTGATAGATATTTTAAATCCGAAATATTAATTGCATTTATCAACAAATTAATCAACTCGACTGCAATTCCATTTTTTTAACATGAATTTTATTTTACCTTATTTCATTATCTAGTCTTTGATCGAGTCGAGATTACTTTTATGAAATTGCGTGTGCTACAACATCAATTAGTTTAATCGAGTTTAGTCCACGTCGTGTGAAAAACAAAAAATGCTGCTGTGATTTGTCTCATCAATCCAATTGTACAACCCTATTTGAGACGTACGCTAATACCTTTTTCACAACTTGTAATCAAATAGTCTTCACTATTTAGCAACGGAACATTTGAAGCATAACATAGTACGTAATCCTCTTTTCACAAATGTTGGCCCTATACATATCGGAAAGTCATTTGTTGTTGTATTTGTATCGCGTGATATATTGTAAATGGCTTTTTTCCCAGATAAGTGCATTAACGTAGCATGTTGTCAGTAGTGATGCTCATCGGGAGTACAAAATCACAATATACCCAAAAGTAGGATTTGTGGTCGTATTACAAAATAAGTGATCGTATTCTGTTTATAAAATTAATGTGTTTAAATCATATAACTTGGTTAGATCACAACTCTAACGATTCAATTTAGCTTTTCCGACCCTAAACCTTAAGCATGCACCTACTACTCGGTGCACGTTTTAAATAAAAGCGGTGACAAAATGCTCATAATTAAGAAATAGCCTTACGGGGTCATAACTTACCAGAAATATAATATAATTCCTTACTATCTTGTAATATTCAAAGTACCTTCTACATTAATCAACAACCATATGTACGATAATTATATTATTATATTTCAACGATGAGAGACCAAAATTCGAAAAGTTGAGCATAACAATTACAAGCATATATATCGACTGGGATTCGATAAATATTTAAGCAACCATATGAAACATCCTTTTGATGAAGCCGATGATAAGATGTATCAATATTGGGCTTCTTCGATCCATATTTCTTTTACCGGTACCTCAACCTTATTGTAATTTTTTATTATGTATATTTAAGCAAAATATGGAAGTGTAAAGGGCACATTACATAAGGGACAAGCAAGAGTGGATTTACACACACTGGAATAAGGATTTATATATAGTTGTACTACAAAAGAAGTGCCTCTATGCGCATTACAAAAGATGTTTACATCATCACATTAGGTTATACCCCAACCCTGATGTTTTGATTTAAACATAATTAAGTCCATCCTAATATTTACACATGCAACCACTAATTGGTGCACGCGAAAAACAAAAGATTACAATAAGCAACGATAACAAACAAAATCCTAAATTACTCATTACTTATCCTAAAATACTCAAAAGTTATCCCAAAAAGCTTACATACCTACTTCTCGTATGCTGCGTCCTTCAATTTCCATAGTTGGGTCATGTACCCTTGTTGGTATCGGCTGCACATATGAGCGCTGATGCTAATAAGATCGATGTTACAAACCAAGCACTCGACAAATTTAAGTGCCATTATGCCGGAGTCATACTTGTGGTCACACTCGGGTGCATCTTGGACAACCACTTCCCACTGCTTCTCGTACAGTTGCACTTCGCCTCGACTTTCCAAAACTTTTTCCATTTTAACCACTCTTGGAAGTTGTTTGCGCGTATTGTCGAAAGCACGCTCCACCTAAGTACTTTCATAATCTACGCAACGAGGGTCAAACACATTAATTCTTTCCTTGGAAAGATCTATCTGGTAAGCAACCAAGTGCTGGTCGGCAATGCGGGCTATTCCGTAAACGAAATCCACGGCAGTCCATATTCTTGGTCGCTCTTCCAGGAGCTTTCCCGTCATGTAGGGCGACAACTTTGCATGCACAAAATTTAAATTACAATCCTGCAGTGCCTCTTGCATATGCAAGAAATAATTAATTTGGCATCATATTGTCATAAGATTGAAAAAATGAAACTAGCCCCAGTAGGTGCTTTGCTTGGTGGACATAATAATAATTTTGAAGCACGAAAGTTTGTAATTTACCCAAGTGGCACTATACACCATTGCCCATCGATTCTCGAAAATGGTGTTATCAGTTCTGGCAAAGTACATTATCACATTCATGATAACATCACAATCCTGCATTAAAAGAATTTAACGTACAATATAAGTATTACATAATACGATTTCTATAATAGAACCAGTCTCGTTAGTTTTAAAAATGCAAATATTTTTAAAGCTTAATTCAAACTAGATAGCTTAGACTCCTCTTTTCCTCTCCAAGACACAGAAAACGCCATGCAAAGATTTGAGTTTCTCCTAGAAACGGCATTTTCAAAGAGCCATGGCTACAATGAAAATAATTAAGTTTGCTCATTTTTCATATGAATTAAGCAAATGTATGCAATTACTGTGAAAAAGTAAAGGAGCATTGTCACCGACTATATGAGAATATAGGATTTCGTGATGTAAAATAACTTACTTTCCCTGGTTTTCTGAAGCTCTCAACCAATCATGGAAATCATGTACTGCCTCATCCTCTCCTATTTGAAATGGATTGTACTCCATCCTCAAGGGCATCACTGGAGCTCTTTTAGCACTCCGCGTGTCATCGTTGTCACTTACCTTACGTTTTCTCTTAGCTTTACTCAATGACTTGTTCAGTTTGATAGAGCCAAGCTCATCACCAACACCTGAAATAATGTCATTCGATTTATGGGTAGACACATCAACGACTTCCACGTTGGCATACATAGATGCTGATGCTCCATTTCCAGTAAAATCTGCTACACCGGAGGTACTGGGTCCAAAGATATGTTCATTCCCGCTCCTTTCCTCGTCGGTGGCTGTTTTCTGTGAGAGCACCCCAGTCTCGTGGCACTGTAATGACCTATCTTGCTCCATCTGCTGTGCTGCGACCCTCTTCTGCTGCTCATCCACCAAGTAAGCCAGCATTCCATACATGAAATCGAGAGCCCTCCGCAAGTAGTTATCCGAACTTAGGTGCTCCTGCAATAAACCACAACAAATTCAATGCTGATTTTTTACATTTACAAATAAATAATTATAGCTATGTACTTGTATTAGTGGTAAATGCATATATATACCCCGTTCAACTCTTCCAAAAGACGTCGTCGAGGAAAGACAGAGGGGCTTGCTGCATTGATTACGTCGCTGAAGTTTAACTTCTTCCTCAAATGCTCGATGTCTGGAGACGACTCCCCGTTAATGGGGGTGTTTAGGTCGATCCACTGTGGCAAATCCTGATCGATAAGTTGTGTCTACTCCTCCTCAGAGGGTATCATACTCTCCTACAAGGCATAATCAACGTATGTTAAAAAAAAGTGTATATGATTAAGTAGATAATTATGTTATTATAATAAAAACTTACATATCCTATTCTTGCTTCGTCGCTGAAAACATCTTTAACCATTGGATACGTTGGGCTCTTTTTTGCAGACCACCGTAGAATTCAGGGCCACCATCTAACATATTTTGGATTAGTTGAAGCCCAACCCTCTCGCAAGTTTCTGCAAGTTTCGTAAATCTAGCAATGCAGCACAGGAGGAAACCCATACATATCACATCCCGGAAGTGTTTTTTGACGAATTGCTTCACACGCAACGTCAAATGACTCGTACATTTTGTTAATAAGAAAGTTGTACAAAAGCTCCCCCAGGCGTAAGCATTAAACTTTTCCAGCTCATCCACTGCGTGCATATACTTCAAGTCTAGCTGTTTCGATGATTTTCCAGTTTCATTGAAGAAGGTTCCATGCTAGAAGTAGAGCAACACCAGCTTGTATGCATCATCGCTATCATTGTTTATCTTGCACGCCTCAATTAACTTCTTCTCAATATCACTCAAATAATAACTCTCTTGGGGTAGAAGTATCGTGCCTGCAACAGAGAATTCCTCGGCAGCTCTAAACTCGTCACAAATGAAAGCCCCGTCATCATGAAGTACTCCTTCTTACCAAATTCTGCTAAGCACTCATCGAGAATGAACTTTAGCTTGCCTTGATCACAAAACAACAAAGCACATAGCACTTGACCTTGGAACTGCAATTTGGGCAAATTCCACATTTTCCCACAGTAGAACACTTCAACAATGCAATATTGGCTTCGCTCAGCTATTTCCTAATCACTTGTTTCACTTGATAACCGTTGCACGCGTGACCCAGGTGTGCATGCCCTGTATCAACAGTGTTACAAATCATGTATAGCATTCAAGTTAAAATATACATGATTTCAGCACCTTGTACGATGATCAATACATATCAAGAGTTTTCACAACAAAATCATGAGTATTTTAGGACAATTTCCTTTGACCGTTAAGTATTCAAAATGAATCGATATAAATTATGAGACAAATTTATAGAAAACAGTATTATACGCTGCCTATCGCATGATATTATTAAAAACTGTACAAATTAACAGTTCAATCTATATATACTCCACTGTTGTAATATACGCACCCACAATTTCATTATTATGTCTATTTTTCAGTTACAAATATATATATTTACCCAACTATCAACTAATCCAACATCTTAACAAATATCTGCACAGCGTGTTCTAATTTTCCCACCTACAATTTCATTATTACGTCTATTTTTCAGTTACAAATAATGTATATATATGTACCCTACTATTAACTAATCCAAAATCTCATGAAATGTGTTAATCGAACCTATTACAGAACAAAAAATGACTGTAAATAGCTTAATTTAAGACAGAATCTATGTAAGTATGTAAATACAGTGATGAGATTACATTTGTAGCAATTTTTTTAAATCGTACCATGAAATAGATGAACAAACGATGAAATTTCCTCTACTAAACAGCATATATAGACGATTTACTTTATAATTGTCATATCATGCAACACCCTAGTACTAAACATAATAGTTTTCATGCATCACACCACTTAATTAGCTCTCAAATCTTTATTACCATGCTTTATCGTTGTTTGGTACCTGAGTTTGTGACCCATCGCCCCAAATACGTCGGCATTGAATCCGACTTTGAGTTCGGTATTAGGTTTATAGAATCGACTTTCCACTACCTTTTTCGTCTGCCACCCTATATTGACAAACCGAAATAGAAAGAATAATTAGATACTCCCTAACAATAGCTATAACGAGGCAGCCACAAATAGATTAATAGTAAGGGATTGAATTCCTAACAAATATGGAGTAAATACTTACCAAAACTTCTTTGCTTCCCCCTATCCTTGTTTCGAGATTATGTTCACTAAATTGTAATTCTTCTCCCTCTTTTTCTTGCACGTAAAAATTATTTTGTCAGTGGTTCTATGGTCGCCTAAGTTGGTACCTCATTTGTTTCTTTAAATAGGCGGTGAAGAGGGGCTCAATTTTGCTTCTTTTGGTGTTTGATTTATGCGATACAGTGTTTATTGATAGACTAGTTTATTGCATGTATGTATATAGACTTCTTGCATGAGTATCTTTCACACATCAAATCGTATCCCCTACCCAATAAAGCGACTCTCTAAAAGTTCTTGATTACCGCATTACCTTCTTTTTTCGAGATTAAACTAAATAGTGCATTTTTTATTATGTACTATTTTATTTAAGTAGAGACAGTCCAACTCTTAATTAGGTCGTATGTTATGGGTACATTTTTTACAATTACTGGAGTTAGGGCTGTATAAACAGTACGGGTAGGCTACCCTATGAGAAAATATCGGTTACCTGATCGCGATAGGGTATCAAAATTTTGATACCCTATCCCGACCCTATAGAGAAAATTGCGTACCCAAAATAAATCAATATAGTTGTAAGCCAGTAACATTAGATGTTCAAAATTATTCATCATTTTATCTTACTGAGATTTGACATAAAAAATGAAATTAGCTTTTTAGGCTTGTTGAATAAATTGATAAAAATATTATTGTAATGATTTAATAAGTAGTCATTACTTGAATATGAGTGAGAGTTGGATAATGCACCGTTTCTCAGTATTGATGAAGTAAATTCAGCAATCAACTACGTTATCGTAACAAGTTCAATCATGATAATACTATGCTAAATCATTACAATTCCAGACCTAAATTATTAGTAAAAGGGATTACGTGTATACTAAATTCTGAATGAAAGACAGTCTATAGACTGAAGCTGACTTTGTAATATCCCGGCCTTTTCTCCCGTCGTTAAAATAAAAAATTTGATAATTAATTAAGGCTTTGCATGCCTAAGTTAAGGAATTTCAGTTTTAAGACTAACGGTGAAATCCGTTTCTGAAAATAAAATCCAGAAGTCGTTCAACCGACTACTGTATTAGGATTTTCGCGTCCGATAAAATTTTCGTTCGAGAACTCAGATCGAAAAAGCATCTGACTTTATATTCACTTATTTTATGATACGAGTCTATTGGTAAAACTCAGTTTTATTTATTTTTCCGGGGGAAAAATTTGGACTGTCACATCTCGATTTTTCGATGGATTTCGGAAATTGAATCGTCCTTTCCGACTAAGTAAATTATTTTCAATCTATTGGTCGAATTAGTTTTCGCCGAAAATGTAACCGTCTAAGAAATTAATTAATCAATTTTAGTATGCAGTATTAGACCCGTAAAACGAGATATTTTGGATTAAAATCCACCTCTTAACCGCCTCTCTCTCTCTAGTCATCAACTTGAATTTTTCTTCTACTTTAACACATTAATATCTCATTAGTCATCACACAACTCTCTCTCATCTCTATCTCAAACCCCCCATCCCCCCTCCTATTCTCTCTTCTCTCTCTTGTTCTTCACATCTTCAAGTCATCTTCAAATTGTTCTTCAATTTCTCCAAGCTTCTAAGTTCCATAACTTATTCGATTCTCGATTAAAGTCAATTCTGATTGCATATTCGTAAAGGTGAGAGTTTCCTCTTTAATTCCAACCGAACAAAAATCCTATTCTCTAATTCTTGAAAATTTCGAAACTTTTAAGAGGTAGAGGATTGATGTTCTAAGTTTATTACATGATTATTTATGCTTAGGAATGAGTTTCTATGGTTTGAATCGAGTATAAATCATGTTGGAATTAAATGGGTAATTTTCAAAAATATTCATGAATTAGTTGATGAAGATTTAGCTTGAATTTAGACATATGGTTTGTGGGATATGTTTGTATGCATTGAGATATGATTACATGAATTATTTGGGGAATTTCTAAAAATAAAAACAATTTTGTAAGAGAAGAAGAAGTATGATTTTGATTGAGTGATTGTTATGTTTTTGATGATGTGATGTCATATATAAGATGTAGGAAGCATGAGGTTCAACATATAATTAAATTAGATTTTTCTAAAAATAAAAACAAAATCGTTGGAGGCGAAGAATTGACGAAAAATTTAGTATAGATGTTGATATGAATTTTTGGATTGCACATTAGTTCTAAGTAGTAAATGGTGATAATTGGAATGTTTGAATGAAATCTAAGAACGTCGAACTTTTTGTAAGAGACGAAGAATCGAACGTAATTGTCGATAGAAAAATAAAACGAGAAAACTAATCGAATATTAGTGATTGTGCATGTGTTAGGTTTGTTGTTGAATTAATTGAGAATTAACTAACAACTTTGAAAAATCGAGTTCTTGAACCGATAAAAATGACGTGAATTGACTAAGTATTAGTTATAATAATGTTAGTATGTTAATATAATCTTTGTTAAGTATAAAGATGATAGAAACTAATTTGGTTTGAATTGGATTAATAGAACTTCAAAAATTAAGAAAAGTAAGTAAGTATAGAAACAAAGAAACGAGGAAAACGAGGATTTGTATGTTTCCGATTGATGATATGGTTGATGTATTGTTGATAAGCATGATTATATGTACTTGGTATGAATTTCTTAGATTTTATAAATATGTTTGGAAAAATCGACAACGGCGTTCGTTGCTCGATAAAAGTGACGTGTGTGTTAGAAATTAATGAATGTTGATTGATTGAGGTATGATGTTAGTTAAGGAACATTTGTTTAGTTGATGACCATAGCATGAGATGATTGAATTAGAAGTTAAGGAAAATTTTGTGATTTGAAATTGAAAAAAAAATTGTTAAGTATGATGTTAAATGAAAAGACGAGAATTGCTCGTCGTATTTTTAATCGAGGAACGTGAAAGTATTCACGTTAAATGATTGTGTGACTTGACTGTCAATTGATGGAAATTTCGTGCACATAAAGGTTGTATAGCATTGATCGAACCTAGGGAAACGTGCGTCGAGTTTTTAAGCGTCTAGGGTTTTCACGGACAGTTTTGCCACCCTTCACGGAAACGGCCATAACTCTTTGCTCGTTTAACGAAATTGAGATTCGTAAATTGGACAGTAAAGTAGACTTCCGTGTCTTTTTTTTGACATAAGGAACATCCCCTGTTTCGAAATACTCTATTCTGTAGAGGCTCCAAACCTACTGCCTTGTGCAGAAAATTTCTAAACTCATTTTCATAAGTTGAATTCTTTTCAACTTAATTCTTTAAGAACTATTAAGTTGTTAAGAGTTATCGACTTCTGTCTTTGAACTAATCTAAATATCGAGTAAGGAACCGAGTTAGTTCTAAACGAGAGGTGTCCGAATCTCGTTTCTTTTAAACCAAAAGAGATTAGTTAAAGTGCAAACGCCTAAAAAGACTTAACCGAATTCGATTTGCTTTTCTTTAATCGTCTCGACCGATTTACTAAAGCATGTTTGTTGCAATAGAAGGAGGAAGTCGCAATTAGAAGAAAGGACAGAAGACCGAAGATAGAAGTTTGTTCTGTAACCGGTTAAGGTGGGCTTTTCTATATAACAAAATAAAGTGAGTGTTGCTCAAAATGTATACTTATTTCTTTATAAGTGTGTTTTCTAAATGATTATCAGTGCATAAAAGAATTTTTTTTTGTGAGTTCTATTATGCCTATCTGAGTTGGTTTGTCAACTAGTTAATTGATCGGATTCTGAGTTAGCCCACAGAGTGCTATCCAGAGTTAGTGTACACGGTAGCCGGTGTGCGTGGTGCTCTGTTGAGGGGTAGCCAGCGTTAGTCAGATTTGGTCATATTGAATTACAGTCAGAAAATGCTTGCAAGCTATGTTTATGAAAAGAAAATATTTAGTAAGCACGGGCCTTTAAAATAAAAACTCTGTTGTGTTACTTTGAGAATGCCTGATTAATCTATAAGCTTATGATATATTTTCGGCGTTGTGCCCACTAAGTGCTTTTGTACTTAGCCTTGTATGTATTTTTAAATGTGCAAGTTGAGTGACGGAGACGGTGGAAGTTGAGTAGAGATCGTACTTTAGGAAAGAAGAATAGTGTAATCGATTCTACATTTTTCCGCTGCAAACTACTTATCGTATAACTTTTTGATTTAAGTTTCGTACTTAAAACCTAGACTACTCTGAAAACAACTTCGACGAGCGATCCTTCGAGATCGACTCTCTTATGTTAATGGAATCAGTTCATAGATATCATCTTGTTTATTATTATTGGTTAATGCATCTATTCAGTTATTCCCCCACATTCTTCCCCTCTTCTTAAATCCAACCCCTAGTCGCACCCCGGCTTTACCGTCCCTTGGGATTTAGGGCTGTGATAGAGTGGTATCAGAGCAATCGTTTCTGCTCTGTACCTGAGTCTTCTTTTGAGAAATTAAAGTTTAGTTCGTTTCACTAAACTTAAGAATTCAGATGCCAACTCAACTTCCCGCTACGTCGACTCAACCGAAGAAGAAAAGAAAGTTTCAACATGAGATATATTTTCAACAGAGTACCAAGTATGAATTGATTGAAGTATGAGATATATTTTTGTTGAGTACTAAGAATGAATTGATTAAAGTATGATAGTTATACTTTTGCTGAGTAAAAGTATGAACTGATTAAAGTATGATTGTTATACCTTTGTGGTATTAGATAAAATTATGTGAGTTATAATTTCCTTTGATTGAGATACATGTCAACATGAGATGGTTGAATTATTTTATTGAAATTATTTGAGTTATAATTCTTTTTTATCAAGATGTATGTTGGCCTTAGAGAAATATAGAGTTTTTAAAGGCTTTCCCAATTTCTAACCAGAAGTCGTTCAACCGACTACTTTATGCCAAATTCAGTAAGTGCGAGTCTTGACTGAAAGAAGTGATGTTCCTTGGACACATCGTATCAGCAGAAGGCATCAAGGTAGACCCTGCCAACATAGAGGCAGTACGCAATTGGAAATCACCTTCAAGTCAAAACGAAATTAGGAGTTTCTTAGGTTTAGCCGGCTATTATAGAAGATTCATCGAGGGATTTTCTACAATTGCTAGACCTATGACGCAACTACTACGGAAGGAAAACAAGTACAAATGGATTGACGAATGTGAGACGAGTTTTCAGACACTCAAGGAGAGGTTAACCACAGCACCAGTATTAGCTCTTCCAGAAGCGAATAAGGAATACGTGGTTTATACAGATGCTTCAAAGAACGGATTAGGATGCGTTTTGATACAAGAAGGAAAGGTGATAGCTTATGCTTCACGAGAACTTCGACCCCATGAAGTCGGTTATCCAACCCACGATTTATAACTGGCAGCCGTTGTGCATGCGTTTAAAATTTGGAGACATCACCTCTATGGTGTAAGAGTTGAGATTTTTATGATCACAAGAGTTTGAAGTACTTTTTCGAGCAAAAGGAATTGAATATGAGACAAAGAAGATGGCTCGAATTAGTCAAGGATTATGATTGTGGTATCAACTACCATCCAGGAAAAGCAAACGTAGTAGCAGACGCGCTAAGTCGCAAGACTCCAACCAAATTAGGGTGTCTCTTTATTGAGGAAGAAACACTTGTGCAAGAATTTGAGATGATGGATTTAGAAGTGCTCGATACACCTAAAACGATAACGACCCAAATAGCGGCACTCGTAGCTACACCGGACTTACGAGAGAGAAACATAAGTGCTCAGAGAAAGGACAAGACGATCGAGAAGCTACAACTAAGGATAAGAACGGATAAACCGGACGGTTTTTCCGAGGTACCAGATAATGCAATTTTATTTAATGGTAGACTTTGTATCCCTGATGACGACGAATTGAAAAACGATATCATGAGTGAGGCTCACGATACGCCATATACAACACAACCAGGGAGTACGAAGATGTATCAAGATTTAAGAAGGAATTTCTGGTGGAACGGATTAAAACGAGATGTTGCCTCGTTTGTAGAACGATGTTTGACTTGTCAAGAAGCGAAAGCTTTACACCAACGACCACAAGGGATGTTGCAGCCATTAAGTATTCCAACATGGAAGTGGGAAGATATAGCCATGGATTTTGTGACAGGTTTACCCAAGTCTAGAAGAGGAAATACTGCCGTCTGGATAGTTATTGATAGGCTCACAAAATCAGCTCACTTTCTACCAATTCAAATTACCTATGGATCAGAGAAATTAACATAGTTGTATGTTCGTGAGATTATATGTCTGCACGGAATACCAAAGTCAATAACGTCCGATAGAGATGCCAAATTCACTTCAAGGTTTTGGATCACTATGCAGAAGGAGCTAGGTACTAGACTTAATTTTAGTACCGCTTTCCACCCTCAAACGGATGGACAATCCGAGAGAACAATTCAAATACTTGTAGATATGTTAAGAACGGTAGTATTAGATTGAAGTGCGATTCGGGAAAATATCTTACCATTGGTCGAATTTGCTTACAACAATAGTTACCAAGCGACGATAGGAATGGCGCCTTACGAGGCACTGTATGGAAGGAAATGTAGGTCACCACTTTATTGGGATGAAGTAGGTGAAAGGAAAAATTTAGGACCAGATTCAGTCGGTGAAATGATCGAGATCATTCGACAAATTCGAATCCGAATGAAAGAAGCCTAGAGCCGACAAAAGTCTTACGTCGATGTTCGCCGAACAGATCTTAAATTTGAGATTGGGGATAAGGTTTTCCTCAAGATTTCTCCATCTAAGGGAATCATTAGATTCGGTGTCAAGGGTAAACTCAGACCAAGGTTTATAGGACCTTATGAGAATCTGGAAAAATTAGGACCTGTCGCTTATAGATTGGCCTTACCTCAGAGTTTAGGAAGTGTCCATAATGTTTTTCACGTATCTCAATTGCGAAAGTATGTTTTCGACCCTAAGTACGTAATTAACCAGCAAGACGTTGTTCTTCAATCCGACTTAAGTTATGAAGAAAAACCACTGTCGATCTTGGATCGAAAAGCACAAGAATTAAGAAACAAGTCGATTCCATTAGTAAAAGTGTTGTGGAGTCACCACGGGCAAGAAGAAGCCACGTGGGAACGCGAAGAAAAGATGAAAGAGAAATACCCTTACCTAATACAGTAGTCGTTCAACCGACTTCTGGAATTTATTTTCAGAAACGGATTTCACCGTCAGTCTTAGAATTGAAAATCTTTAACTTAGGCGTGCAAAGCCTTAATTAATAATTAAATTTTTATTTTAGCGACAGAAGAAATATCTGGGGTATTACGCTAAGTAAGAAGATGATAGAAACTAATTTGAATTGAATTGAATTAGTAAAACTTCAAGAAACGAAGAAAGTAAGTAAGTACGTAAAAGAAGAAATAAGGAATCGAGACTTTATATGTTGATTGATTTGAGTTCGTAGTTGATTAATAAGTAGGAATGAAGTTGATGAAGATTTCATATAGGTTATGAAATAGAAAATAGAAGTTGAATATTAAAATTGAATTGAAATTGAAATGGAAATTTTAAGTATAAATGATTGGTTGAAAAGACGAGAAGTAATCGTCGTAGTTCTAATCGAGGAACGAGAAAGTATTCACGATAGATAATTACGAGACTTGACTGTAATGTGATAGAAATTTCATGCACATAAAGGTTGTATAGCATTGATCGAACCTAGGGAATCGTGCGTCGAGTTTTATGAGCGATTAGGGTTTCTCGGCAGTTTTGCGACCCTTCACAAACGGCCATAACTCTTAGCTCGTTTAACGAAATCGAGATCCGTAAATTGGACAGTAAACTAGTCATATGTGTCTTTCTTTTGGTACCAAGCACATCCCCTGTTTTGAAGTATTCTGTTCTGTAGAGGCTCCAGACTTACTGCCTTGTGCAGAAAAATTTCGGAAACTTATTTTCTTAAGTTGAATTCTTTTCAACTTAATTCTTTAAGAGCTTTTAAGTCGTTAAGAGTTATCGACTTCCGTTATTAACTAATCTAAATGTCGAGTAAGGAACTGAGTTAGTTCTAAATGAGATGTGTTCGAGTCTCGTTTCTTCGTTAATCAAAAGAAATTAGTTAAAGTGCAAATGCCTAAAAGTCTTAACCAAATTCGAATTGCTTTTTCTTTAATCGTCTCGACCGATTTACTAAAGCATGTTTGATTGCGATAGAAGGAGGAAGTCACAATTAGAAGAAAGGACGGAAGACCGAAGACGGAAGCTTTAGTTGTTCTGTATATCGCCTAAGGTGCGCTTTTTCTATATATCAAATAAAATGAGCGATGCTTGAAAATGATTACTTACTGCTTTGATAAGTATGTTTTCAAATTGATTATCAGTGCATAAAAGATTTATGTGAGTTCTTTTGTGCCTTTCTGAGTTAGCCAAAGGGGGCTAACTAAGTGATCGGATTCTGAGTTAACAGGAAGGGTTTTCCAGAGTTAGTGTACACGGTAGCTGATGTGTGTGGTACTCTGTTGAGGGGTAGCCAGCCACGGTGAATAGAACGTGCGCGGAAGAAGTATACTCTTCCCCGGCGTTGAAACTGAAGTTGGGCAAGTTGAACGTAACATCAATCAGAAAAATGCTTGATCAAGCTATTGTGAAAGGAAAATGTTTAGTAAGCACGGGCCTTTGAAAGGAAAACCCTGATGCGTTACTTTTTGAGATGCCTGATTAATCTATACTCTTATGATATATTTTCGGCAATGTGCCCACTAAGTATGTTTATACTTAGCCCTGCATGTATTTATAAATATGTAGGTTGAGTGACGGAAGCGGCGGAGGTTGAGTAGAGTTGTATATAGGAAAGAAGATCAGTGTGTCAGTTCTACGTTATTCCGCTGCAAAACTATTTCATTTTGATGTGTATCCTTTTGGTTTAAGTTTCGTACTTTAAACTTAGTCTACTCTGATAACATCTTCATCGAGTGATCCTTCGTGATCGACTCTCTTTTTGTTAATAAAATCAGTTCATAGATATCACCTTGTTTAATATTATTAGTTAAGGCATCTATTCAGTATTTATTCCCCCTTCTTCCCCGCTTCTTTAATCCAACCCTAGTCGCACCTCGGCTTTGCCGTCCCTCGGGATTTGGGGCTGTGACAGAGTGGTATCAGAGCAATTGTTTCTGCTCTGCATCCAAAATTCTTTCAAGTTAGTCCGACAGAGCATTTGTTTATGCTCTGCACCCAAGTCTTCGCTCAAGTAAAGTTTAGTTCGTATCACTAAACTTAAGAAGGTAGTTAACAACTCAACTTCCCGCTACGTCGACTCAACCGAAGAAGAAAAGAAAGAAAAGTATCGGAAGTGTTGTTTCTTTTTACAGAAAGTTTATGAATAAAGTATGCAAGTATGTTGTGAATAAGTATGCCAAGTGTGAATTGATTGAAGTATAAGTGCTATACTTTGTGACATTATGTGAAATTATTTGAGTTATAATATCTTTGATTGAGATGTATGTCAGCATGAGAACCTAAACTATTACTCTAAGATTTTTCCCGATTCCTTGAGAACATAGAATTGATAAGAAGCTTTGGTTCCAAAATTATTCGAAAAGCAATCATGAAGCAAGAAGAACCGAACCTATTATAGACGAATGTCACATGCGTATAAGTGACATGAACAAAGCCTCTTTGGAGTCAACTTTGTTTTAATAAATTAAAAGAATTGATAAGTTAAAAGTTGGAAGAAAAATCTCGGAATTTTTTTTTTATTATTATTTATTAAGTGTTTGAGTGCAATTTCTTAAAATTGGTAGATACTTAAGATAAGTTGTTGATTAAGTGGTTAAAGTATTGCAATTTGAATAATTGAATATTCTAATTGTAATTTAAGAATTCCTTAAGATATGTTATTATCCTACCAGTTACTAATCTGTATTCTCTCAAAAACTTTGTAGGATGCCTGCTAGACGCGTCACAGCTCGGAAGAGCCAACCCTTGAGACAGCGTACCATGGTAGACGAGATCTTGGATGAGTACTATGACTACGAGGTAGACCCAAACCACGACATAGGGCAGATAGTCAGTGACTTCGCTGCACGTTTCCACGCAGCTCGGCACTTTGTTACAGAGCGTCAGGCTATAGCAAATTTGATCGGACGACTTCCCGACGAGTGGCGTGGGTGGGCACACGACATCGCCTGGTACTATCTTACACTGGTTGCTAACGACACCGAGCCGACAGGTGACTTTTTCGGATTCGATCTATCCCTACACGAGCATTTCTTTAAGAGTAGGTTCATGCTGTCTGTTCCTGTTCTCGAGCACCACCCCTACATCCACATCCCAGCTCCTCTTGTGCCTGAGCCGTTTGTCATGGACCCAGAGTTAGCTGCACTGTTAGAGTTGCCACCGGTTCTTACACCCGTCGAGGATTTGTTTCCAGAAGCAGGGTACCTAGAGATTGACGCAGAGTTTGCTGCGATGTTAGATCTTCCTTCCCCACTTGCACCACCTGAGGAGGTTCCTGCAGAGACAGCTTTACTCGTAGGGGACGAGGGTTCGACCTCTGACCTACCCCAGTCTTGGACAAGAGTCCAAGGACAGTTTCAGGCAGGACCATCCAGGGTCCGTTCTGCAGAGGTATACGTGCCTAATCCACCTCCTGATCATCTGCTTCCCCCGAAGAAGCTGACAGTAGTGACCAGCTTTGACGACCTAGTCCCACGCTTAGAGAGGACCATTTCGGAGGTGCCTCCGCCACCACCTCTAGTGCTTTGGGACGGCACCACCCTTAGGGTTGACAAGGCGCTTCAGCTAGTCTTTGGTACAGAATCGGAGGAAGATCTGGAGGAGAACCCTGAGGAGAAGGATCCCGAGGAGTTTCAGGCCGTAGAGGGCAGCACAGACTCAACTGCAGCCTTTTGAGCAGAGAGTCTTAGACGTATAGTAGTTTTTGTTAGAACTGTCTTGTACATAGTTCGGATCAGTAGACTTCTTTTTGTAGTACTCTAAACGGATGCGAAATTTTATGAATCGTTCCCGTTCTAGTACTTCCGGTAGATACGGAGATGCAACCTGTTAGTGCACCCAGTACATAGATAGGCAGTTAGCCTAGCTTAGGCTAGTTGTAGTCTAGCTTTTTGGTATAAGTCCTCGTAGAGACAAAATTAGTACTCTTTTTGAAGTGTATATATATATATATATATATATATATATATATATATATATATAACCCCGTGAGTGGGCTTGATCCAGTGAACGTTTTTTCTTACCATGTTTCGATGGTTGCTCGTAATTAACTTGCGAAGTTAAAAGTTTCATAGAAGTAGTGCGGATGATATTATTTATTTCTTTCCGTTAACCCGTTTAAAGTTGGGAGAATCTTACTAAGTAGGTGAATTTTTTTTTTTAAAAACAAAAGTGCTAATAAGAAATTCTTGTTGTCTATAGTTTCAAAATGTCGTCCCTCGGAATTTGGGGCTGTGACATAGGTAGACGACAAGCAAGAGGTGAAAGGGAAGAGGAACAAGAACGTCACAAAACCCCTCCACCTTCACCACCACCATCTCCACCAACATCCCGTCGTGATATTGAGGACCTATTCCTCAAACGAAACCCACCTGTGTTTAATGGATCTGGTAACCCAAGCAATGCTGAGCTTTGGGTGCGATCCATTGAGAGAATCTTTAAACTCCTCAGATGTTCTGATGAGGAGCATCTTTTGTGTGCCGCATTTCAACTCTCCGGACCAGCTGACTACTGGTGGGAGGCTAGATAGAAGGTCATACTAGCTGAGCACTTGGCTCATTTTACTTGGGACGAATTTAAGGAGGTATTGTATGACGTGCCTAAGACTTAGAGAGCGCAGAAAGAGGCAGAGTTCTATAATCTATAACAAGGAAAGATGACGGTCATAGAATATGATGCGAAGTTCTGTGAGTTATCAAGATATGCGCCGGAGCAAGTAGATACCGAGGATAAGTTAGCAAAGAAGTTCTATGGGGGACTTAAACACAAACTAGGTGTAGCACTGGCCAGTTACGGAAAGACTGAGCTATACGGAAATACTAGGACGAGCCCTAGAGATAGAGGCCGTAGTGCCTGATGAAAAGAAAACCATAATACCAGCACCAACCCCAATCCAGACTCCGAATCGAGGCCATTTTGGCAACAACAACAATAATAACTACCAGGGAAAATGGAAATGAGAAAGAGGAAACAACAGTGGCTACTATCAGCACTACAACAATCAGGGAAACCAGAATGGTAATCAGCGAAGCTATCAGCAGCCTAACCAGAATAACAACTATGGCAAGAAGCCATAGCAAGGGAACAATCAGTCAGGACTGTATATACAAGGGAATAATCAAGCAGGACAGTGGAAAGGAAACGGCCAGCAGGGCTAGTCACAGGGGCAGCAGAGGAACAACAACCAGGGAGGGAATAACCAAGGAAGGATCACCGTTCCTACCTGTCCGAAGTGTAATAGGGTACACTACGGTGTCTGTCAAGCAAACTCTAGTGTTTGCTTCAACTGTGGACCAAAGGGGCATTATAAGAAGGATTGCCCGAAACCGTTGCGAGCAGTAGGGCAGAACCAGTATGGTTAGCCCCAACCTTTAAGAGCAATTCAGGCACAGCAGTAGCAGCAGATGACGCAGCAGTAGTATCAACAACATGCCCAACAGCAACAGAATGCCAAGGCATTCACAATCAAGCAGAGTGCGCAGCATAAGGGCAAGGGAAACATGGCAAGTATGGGTAAACTTCATAATACCCCTATAAAGATATTTTTTGATACTGGCGCATCGCATTCTTTCATTGCTGGCTCATGTGCGGATAACTTAGATATCAGAGAATTATGCCACGATTCTTATGCCACGATTCTTATGCCACGGATAACTTCATAATGTGGGATGTAGATATAATCTTAGGAATGGACTGGTTGTCTGAGAATTATGCCACGATTCTTTGCAACGAGAGAAAATTTTCTTTCCAACCCCCAGGAAAAGAGCCGACAGAATTCCATGGGATTTCGATGGGCAAGAGAATATCGATAATATCTGCTCTACAAGCTAAGAAGTTGATGAAGAAGAAGAATTGCAAAGCTTATCTTGTGTACCTAAGTGGAGAACCAGGAACCGAAAAGACCATACAAGATGTGAAAATTGTTAATGAATATGAAGACGTCTTTCCAGAAGTGTTACCAGGTTTACCACCAGATCGTCACGTAGATTTCACAATCGACTTAGAACCAGGATCGGCCCCCAAATTAAAAGCCCCATATAGGACGGCAACCAAGGAGATAGAAGAGCTTAAGATCCAACTGCAGGAATTGTTAGATCTTGGTTTCATTAGACCAAGCATTTCACCATGGGGAGCACCAGTTTTGTTCGTTAGGAAGAAGGATGGTTCTATGAGGATGTGCATAGACTATCGAGAGCTGAATAAGATCACCCTCAAGAATAAATATCCTTTACCTAGGATAGAAGACCTCTTTGATCCGCTTAAGGGTGCAGGTGTATTTTAAAAAATCGACTTAAGATCCGGATATCACCAATTGAAAATCAAACCTAAAGACGTACCTAAGACTGCTTTCCGAACTAGATATGGCCATTACGAATTCCTAGTTATGCCATTTGGTTTGACCAACGCCCCCGCAGTATTCATGGATCTCATGAATAGAATTTTCCACCCGTACTTAGACAAATTCGTCTTAGTTTTCATCGACAACATTCTCATTTACTCCAAAAATGAGGAGGAGCACGAGGAACACTTGCGAATAGTGTTAGGAATGCTTAGAGCTGAGAAACTTTATGCTAAATTCAGTAAGTGTGAGTTTTGGCCGAAAGAAGTGATGTTCCTTGGACACATCGTATCAGCAGAAGGCATCAAGGTAGACCCTGCCAAGATAGAGGCAGTACGCAATTGGAAATCACCTTCAAGTCCAAACGAAATTAGGAGTTTCTTAGGTTTAGCCAGCTATTATAGAAGATTCATCGAGGGATTTTCTACAATTGCTAGACCTATGACGCAACTACTAAGGAAGGAAAACAAGTACAAATAGACTGACGAATGTGAGACGAGTTTTCAGACACTCAAGGAGAGGTTAACCACAGCACCAGTATTAGCGCTTCCAGAAGCGAATAAGGAATACGTGGTTTATACAGATGCTTCAAGGAATACGTGGTCGATTCCATTAGTAAAAGTGTTGTGGAGTCACCACGGGCAAGAAAAAGCCACGTGGGAACTCGAAGAAAAGATGAAAGAGAAATACCCTTAGCTATTCGAAGAAGGTATGCAAATTTCGGGATAAAATTTCTTATTAGAGGGGTAGGATGTAATATCCCGGATATTTCTTCCGTCGCTAAAATAAAAATTTAATAATTAATTAAGGCTTTGCACGCCTAAGTTAAGAAAATTCATTTTTAAGACTAACGGTGAAATCCGTTTTTGAAAATAAATTCCCGAAGTAGTTCAACCGACTACTGTATTAGGGGTTTCACATCCGATAGAATTTTCGTTCGAGAACTCAGATCGAAAAACCGTCTGACTTTACATTCACTTATTTTGCGATACGAGTCTACTGGTAAAAGTCAGTTTTATTTATTTTTCTGGGTGAAATTTGGACTGTCATGTCCCAACTTTTCTTTGGATTTCGGAAATCGAATTATGCTTTCCGACTAAGTAAATTTTTTCCAATCTATTGGTCGAATTAGTTTTCGCCGGAAACGTAACCATCTAAGAAATTAATTAATCGATTACAATACGCAGTATTAGACCCGTAATCGAGATATTTTGAATTAAAATTACACCTTCAACCGCCACCTACACCTTCTTAGTCATCCTTTTTCACTTTATTAACTAAATATCACTCCATTAGTCATCACACTCTCTCTTAACCGCCCCCCTCCCCCCCTCCCCCCAAAACTCTCACTTCTCTCTTGTTCTTCATTCCTTCAAGATCTTCAAGTGTGTTCATCAAGTTCTTCAAGCACTCAAGCTTCCATAACTAAATCATCTACCGATCGATTTCAAATCCGAGTTCAAAGTTAGCAAGGTGAGAGCCTCCTTTTCACTTCTATCCGAACAAAATTTCAATCCTTTAATTTTAAAATTTTCGAAAATTTATAAGAGAGGAAGAAGATGATGTTCTAAGTTTGTGGCATAATTATGTATGCTTAGAAATAGATTTCCATGGTTAGAATTGAGTAGAAAATCATCCCCCTTATTCTTTTGTCATAACCGAAAATTTAGAGGGACAGGGTTTGATGTTTTAAATTCATGATTTTAGATGATTGGTTGATGAATTATCACTCTAGGTATTGATATATTGATGAATGAATTGTTGTGGAATTTTCTAAAAATAAAAATGAAAATGTAAGAGATGAAGAAGCATGATTTTGATTAAGTAGATGTTATGATTTTGATGATATGATTTGATATATATGATGTAGGAAGCATGTAGTTCAACATATATTTAATTTAGATTTTTCTAAAAATAAAAATGAAATCGTTGGAGACGAAGAATCGTCGATAAAATTAGTTTCGATAATGATATAAGCTTATGGTTTGCATATTAGTTGATCTATGTAGTTAATGATGATAATTAAAAAGTTTGAACGAAATCTAAGAATGTCGAACTTTTCGTAAGAGACGAAGAGTCGAGCGTAATCGTCGATAGGAAAATCGAACGAGAAAACTAATCGAATATTAGTAATTGTTGATATGTTAGGGTAGTTGTTGAATTAATTGAGAATTAACTAACAACTTTGGAAAATCAAGTTCTTAGACCGATATAAATGACGTGGATTAGTTAAGTAATGGTTTATAATGATGTTAATGCATTAAGATGTTCATTACTAAGTGTCACAGCCCCAAATCCCGAGGGACGGCAAAGTCGGGGTGCGACTAGGGATTGGATTAAAGAAGCGGGGAAGAAGGGGGATAAATAAATAAACAGATAATAATTAAACAACAACTGATATCTATGAACAGACTTTATTAAAAGAAAGAGAGTCGACCTTGAAGGATCGCTCGACAAGTTGTTCAAAAAAAACTAAGTTCAAAATACGAATCTTAGACCAAAAGGTTTATACATCAACACAAAAAGAAAGAGTTTTGCAGCGGAAAGCGTAAAGCTTGACACACAGTTCTTCATCCTATTTACAACTCTTTACTCAACCTCCTCCGCTCCCGTCACTCAACCTGCACATTTATAAAACATATGCAGGGCTAAGTATAAATATACTTAGTGGGCACATTGCCGAAAACATATCATAAGTATAGATTAAATCAGGCATCTCGATAAATAGCGCATCAGGGTTTTTCATCAAATACCCGTACCTACTAAACATTTTCTTTCACTTTTCACAATATAGCTTGGCCAAGCCTTTACTGATGTTACGTTCAAACTTGCGCAACTTCTGTTTCAATGCCGGGGAAGAGTTAACTTCTTCCGCGCACGTTCTATTCACCGTGGTTGGCTACCCCTCAACAGGGTACCACACACACCGGCTACCGTGTACACTTAAACCCTGGAAAACCCTTTCTGGTTAACTCAACGGTCCAATCGATTAGTTAGACCCCATTTGGCTAACTCAGAAAGGCACAAGAGAACTCACATAAAAAAAAAGTATTTTCATGCCTTGATAATCACTTTAAAACACAGTTATAAAGCGATAAATAAACATTTTCGAGCATCACTCATTTGATTTGATATATAGAGAAGCCCACCTTAGACGGTTACATTTTTTACGAAATCTAAATCGACCACTAGATTAGAAATAAATAACTTACTCGGAAAGCTTAATTCGTTTTCCGAAATCCGATGAAAAGTCGGGACAAGACAGTCCAAAATTCGCCCAAAAAAATAATAAAAACTGACTTTCTCTGGTAGACTCGTATTGCAGAAAAAGTGAATGTAAAGTCAGACGGTTTTTCGATCTGAATTTTTGAACGAAAATTCTATCGGACGCGAAAACCCTAATACAGTAGTCGTTCAACCGACTTCTGGAATTTATTTTCAGAAACGGATTTCACCGTTAGTCTTAGAATTGAAAATCCTTAACTTAGACGTGCAAAGCCTTAATTAATAATTAAATTTTTATTTTAGCGACGGAAGAAATATCTGGGGTATTACATCCTACCCCTTTAACAAGAAATTTCGTCCCGAAATTTGCATACCTTCTTCGAAAAGGTAAGGGTATTTGATGAACCCATATTTATGTCCATCTTTTCTTGTGTTTTTCTTGTATTTTTAGTCTTTATCGAGTCATTATGTGTCTGGGAGGACACGCAAGTCGAGAGATAGTGTGCAGGGGAAGAACAGGTGGATGCTGGGCAAATCCGATGGAAAATCTGTTGTTGAGATGGCGATACGATGCAAATGGGCATAGGGCTGGAAGCTTGTAGCTGGGCAACATCGAAACATCCTTTCTACAAGTCAGGAAACACCTCCCCATATCCTTAAGTCAACAGACAGAGTACTCGGAGGAGCCAGGATCGTGGTCAACTCTGGGAGCAAAGAAGAATGCAGACGATGAAGGGCAAGATGAGAATCGAGCAGCAGCAGGTTTCTTTTCCTTCAAGGAAGAGGATAAGGATCGGATGTTTCCTTCTTTATCCTAGCTGAGCCAAATCATGGAATAAATCTACCACACAAGGGAAGAAGGAACGTGCATGCGAAGGAAAGAGAGAGAGGCGGAGGTTATGATATGCATGGGAAGAATCCTTATTCAACAAGGAAACTTCCCTTCAACCTTAGAATCTCATCGCCTATATATATGGCCAACTCTATCATGTAAAGGAGCTCTTCGAATTCAGTAGTTTAGATTAGTTCTGCATTCTAGGTTGAGAGAAAGTGAGGAAGAAACAAGTCCTAAGGGCAATTTACTTTTATTTCGTATTTTACTGCTTTAGTTTTAGTTGTTGGCGTGAAGCCAAGACCCTGGTTGCTGACTACGCTTTTGGGCAGCAACCCCTTTCCAGATTTATGCTAAGTATGTTTTTTTTTATTTACTTTGTGTTCTTATTTAAAATTATGTCTAGCTAAGTTTATTGTTTGGGTTGGATGTAGATGAAGTGATTCTAAGTTACTCGTTCAAACTTGTGAGGTCTAATTGTGTTAGTTCGTTAATTGATTTTGTTCCCGAAACGTCTTGCTGGTTAATTACGTGCTTAGGGTCAAAGACATACTTTCGTAATTGAGATACGTGAAATACGTTATGGACACTTCCTAAACTTGGCGGTAAGGCCAATCTATAAGCAACAGGTCCTATTTTCTCCAAAATCTCATAAGGTCCAATAAACCTTGGTCTGAGTTTACCCTTAACACCGAATCTAATGATTCCTTTAGACGGAGAAATCATGAGGAAAACCTTATCCCCAATTTCAAAGCTAAGATCTATTCGACGATTGTCGGCGTAAGACTTCTGTCGGCTCTGGGCTTCTTTCATTCTAACTCAAATTTGTTGAATGATCTCGATCATTTCACTGACCGCATCGGGTCCTAGGTTCTTTCTTTCACCTACTTCATCCCAATAAAGTGGTGACCTACATTTCCTTCCATACAATGCCTCGTAAGGCGTCACTCCTATCGTTGCTTGATAACTGTTGTTGTATGCGAATTCGACTAATGGCAAAATCTTTTCCTAATTCTCACTTCTATCCAATACTACTGTTCTTAACATATCAACGAGTATCTGAATCGTTCTCTCGGATTGTCCATCCGTCTGAGGATGAAAAGCGGTACTAAAATTAAGTTCGGTACCTAACTCTTTCTGCATAGTGATCCAAAATCTCAAAGTGAATTTGGCATCTCTATCAGACGTTATTGACTTCGGTATTCCGTGCAGACGTACAATCTCACAGACATATAACTGTGCTAACTTCTCTGATCCATAGGTAATTGGGATTGGTAAAAAGTGAGCTGATTTTGTGAGCCTATCGATAACTACCTACATGGCAGATTTCCTTTCTTAGTCTTGGGCAAACCTGTCACAAAATCCATGGCTATATCTTCCCACTTTCATGCTAGAATACTTAATGGCTGTAACAACCCGTATGGTCTTTGGTGTAGAGCTTTTACTTGATGACAAGCCAAACATCTTTCTACAAACGAGGCAACATCTCGTTTCAAACCGTTCCACCAGAAATTCCTTCTCAAATCTTGATACATCTTCGTACTCCCTGGGTGTGCTGTATACGGCGTATCGTGAGCCTCACTCATGATATCGTTCTTCAATTTGTCGTCTTCAGGGATACAAAGTCTGCCTTCAAACAAAATCGCATTATCTGGTGCCGCGAAATAACCGTCTGGTTTATCCGTTCTTATCTTTAGTCGAAGATTCTCAATCGACTCATCCTTTCTCTGAGCACTTATGATTATTTCTCGTAAATTCGGTGTAGCTATGAGTGCCACTATTTGGTTTGTTATCATTGCAGGTGTATCGAGCACTTCTATATCCATTTTCTTAAATTCTCGTATAAGAGTTTCTTCCTCAACAAAGAGACACCCTAACTTAATTGGAGTCTTGCGACTCAGTGCGTCAGCGATAACATTTGCTTTTCCTGGATGGTAATGATACCACAATCATAATCCTTAACTAATTCGAGCCATCGTCTTTGTCTCATATTCAATTCCTTTTGCTCGAAAAAGTACTTCAAACTCTTGTGATCCGTAAAAATCTCAACCCTAACACCATAGAGATGGTGTCTCCAAATTTTCAACGCATGCATAACGGCTGCTAGTTCTAAATCGTGGGTTGGGTACTCAAATTAATGAGGTCGAAGTTGTCGTGAAGCATAAGCTATCACCTTTCCGTCTTGCATCAATACACACCCTAATCCGTTCTTTGAAGCATCTGTATAGACCATGTATTCCTTATTCGCTTCTGGCAGAGCTAACACGGGTGTTGTGGTTAACTTTTCCTTGAGTGTCTGGAAACTTGTCTCGCATTCGTCAGTCCATTTATACTTGTTTTCCTTTCGGAGTAGTTGCGTCATAGGTCTAGCAATTGTTGAGAATCCCTCGATAAATCTTCTATAATAGCTGGCTAAACCTAAGAAACTCCTAATCTCGTTCAGACTTGTTGGCGATTTCCAATCGCGTACTGTCTCCACCTTGGCAGGATCTACTTTGATGCCTTCTGCTGACACTATGTGTCCAAGAAATATTACTTCCTTCAGCCAAAACTCGCACTTACTGAATTTGGCGTAAAGTTTCTCAGCTCTAAGCATTTCTAAAACTATTCGAAAGTGTTCCTCGTGCTCCTTCTCATTCTTGGAGTAAATGAGAATGTCGTCGATGAATACTAAGATGAATTTGTCTAAGTACGGGTAAAAAATTCGATTCATGAGATCCATGAAAAATTAGTCAAACCAAATGGCATAACTAGGAATTCGTAATGGCCATATCTGGTTCGGAATGCAGTCTTAGGTATATCCTCGGGTTTGATTTTCAATTGATGATACCCAGATCTTAAGTCTATTTTCGAAAAGACATCTGCGCCCTTAAGCTGATCAAAGAGGTCTTCTATCCTTGACAAAGGATACTTATTCTTAAGGGTGATCTTGTTTAGCTCTCGATAGTCTATGCACATTCTCATCGAACCATCCTTCTTTCTGACGAACAAAACAGGTGCTCTCCAAGGTGAAACACTCGGTCTAATGAAACCAAGATCTAACAACTCTTGCAGTTGAATTTTAAGCTCTTCTAACTCCTTAGGCGCCATCCTATATGGGGCTTTTGATTTGGGGGCCGATCCTGGTTCTAAGTCAATTGTGAAATCTACGTGACGGTCAAGTGGTAAACCAGGTAATATTTCTAGAAAGGCGTCTTCATATTCGTTAACAACTTTCACGTCTTGTATAGCTTTTTCGGTTCCCGATTCTTCACTTAGGTATACAAGATAAGCTTTGCAATTCTTCTTCTTCATCAACTTCTTGGCTTGTAAGGCGGATATTATCGGTATCCTCTTGCCCATTGAAATCCCATGAAATTATGTCGGCTTTTTTCCCAGGGGTTGGAAAGAGATTTTTCTCTCGTTGCATAGAATCGTGACATAATTCTCAGACAACCAGTCCATTCCTAGGATTATATCTACATCCCACATTATCATAACGTTCAAGTTGTTCGCTTTAACCTTAAGAGTCCCAATTTCTAATTCTTGGTTAGAGCAAACATGCGTGGAAGTAGTGATCTCTCCTGAAGGTGTAGCTACTCTCATAGCGTGTTCAGCTCGTACAGGTCTGATATCTAAGTTATCCGCACACGAACCAGCAATAAAAGAATGCGATGCGCCAGTATCAAACAGTATCTTAATAGGGGTATTATGAAGTTTACCCATACCTTCCAGGTTTCTCTTGCCCTTATTCTGCGCACTCTGTTTGATCGCACATGCCCTGGCATTCTGTTGTTGTTGAGCGTGCTGCTGGAATTGTTGTTGTGTCATCTGCTGCTGCGGCTGCGCCTGAATTGCCCTTAAAGGCTCGGGCAGTCCCTCTTAATGTGCCCCTTCTGCCCACAGTTGAAGCAACTTCCAGAGTTTGCTTGACAGATCCTGAAGTGTACCCTATTACACTTGGGACAGGCAGGAACGGTAGCTCTTCCTTGGTTATTTCCTCCTTGGTTATTCCTTTGTTGCTCTTGTGGCTAACCTTGCTGGTTATTTCCTTTCCATAGTCCTGCTTGATTATTTCCTTGTAAATACAGTCCCGACTGGCTGTTTCCTTGCCATGGCTTCTTACCATAATTGTTATTCTGGTTAGGCTGTTGATAGCCTTGCTGGTTTTCATTCCTCTGGTTTCCTTGATTATTGTAGCTCTGATAGTAGCCACTGTTGTTTCCCCCTTCCCATTTCCTTTTACCTTGATAGTTGTTATTATTGTTGTTGTAATAGCCTCGATTCTGGGTTGGGGCTGGTGCGGGTGTTACGGCTTTCCTATCATCAGGCACTACTGCCTCCATTTCTAGAGCTCGCCCTAGTACCTCGGTGTAGCTCAGTCCTCCATGACTAGCTAGCGCTATACCAAACTCATGCTTAAGTCCCCCACGGAACTTCTTTGCTATCTTTTCCTCGGTATCTACCTGAGCAGGTGCATACCTTGACAACTCACAGAACTTTGCGTCGTACTCGGTCACTGTCATCTTTCCTTATTTTAAATTATAGAACTCAGCCTCTTTCTGAGCTCTATAGGTCTTAGGTACGTACTTATCGTACAATGCTTCCTTAAATTCCTCCTAAGTGAAACGAGCCAGGTGCTCCGCAGGTATAACCTTTTGCCTAGCTTCTCACCAGTAGTCAGCTGGTCCGGAAAGCTGGAATACAACGCATAACAGACGCTCCTCATCTGTACATCTGAGGAGTTCGAAAATTCTCTCAATGGTTCGTACCCAAAGCTCAGCATCGCTTGGGTTGCCAGATCCATTGAACACAGGTGGGTTTCGTTCGAGGAATAAGTCCTCAATATCACAACGAGGTGGTGGTGGAGGTGGTGATGGTGATGGTGGTGGAGGGGTATCTTGTCGTTCTTGTTCCTTCTCTCTATCATTTTAAGCTTGACGTCTACCACGTCCCCTGGGCCTACCAGGTCCTCTTCTGTTGTTAACTACTCTTGGCGGCATTCTTGAACTATAGGAAACAAGAATTCTCATTAGCATTTTGATTTTATGCTTTCGTTTTACTTACTAAACCTTTTTCCAACATAAACAAGTTCATGGAACAGAAATAGATAATAACTTCGATACTAGCTCTTTAACTTTTAACTTTCCAAGTTAATCCAGAATATTCATCTAAACTTTTCTTCTAATCGCATTTAGAAGAAACTTTCACAAGATCAAAGCCCACTCAAGGGGTTATATATTATATACACGTCAAAAAGAATACTAATTTTGCCTCCAACGAGGACTTATACAAAAAGTTAGACTACGACTAGTCTAAACTAGGCTAACTGCCTATCTATGTACCGGGTGCACTAACAGGTTGCATCTCCGTATCTACCGGAAGTACTAGAACGGAAACGATTCCAATAATTTCGTATCCGCTTAGAGTACTACAAAAGAAGTCTACTGATCCGACCATGTACAAGACAAAAAGAAACTTCTACTACTACGCGTCTAAGACGCTCTGCTCAACTAGCTGCGGTCGAGTCACTGCTGCCCTCTACGGCCAGAAACTCCTCGGGATCCTCCTCAGGGTCCACCTCCATCGGATCCTCCTCCGGATCCGTACCAAAGACGAGCTAAAGTGCCTCGTCAACCCTCAAAGTGGTGCCATCTAAAAGTACAAGTGGTGGTGGGGACGGCACGTCCGTAACAGTCCTCTCTGAGTCGTCCAAGCTGGTCACTACTGTACGCTTCTTCAGGGGAAGAAGGTGCTCAGGGGGTGAACTAGACACGTATGCCTCTGCAGAACGGGCCCTGGATGGTCCCGCCTCGAACTGTCCTTGGACCCTCGTCCACTCCGCACAAATCTCCTCAAGTGGTGTAAGAGGAGATGGTAACTCTAGCAACACAGCAAGCTCTGCGTCTCTCTCTAAGTACTCTGCTCCGAGAACTAACCCCTTACTAGGTGCAAGTACTGGCAGCAACTCTAACAGTGCGGCCATCTCTGGCTCCATAACAAATGGCTCAGGCTCGGGATCTGTAGGGATGTGGAGGTAGGGAAGGTGCTCCTGAACTGGAACAGACCACATGAACCTGCTCTCGAAGAAATGCCCATGTATGGCTAGAGCGAATCCAGAAAAGTCGCCGATCGGCTCGGTGTCGTCACCGATCAGTGCAATGTGGTACCAGGCTATGTCGTGTGCCCAACCGTGCCACTCGTCGGGCAGCCGTATGGTCAAATCAGCTATTGCCTGAGGCTCCGAAACAAAGTGACGAGCTGCGTAGAAACGTGCAGCGAAGTCACTGACTAACTGCCCCATATCTCGTAGTCGTGGTACTCATCCAAGATCTCGTCCATCAAAGTACGCTGTCTCAGGGGTTGGCTCTTCCGAGCCGTGACACGTGTAGCAGGCATCCTACAAAGATTTTAAGAGAGCACGGATCAGTAACTGGTAGGATAATTAACATATCTTAAGGAATTCTTAAATTACAATTAGAATATTCCATTATTCAAATTGCAATACTTAACCACTTAATCACAACTTATCTTAATCATCTAGCAATTTCAAGAAATTGCACTCAAACAATATAAGTAACAAAACTATTTCCCGCGATTTCTTTTCATATTTTTAACTTATTATCTTATTTATTCTTTATTTTTATTTCCTTAAAAATGAAACTCTTACGGCTTTTATTTATAAAAACAAGTCGACTCCAACGAGTCTGTTTTCATGTCACTTTACGCATGTGACATTTGCTTATTCACTTTGATTCCCTTTATTTTATCCTTTCCGATCCGATCGGTTTTTTTTTTTTGAATAACTTGGAACCAACGCTTCTTAGAACGTCTATGTTCTCAAAGAATCGGGAAGGCCTTAGAATTGGTCTAGATTCTCATGCCAAACAAACATATCAAATAAAGAAATTATAGCTCACATAATTTCACATACTTTCACAAAGTATAGTACTCATACTTTCACATAATTCACATAAGATCACAAAGTATAACTCATATACTTCAATCAATTTATACTTGGCATACTTATTCACAACATACTTGCATACTTAATTAAAAATTCTTCTTAAAAGAAATCATACTTCTGAAATTCTTTCCTTTCTTTCTTTCTTCTGTTGAGTCGACGTAGCGGGAGATTGAGTTGTCGTCTACACTCTTAAACTTAGTGTTACAACCTAACTTTACTTGAAAGAAAACTTAAGTGTAGAGTATATACAAATACTCCACCTTACTTATTGAAAGGAACTTGTATGCAGAGCAGAAACGATTGCTCTGATACCACTCTGTCACAGCCCCAAATCCCGAAGGACGGTAAAGCCGGAGTGTGACTAGGGATTGAATTAAAGAAGCGGGGAAGAAGGGAGATAAATAAATAAACAGATAATAATTAAACAACAACTGATATCTATGAACAGACTTTATTAAAAGAAAGAGAGTCGACCTTGAAGGATCGCTCGACAAGTTGTTCAAAAAAAACTAAGTTCAAAATACGAATCTTAGACCAAAAGGTTTATACATCAACACAAAAAGAAAGAGTTTTGCAGCGGAAAGCGTAAAGCTTGACACACAGTTCTTCATCCTATTTACAACTCTTTACTCAACCTCCTCCGCTCCCGTCACTCAACCTGCACATTTATAAAACATATGCAGGGCTAAGTATATATATACTTAGTGGGCACATTGCCGAAAACATATCATAAGTATAGATTAAATCAGGCATCTCGATAAATAGCGCATCGGGGTTTTTCATCAAATACTCGTGCCTACTAAACATTTTCTTTCACTTTTCACAATATAGCTTGGCCAAGCCTTTACTGATGTTACGTTCAAACTTGCGCAACTTCTGTTTCAACGCCAAGGAAGAGTTAACTTCTTTTGAACAACTTGTCGAGCGATCCTTCAAGGTCGACTCTTTTTTTTTAATAAAGTCTGTTCATAGATATCAGTTGTTGTTTAATTATTATCTGTTTATTTATTTATCCCCCTTCTTCCCCGCTTCTTTAATCCAACCCCTAGTCGTACCCCGGCTTTACAGTCCCTCGGGATTTGGGGCTGTGACAGTATTCTACTCAACAAAGACAAAACTTTGGAAGTACGCTCAACATCTTCACAGAGTTGCATCACCAATCAGTCAATTTACTCAACTATAAACATATATAAACCGAACTTATGTGCATGTATAATTCAAAAATACGTACCCTAATCACTATCTTAATACCCTGCCTCGCCTTACTTTGATTACGGTGGACTCTTGATAGCAATAACATAGCTTCATCTCTATTTTCAGCGGACTAATCAATTTGCAGGAAGATAAAAAAAATAAAATACATGGGGGCTCCTACGGAAAATAAGGGAAGGCCACTAATGTCAGGTAAAATCACAAATACCTCATCTTTCGTATAGTTAGTAGGAGGAGTAGGAGGGGCCTCGGAATATTCCTGTGAATTGCGAGATCGGGGATGAAATTGTGAGTCTTCATGTGTGGCTTCAAGTGAGGCTGTGACTGCAGCAGAATATGAGGCTTCAGGTGACCCTTCATGTGAGTCTTCCTTACTTTCTTCGTGAGAGGATTCAGCTGAGGCTTCAAGTGATGGGTCATTAGTTTTATGCATCTTGAGGTATAAATGACGAACACGTTCGAAATATTCACCTATATCGACCTTGATTGCCAATTCAATGGGGACTGGACCCTATTCCACGTCTGTGGTGTTAGGAAAATGGGGACACTCAATCAACAATAAGGACTCCTCAAACGGAGACGAACACAATTTTTCCTACAAAGCAGAGACAGCAGACAATGGCAATTAATGCAAACATAGATAAATAGGTTCACTTAACTTCAAATGAATTTCAAAAATAACAATGAAGAATAAGATACTTACAAATTCAAAGGACCACGAGCCAATCAGGAAAAAATTCCTAAGCAATTTGTACCGGAGCTTGGGAAGGACCTACCGACGCAGAATACGCGGAAAGGCAGACTCTCTTCCGCTAATAATTTGCGTACATAATGAACCAATACAAGGAATCAATTCGTAAACAAAAGTAAGCAAAGAAGGGCAGAATCCATACAGATTAACTGTGGGTTTTCTTCCGTGTTCCATCAGATTAGCCCTTATTTTCTCATTCGCCTTAAACAAGTTGTCAACTAACAACTTGTACGAATCCTGACCCCAGTGATATTTGTTAAACAATGTCAGGTCATCTACTACATGCAGATATCTAATGTTAATTTTGTTACTACCAGAGTGCGTAGAACCTAACAAAACATCAGCTATAAAAATTAAATACGCAAGCTTGAGGCTCAACTCACTACGACCAACACTATCTTCGCCAACCTCATCAAAGAATCGATTCCTTAGATCCAGACTTCTAACCACATCACAGCCGCCAAATAATTCAGTATGAAGTGTAGAGGTCATCGGCACATCTAAAGGGGGTCCAAATTTCAGTCCTGTGGCAATGAAATACTCCTCGGGTCCAAACTCAAATTCTACATTACGAATTCTGAACCAAACCGACTTTTGTACTATGTTGGGATCACATATGTGGAGTATCATCAAGTAAGCAAGACACCCCCAAAACTCAAATTCGGGAAACTCCAAGAAAGGCCCGAAACAAGAATTTTGAAACTGTTCAAGGTTCTCACTAGAAAGAGTTGAGTTTATGAGGTTAACAACATCCGACAGCCCACACCTCGAATTCACAACTCCAGCTGCATTAAAATATAAAGGTAACCATATAAATACCAGGCAAAGAAAAAAAACTAAATTAACAATCACATGGACGCCAGTTTTATACGTCAAAGTCAAAAAATTACATAAATACAAAATATATCACACCATGTCCAGGAAGAAAAATAAATGAAGACCATGCTATGTAAAAAAATCATTACCCATCATCCACACTTTATTACTTCTTCATAACATTGTAACT
Source organism: Schizonepeta tenuifolia (assembly GCA_029490685.1). Taxonomy (NCBI): domain Eukaryota; kingdom Viridiplantae; phylum Streptophyta; class Magnoliopsida; order Lamiales; family Lamiaceae; genus Schizonepeta; species Schizonepeta tenuifolia. The sequence continues at coordinate 75,399,282 of CM055956.1, read as the reverse complement.
TAATTTATATTATGCACCAGTTTTCTACTTTAATAATCAATTATATTATTCGTATCTAAATGATTATAGTTACTAGTAGAAGTGTACTTCTTGTTTAATACTGTTCTCTTACATTATACAATCCCAAGTGTATTTTAAAATTCATCATTAATTATTTTAAATTGGTGGCCATTCTTATTTCAATATTCTCAAAACCCTACATACACAGACAAATTAAAAATAAGTTTCACTCATAAATGAAGCAAAATATACAGTCCACAATTGCAAGGAGGTTCTACAAATTTCCATAGCTGCAGCCATTTTTATAATATAACAATATATGCATTTTAACAAAATATATATAATATATTAGTACTGTTAACATGCATATATAACTCCCACGAAAACACAATATTCAAAAATTTCACTATACAATCAGTAGATAAAAAATAAATTAAAAAATACAATTAATCATGTGAAATTGTTATGAACCTAAATGCTCTGGAGGATAAGGAAGTGGTGCGGTCGAAGGCCGGGGTCGGAAGTGCTGGGTTGTTGGAGGTAGAGATGGAGAATAAGGCTGTGTTGGAGTCGGTGGAAGCAGATGAAAGAGTGAATAATAGATCTGGAAATGAGAAGGAGAACGTTGACTATGAATCAGTGGAAGACGGTGGAGACAATCTGGACCAGACACGTGGCTAGCTATGTGGCGTCCATTTATCCAAGTGAAGGCGCGTTTTTGTAGCTCGTAGCTTAGCTCGCTCGAACACGTTTTTGCTTTATTATTTACTTTATGTTATGTATTTCATTTTATAAAGTTGGTTGTACGTATGAGGGGACCATATGCTATTTAAGCATGCAGCTGTAGTTGTAAAACCTAAGTAATGAAAATTCCTAATTCCTGCCTCCTCTCTTCTACCTTCTATTCCTCATCTATCTTCTAATCAAAACATCCATCGCAGTTCATCAAGAATTAATCTTTATTACATAAAATCAGTTACAATATAGATCTAATATAGATCTATTACAGAAATATGGAAATGCATGTAACGACTAAGCAATTATTAAAAATAATTCAATAGTATACAATGATACCTTGAATGAAGAAACACAACTACACAACTATCATGCCACCAAAATATCAACAAGACAAGGAAAATTGTATCTCATTAATCCATTATTTATATTTGTCTAAGCAAGTTTATCAACAATTGTAAGTCCACAACTAAAGATTGCTACGTGTAATTGCATAATAAAACATCAAAATTTTAATAGGTAAGTACATTGTTATTCATATTGCTCAGTTTCCACACCAAAAAATATTCTTACATTAATCACAGACCGTTTATAGGGTTTGAAAATAAAAATATAATCTAAAACCAAAAATTCTATTACCACAGCAACACTGATGTGCATGTTTAATTAAATTAAATTAGATGGAGGTTTTCAAAAAATTAATAAACACTGGCTTCGTATACGTGCAAGATATGAAGATGGAAACTGGATAAATGATAATCAATAAGTATGAACTCGCTATTATTTTTAATAAAAAGGGAAATTAATTTAAATACCTTTATCAGATAGGGCCTTCACAATTACTGATTTCCTTGGCCGCCGAGCAGTTCCACTTTCACTTTGACCTTTATCCTTTTTACACAACAAACTTTCAATTTCCGAATATCGTATCATACAATAATCACACACAAAATGCATGCATAACAAAAGGACATATAAGCAAAATTTGACTAAGTCCTTACAAATTACGACGTACGAGTTCAAGTTCAAATAAAAACTACTGGGGGGTGTGAAACCAAACATTTCAATTATTACAAACATTCATCGAATCAACTCTTTATTACTATAATATCAAGGAGGGCCTTTTATTTATATATCTATACTTTCCAATTATTTTTAATGCGCAATACAACCAATTATATATTAAAAAAATTTCATAATTACAAATTAATGGCTTAACTTCAATTATTCAAATTACATGGTACAATACCATAGGTAATGCAAACAAATTCATCTATTTGGATATTCATAACATTTTGTTCAGGAGATTTTACCGCAAATTGTCATAGAACAGATTTTGCAAATACGTTTTACTTTCTTTTTACAAATCGGATTCAACATATCACTTCAAATTTATTTTTCCTTTTCCATTATTTATTAGCTAAACAAAACATCTTTAATATTCCAACGCATTATTTTTTCTATACTTCAGAAAAGCCAATTCAAGATTACACCCATAGTAAAACTAAATATTACACATTATTAAGTGTAAATACAAGTAATTCATGGATTTAAACACATTTCTAAGTACAGATACAACAAATATTACAGATTCAGTCTTCATATCAATTTTAAATGTTTCATACTCATTAATTAATATGTATATTAAATTATTATTACTAAAACATCATTCATAATTTGTCAGTTGTTGTTACAACAAACATATACGATAAAATATTTCAGAAAATAAACTATAGATCTCTCATTTTTTTCGCCCTCCATTAAAACTAAAAATTATTCTATTGTTAATCATATAATACTATCTCATTTTGCCATTAATTTTATGAATTATAAAATAATGGCATAACTACATAACTAAAATACATTGGTCACAATGTTTATTGAAGAAATAATAAAAGTAGCCAACTACTCATTTCGCATGAATGCTAATCTATATATCTTGTACTACTGCAAATTGTAGAATTACCAACGGGACAACAGAATATTGAAGCCATATAATGAGTTTTATTTTTTTTTCCTCTACAAAACGCTTTATTTTCTATTTATAAACTTCCAAATGCATAGAATTTAACAGATAATTCTACTAATTATCTTCATCAACACAAACATTAGGTGCGGTGGTACTATAAACACAACTACATTGCAATCAATTCAACTACATAACCACACTTGATCGATATTTTTCACGAGATATACTAAACAAAAATCACATAACTTATACTTACCATAGTACTGCTTGACATGAGGCCTTAAATGATAGCGAAGAAATAGACTAGGGACTTAATCCAGATTCTTGAATCAAGTGGGAATGGATCCCTGATTGGACTGCAAAAACAAAAAACCGAAGTCTTTACAAAAGGATGTCGATGAACAAAAATGAAAAACTCATTAACTGAAATCAACTCTTTCCAGAATTATTGTTGTCGAAAAAGGGAGGGAAAATCGTACAAAACCAAAAATAAAAGCTTCTCGTCGGTGAATGTGGAGTGCCCAGTGGCTATCATAAGACTACAACGCCAAGGGAAGCATTGAATACGCAGCCCATGGCAGAGAATGGGAGACGAAAACACGTCACAGGAGAGCCAATGGAGGAGGAGAAGAGGCGGAACCAAGGGGGAGAGAAAAGGATTATATTTGTGGAAGAAGAGGCGGGATTTTTTATGCAATGTTGCCGAGTGGACTTAAGAAAAGGAAAGGGAGGTATGGGCAGCTTTCTGGCGAAGGAGGAGGGAGGGGTTTTCGCCAGAGGAGGGAGGGAGCAGCTTTCTGGCAAAGGCGAGGGAGGGATTTTCGCAGGATGAGGGGAGGAGCAGGTTTCTGGCGAAGGAGGAGGGAGGGATTTTCGTCGGAGGAGGGGAGGAGGATTGAAGCGGTGATGGAGAATGAAGGGAGGCGGAAGCAATGCGGAGGCGACCTGATTTCCGATTTATCTTTGCTGGTGGGGGGAATGGAAGAGGCGGAGGTTTTTTTATTACTTACCATAATAATAAGCATGATTAATGGAAAGGCTGAAAAGCTGCAGAGGAGAAGACCCAACAGTGACAAACATTAAAAAAGTCAATCCTTACTCAACTACACAACCATAGTCGAGTGTAGTGTATTTGTTTCGTATTCCTTCATTTAAATTTTTATGTTGACTGTAGAGATGCCACGTGGCGGCGGATTAGGCACGGTATGCATATACCCGTGGGTGTAGCATCAAATTTCGTGATGATTGATGGGTATGAGATTGCGTGTGGGGACCACATGGTCTCATTGGTGTAAAAAAATGCTTACTGGAATTCATTAGTCTTTTTTGTTTCAACTCAAAAAATTCATTTGTTCTTTCCGGAAATTCATCAAAGCTAATTAATTTTAACAGAGTATGGCGAATTAATTTCTTGCGACAATGTGCCCGTCGCACTGATGCAAATATGAGACTGTTTCGTGCCTTTGCTTGGAATTGTTGTTTTGTCTCCTCGAACACACGCCATTTATTTCAGATTGGATTCTCAATTGTCTCTTCATGTGACATATTTTATTGTTTTAATAAGAAAATGACATGTGACATAATTAATGGTTTAAGATTTAGGAAATATTTTCTCCGTCCCGTTCATAATGTAACATTTCTTTTCGGCACATGTATTAAGAAGAAGAGTATTAAGAGTAAAGAGAGAAGAACGTTTTTTTAGGACGGTAACTTTTGTTGTTTTTCAATTATAGGCCAAAAAATTGTGGGCTTTCAATTTTAGGACAATATCTAAAATATTAATCAATTTTAGGACAATATCTAAAATATTGATCAATTTTAGGATAAAATTGAGCCCGATCGGGCTAAGTCGCACTTCACCCTCTTGTGAACTCAAATCTTTGGCTCGATTCCCACTTGGTTGCCAACTAGACGGTCCATTCATCAATTGTATATATTATTATTACAAATAAAAATTAATTATTCACCATACAAAGTAAACTCATCTAGAAAAAGAAAACAAAACCACACCGAAGCCGCCCCAAGAGTCGATTATGTCAATTACATTTAGTAAGGGTAATAAAAATTCTGATTTGCAATCGATTGTGACTAGGGTTCTTCAACTTTGGGGTGGTTGTTGTGTGTTTTTGTTTTCTTTTTCTGGACGAGTTTACTTTGTAGGGTGAATAATTAATTTTTTTTGTAATAATAATATATACAATTGATGAATGGACCGCCTAGTTGGCAACCAAGTGGGAATCAGGCCAAAGATTTGAGTTCACGAGAGAGTGAAGTACGACTTAGCCCGATCGGGCTCAATTTTGTCCTAAAATTGATCAATATTTTAGATATTGTCCTAAAATTGATCAATATTTTAGATATTGTCCTAAAATTGAAAGCCCGCAAAATTTTGGCCTATAATTGAAAAATGGTTAAAATTACCGTCCTAAAAAAAAGGTCTTCTCGAGTAAAGATGGTGATTAGTGTAGTAATAAAGTGATATAAATGTTTTTAAAGTAAATAAAGTATTGTTGATTTGAAATAAAGTGGTTTTAAAGTGAATAAATGTAATGCCCCGGAAATTCCTTACGATCTCAAAATTTTAAAGTTAATAATAATAATGGCTTTGCACGCCTAAGTTTACGATTTTAAATTTTAAGATTAACGGTCGAATCTGTTTCCGAAAATAAATTACGGAAGTCAGCTAGACGACTACTGTATTTAGGGTTAGCGCGTACGAAAAGTTTTTAGTTCGTGAACTCAAAACGGAAAACCGTCTGATTTTTACATCACGAAATCGCGATACGAACTCGCCCGAGAAAGTTCGTTTTTATGATTTTCCGGACGAAACTCGGACTGTGTCGTCCCGAGTTTTTGTCAGAATAAATTTTATAAATTTTATTTTCCGATTAAGTTTTATACGTTAGAATTTTTGGACGAATCGGATCGTGACGATTTTGTGCCGAGCTACGTTTTTCGTTTAACGTTTTCCGTAACGTCGTATCGCGCCGGAAAAATGCGTAATCCCTCTTTTCCCTCCCCCTCTAACCGACATCAACACACTCACATTAGTTGATATTTTTGATTTTATATAGTATAATATGTGACACCTAAGGTAGTAACTATTCACCTTTACACCTATTAGGATTTTAATCACCTTATAACATATCTAATAGAAATTAAACCATCCTCACTCTCCCTCCCTCCCATATTTTCGGCAGCCCCTCCCTCTCTCTCTCATCTTCATCTTCTTCCTCCATTGTTGAAAAAAGCTCCAAGTTCTTGAAGAAGAAATCACACAAGTCTTCATCCTTCCATCAAACTTCATTCCTTCTTTCTTTAATTATCAAGGTAATCCTCTCCTCTATGTTTCTTTCCAATTGGATTCCTTTTCTTTTTAATTTCTTCTTGGATCGAAATTAAGGAATGATGAACTAGATGTTTTGATCTTCGATTAGTGAAATTAGTTGTGATTGGATATGAATTCTAGGATTGAAATTGAAGAAAAATCATGAACCCTAAGTCTTGGGCAATACCGAAATTTTAGGGGTTTTGGTAGGATTTTTGGGATTCTTCAATTGATGTTAAATTCATGTTTAGGAAGTGTTTAATTAGTGATTAGAACCAAGAGAAATCGAAAGCCCTTTTGTTTGTTAAAACCGATTTAGGGTTTAGGGTTAGGGATTTAGGGATTTTCAATTTGAGGATGCAATTGGACTTGAATTGATTTATTGATGTTATAATAGTATGATTAAGAGATAAAGGGTGTTAATTGATGAAGAAAATCACTCTCTTAACCCATGTGTTAATACCGAAATCTTGAGAAAATTAGGGGTTTTTCATGTAGTTGTTTAATTGATGAAATGATGATAGAATATGGTTTCTAATGATGTTAGTTGATAATATGATTTATTTGAGATTTTTCTAAAATTATTTTGTGGGATGTAAGAGACGAAGAACTCGTCGTAAGTTGAGATATAGTGTTGATATGAAGTAATTATATGCATGAAATTGATTCTCGTTAGATGTTTGTTGATAACGTAAAATTTGAACGAAATCCGACAACTTTGAAAATTGTGTAAGAGACGAACAATTAGTCGTAATTAATAACCAAGAAGTCGAATGAGAATTCTAACTTGATATTATTGTTTATGATGGACTTGGAAATAATTTTGTAGTTGACGTTATGAGCTTTCGAGCTATTATAATATGAGTTATAGTGATAGTCGAGAACTAGAACGAGAAATTTGATAACTTGTTGGTTTAGTACTTGTTAGTTGAAAGCCGACGTTTAGAACGTCGTGCTATTGGACGAGTTTGAGAAGGAGTTCACCATGTACGGAAGTACGTGATGACTGCCTTGAGGGTCCAGTTTCTTAAGAAATTGAATACGAGAGCTTAGAACGAACCTAAGAAGTTATACGTCATTTCCATCGAACAACTAGGGTTAGCGCTGCAGTTTTGCGACCCTCGCCGAAAACTGTAATAACTTTTAGCTCGTTTATCGGATTTGCGATCCGTAAATTAGAGCGTAAACTAGACATCCCAAACTTTCCAACGGTATAGGGCTCATCCCCTGTTTCCAGATCCCCTGTTCTGGGCAGCCCCCAGAGTTACTGTAATGCGCAGTGATTTTTCAGTTTTCTTTCTTCTAAGTTGTTTCGTTCGCAACTTAGTTTCTTCCGATCGTCTAGCCGTAATAACTTGACGAATATCTTCCTACTGACCCTAGTGTCAAGAAAGGAGCCTTGAGTGCTAAACGAGACGAGACCTCATCTCGTATCAGTTAAAGTAAAGAATGTTAGTTAAGCGAGAAATTGTCCAAGTCGTATAATGAACTAAAACGTAATTTTTCCTAAGTTGATTCTTTCCAACTTAGTTTCTTATGATCTTTTAAGTCGTATAGAGCTATCGACTACCCTCTCTACTGACCTAAGAGTCAAGTAAGAGACCTTTCGAATCCTAAACGGGATTTGTACGAGTCTCGTTTCCGTTTAATTAAAATGAAACTAGTAAGCGTGCAAATGCCTAAAGAAATGAAACGACTAAAACTTTTTCGAGTTTAAATGATCGATTATCTTTTACGACCCGATTTTAAGTATTATTATTTTACGATGAAGGAGGAAGCCAGCAGTAAAGAAAGGACAGAAGATCAGAAGATCGGAAGCTAGAACTTGTTAGTTCTGTATTACAAGGTGGGCTTTTATATATGAAATAAAACGAGCAATGCTCTAAAACCTTTCTTTATCGCTTTGATATCTGTGTTTTCAAGTGATAATCATGGCATATACTGTTTAAATATTTTATGTGAGTTCTCTTGTACCTATCTGAGTTAACCTTCGTGTTTTCCAGATTTATTAGTTAACGATCGGCTCTGAGTTGGCGGCTAAGTGCTTTCCAGAGTTAGTGCACTTAACCTGTGGTGTATGTGATACCCTGTTGAGGGGTACCAGCCACGGTGAATGAGAATTGGTCAAGATTTGAACGTAACATACCAGAAAAATGCTTGTACAAGCTAATTTATATAAATGAGTCAGAAAAATGTTTAGTAGACACGGGTCTTTTTCAATAAAACCCCCGATGTGCTACGATTATGAGATGCCTGATTATTTATACTTATGAATATGTTTTCGGCTACGTGCCCATTAAGTACTTTTGTACTTAGCCCTGCATATGTTTTCTAAATGTGCAGGTTGAAGCGATGGAAGCGGCGAAGGTTGAATAAAGTTGTCTTAGGAAGACTTTAGTTAGTATAAATCACATTTCCGCTGCAAAACTCTAGTATTTTGATGAACATATATGTAATCACTGTAAACTACGATCTGTCTTATAACTTAGTTTATCTACCGTGTACTTTCAGTCATGTATTCCTTCTAGTTTAACTCTTCCTTTATGTAAATAAAGTTTTGTTCATAGTTTGTATGTTGTCTCTTATGTATGTTGTTCAATTAGTCCCCCTCTTCTCCGCTTCTTTAGTCCAACCCCAGTCGCACCTCGGCTTCTGCCGTCCCTCGGGATTTGGGGTTGTGACAATAAAGTGTTGTTGATGTAATATAAAGTGGTTTTAAAGTAAATAAGTGATTTTCTAATTATTTTCATAAAAGGAAATGTTAAAAGATGAATTAGACATCCCAAAAAAGAATATGTTACAAGATGAACGGAACAAATGGAGTATATAAAGATAATATATTATACTCTAAATTTTGAACACTTAATCATGTCATATGTCATTTTCTTATTAAAGCAATAGGAAATCTAGCATGCAGAGGCAATAGAAGATCCGATTTGCATTTATTTAGGCGGAGTTTGGAACAAACTGAGCTACAACCTATTTTGTATTATCTTTTCAATTTATATAGGAGTATTAATTAGAGTTGTGGGTCAAAGTCAAACAAAGTGTATGGGATACATCTGATATACACAAGTGTCCCATCAAGTAGGGGTGAATAAACGGATATCCATGGATACCCATACCTACATTTACAAGTACTCGTATCCAAATAATCAAAAAATGCATACTCATACCCTTTCCATTATAGCCGAATGGGTGCCCAATACTCGGCCATATATACCCGACCCGGGTTTAGGGTACCTGGTGTAACCGTTTAGAAAAAAAAAAAGAGACAAAAATATGGTATTTTTTCACCCGCTCAATTTTTCGATAATTTTCAACGTCACAAATTAATAACCAATTATGTAGCAACAACTAGATGACAACAACAAATCAATACTAAATGTAGTTTAAATATTTAAATTCAACAAACAAAGTATAAAATTGAGATGAAGATGGTAACTAGGTGGAAGCCAACATTTAAGTTTAAAATAATTAACATAAAAGCAAAGTAACAATATATAGTAAATTATATATAATAAATAATTTTATTTTGATGACCGGGTACTCAATACCCTAACGGATACACCCATTAGGGTATTTCTTAAAAATCACATACCCATACCCATCCAATACTCGCAAATTACGGGTATTGGATACCCAATGATAAACATCCATTTTGTAGCAACTAAACGTGTTTTTCTATCACTAATTGCCTTACTTTGCCCTCTAAATGTGATATATTTTAGAATAATTTCTTGAGTTTGGATTGGTTTCACGTTTGGTGGAGTTTGTGCATAAGTGTAGGTCTATTAAGGGATATTAAGCCGGAATAAAAGGGTCGTAGAAGAGCGAAGTCGAAGAAACGGGATGGAAAAGTGAAAAACCGGACGAAAAGGAGTTAAAATCACGAACCAGCGCCCAGAGTGAAGAATCGACAGTTTGGAGTCGAAAACCGTCGGTTCAGGGGTGAACCGCCGGCCAAACTGCCGAAACTTTCGGAATTGGAAAGCAAGGCAAAAAGCAAAATCGGCGGTCTACCTGGCGCCTTAGGGCTGGTGTCACAACCCCAAATCTCGAGGGACGGCCAAGCCGGGGTGTGACTAGGGGTTGGATTAAAGAGGCGGGGAAGAAAGGGGAATTACTGAATAAATGAATAAATTAACATCTATAACCGAGATAAAAATACTATGAACTGATTCTTATTAGACAAAAGAGAGTCAATCTCGAAAGATCGCTCGACAAAGTTGTGATCAGAGAAGACTAGGTTTAAAGTATGAACAACTTAAACCGAAAAGATTAACATCAATACGAGAGTTATTTTGCAGCGGAAAAACGTAAAATGATAACACAATTTTTCTTTCTTATAAACGACCTTTACTCAACCTCCTCTGCCTTCGTCACTCAACCTGCACATTTAAAAACAAACATGCAGGGCTAAGTACATAAAGCACTTAGTGGGCACACTGCCGAAAACATATCATACTTAGTATAGATTAATCAGGCATCTTTTCATAAACACTCGTAAGACTTATACTGCTGTACACTTAATTTTGGATAACACACTGTAGGTTAACTCAGAATCCGATCGTCTGGATAGCACTCTGTGGGCTAACTCAGAATCTGTCCCTCTGGATAGCACTCTGTGGGCTATCTCAGAATCTGATCGTTTAGTTGGAATCTCTGAATAGCACTCTGTGGGCTAACTCAGAATCCAATACTCTGGATAGCACTCTGTGGGCTAACTCAGAGAGGCACAAGAGAATTCACATAAAACAATTCATTATGCACTGATAGTTACTTTAATACACACTAATTAAAGCAGTAAGTAAACACTTTCGAGCAACGCTCATTTTATTTTGATAGAAAAGCCCACCTCAAACGTTTTACAGAACAACTAAAGCTTCCGTCTTCTGTCTTCCGTCCTGTCTTCTAAACTTGACTTCCTCCTTTTATCGCAAATAAAACAGCTTTAGTGCTTGGTCGCAATGATAAAAGAACAAGGAATCGAAAATCGGTTAATGCCTTTTAGGCTTTTACACTTTAATTAATTTCTTTTTATTACGAGAAACGAGACTTAATCACTTCTCATTTAGAACAAACTCGGTTCCTTACTCGACACTTAGGTCGGTTAATAACGGAAGTCAATAACTTATAACGACTTAGAAGTTCACAAGGAACGAAGTTAAGAAGAATTCAATTATGCAATCATTTCCTCTTTATCTTGCTTTGAATTCATTGATGTCTAGCTAAATTTTCTTGTTGGTTTTGGGGATTTATGATGATTTGATGATGGAATGATCATAGCTTGTTAATTCTCATTGCCTTCTTCTAATTAATTGTGGATTTGGTGCTTAAAATTTATGTGGGAATTGTTGATCACCTTTCTTGCATACCAAGTGCTCGTAGAAATTCTTAAGAGGTTTTTACATGCATGGAAATCAAATTGCACATCATGTATTGATTTGAGACTTAGTAGGTGATGATCTAAAGTATGGAAGCTTCTGATCCTTGTGCTTTTTGGAGTTGTTTTACCATCTCGAGTCTTAGTCGAGAGAGTCGATAGAATGATCCCCTTTTGCTAATTGTCGAGAGAGATTAGTGAATATTTTAGGTGATTGCTTCTTAATTAGAAGATTAAATTGGTTTGCATGAATTAGGAAGTCTTGATCAAGCTATCTAGAATTGTATTAAATCCCTAGAACCAACCGTCGTTCCAATTTGTTCCTTAATCGTTTCTTAGTCGTTTGTTTTATTGAATTTGCTTGTTTATTTGCTTGTTTACTTTGATCTTATGTTTAAGTGTTTGAATGAATCGCCAATCATGTTGTTCGAAGAGCTTGAATAGTGAAAGATGCATGAATTTTGTTTTCAATATAAATTCGAGCCCAATAATCCTTGTGGATACGATATCCGATCTCTAGTACTACAATTGCCCGTTCAAAGTGCGGTTTAATTTGCTAAGTATTTTTAGCGATCACCCAATACCCAACCGGATACGAATAGGGTATGAGTAACCCGGAAACCCGTTTTCCATACTTTCACCCTTACCATCAAGTATGATGATCTCTATTATGAGACCAAAATGAGAGATCACATGTTCCCATAAAAAATGGAGCGATCACTAACTTGGTGCTCTCCACTGTGGATGGTCTTACAAAAAAAATTGTTTGAAATACTATATTTTATTTTATAAAAATACCAAGATGGAAATTAACGTAACAACTTTTATTAAATTGGGTTTCAAGTTCAAATTGTTGGGAAACATCAGTCTATAACTCGTTGAAAATTGACGGGAAATTATATTTAATAAAATTAATAAAATTATTAGATAGTACTAATATGTGATAGATTAAAAAAATTATTATTTTTTAATTATTTTAAGGTTAAATCATTCGATTTTGCAATCTACTAAACTCGTTTAGAATATGCCCTTGAACATATTTCAAATTCAACTGAAAAATAATTTTACCACATGTTTACATCTCAAACCCATATAGTTATGTCTGTTAAAAATTCTAATCTAATCTGTCCTCATTCCTTTCGATAATTTTCAAAGCTCTATTCTTCTCCGAAATCGATGTGGACAAAAATATATTTGCCTCTCAAAAAGATTTTCCCACATCAATTTTATATGAAAATTGAGATGAATCGTTTTCATTGCAAATACTCCTTGTCCCACATTAATTTATAAAAGCAAAATAATTTTGAAGATTGTTTATAAGATGAAAGTGATCCTAAATACCCTACATTATAAGTTCAACATAAGATTAAGAAAATTATAAGTTGAACCACCACTTTGCAATCATCTCGTCTACCCCGACGGTGCCGATCCGAAATCGATCCATTAACTACAATACTGATTTTGTATTATATAAAGAATCATCTTCCAAATATATTTACAGAAAAATTAATGATGACATTTATTTTCTTTTTTACCTGAAATTAATATTTAATTATATAAATAGCTATGTTCCAAAAATATTCACAGAATATTTAATAACAATTCATATTATTTATAATATAAATTATAATATTATATATATAATCATCTTCCAAATATATTCAAATAAAAATAAACGATGACATTCGTTTTCATTTTTACCAATTTCAAAAAAAAACTTTTCTAATTAGGAATAGAACTTCAAGAATTGGTTTCACTATGCATTTGGTAGTTTTGCCCTTTTACAAACTTTATGTAGAATGATTGAGATTCGAAAAATAACTTACCCAATAATATAAAATAAAAGTTGACCCTAAATATCCTTAATATTTACGAGTTCAAAATTATATGTATAAAAAAGTTGTTCTGCCAGTACTGAATTATCCCCTTTACGCGCACAATTCTTGGTCGGAATTGGCTCGATGATAAATCGTTAGTAATTTTTCTACCAATTTTTCTACATATTCGACGTTTTCTAAATAGAGACGATTAATCAAATAATTTGAGACGATGTATTTAGGATTAGTCAAATATGTTTGAAATTTAAATAGTTTTAAATATACTACTACTTGTTTCAAACCAAATTAAAAAATTTAGTCGTGTGTGATCCTTTTTAAAGAAATCCGTATATCAATATCCGTCGATTTGGCCCATCTACCGTCACGGTTCCGCGTTGGAACCGACCCATTGACCACGGCTCTAATTTATAAGCGTGTAATTTATGAAACTCGTTTAAAATTTATACACACCCAAAATTTAATAAAAAAATTTGATTGTACTATAAGTTCTCGTCCATAACCGTATATTAATATTCGCTAATTATAATTATATATTATGCAAAGTTGAAAACTCAACTACAAATAATGTAAAACTTAATTCATTGATGTCCATTATAGATTTTAGAAAATACATGAAAAAAATGCATAAAATAAAAAGAAAAAATCCCAAGTTGAAATATCCATCGATTGAGAATTGGCCCGTCAACCGCCACGATTCCGGGCTGGAAGCCACAAATTGACCACGATTTTGATTTATAAGTGCGTAACTTATAAAACTCGTTTAGAATTTATATAAACCAAAACTTAATAAAATAATTGATTCTATCATTCATTCTTGTATTAACTGTATATTAATATTCACTAATTACGATTATAAATTATACAAAGTTGGAAACCTGATAAACACTCATTTTCGTAGCAACTAAACATGTTTTCGACCTCTTTTTGCCAAGCTTTAACCTATAAATGTGATGTGTTTTGCGTTGATTACGTTGTTTTGGTTTTGTATCACGTTTGGTGGAGTTTGTGCATGTATGTTGGTCACGCAAGGGATGTTAAGGAGGAATAAAAGAGTAAAAAATGAGCGGAATCGGATAATCGGGACGAAGAAGTGAAAAACCGGACGAAAAGGATCAAAAACATAAAATCGGCGCCTTAAATGGATGAATCGGCAGTTTGGAGCAAAAAACCGGCGGTTCAGGGGTGAACCGCCGGTTTGCCCGCCGAAAGTTGCTGGATTGCGTAGCAAGCTTTAACCGAGATCGGCGGTAGAACCGACGCCCTAGGCCCGGTCCGCCAATTCTGGAGCCTGGAGCGCCGATTCGCCACCCCGGACCGCCGATTTCAGGTTTTTTCACTAAAAATGTGATAGTTTTGTCCTTTTCGCGTTTTTAATTTACTCTAACACTTTTTATACCCTATATAAAGGGAGTTAGCCCCAATTTCATGTATCTTAAATTCCATAACACATTTCCTCTTCCCCAAATTTACTTTTTAAAGTAAAATTTAGGGTTTATGCTTTATAATCAGGATTGAAGGTTGAATTTGCTTAAGATTGAAGAATTAATTGAAGATTTGCTCTATTTGGGTTATTTAGTATCTTTATTTATGGCTTTACTTCTCTTTTCTCTTGCCTATTCTTTAATTATGTCTTGCTAATCTTCTTAGTTGATTCTAGGAAATTTGTGATGCTCATTTGATGGTGGATTTCTTTTATTGATATTATTATGCCTTCCAAATTCTTAGTTCTTGCATCTTTATTGGTGCTTGTTTTTAATGTTGAAATAGGTGGCCTCTATTTTGGCATGCTAAGTGTTTGTAAAAATTCTTAGCCGGTTTTTATGATCATTGAATTCAAGTTTGTTTGATTTGATTGGTTAAGGGTCTTAGCAGAAGTTAATCTAATCAAAGAAGTTTATGAATCTTGAATGTTTTTGACAGTCAATGTTTCGTTTTGAGTCGTAGTCGAGAAAGACGGGAAATTGATCAATGAGTGCTCTTTTATCGAGAGAGAGAGAGAGAGAGAGAGAGTGCTTATCCTTGTGATTCCTTCACTAGATTTGGATTAAAATGGTTTAATGAATCAATAGCTTGAGTCCCCATCATTTCGAGTTGAGCAAGATTCCTAGAGTCAACCCTTTTTATATCGTTTCATTAGTTCGTTTATTTGTCAATTCTTTCTTGTTTGATCTTTGATTATTATTATTATTTTTTTATTTCTTAAGTTGCATTGCCTCAATCATGATGTATGTAGAGCTTGAATAGTAGGAAAGTGCATGAATTTCATTTCCAACGTAAATTCGGTCAAATAGTCCTTGAGGATACGATACTCGTTGCTAGTTGCTACAATTACCCAATTAAAGTGCGGATAAATTGCTAAGTAAATCTAGTGATCAAAACTCAACTACAAATAACGTAAAAATTAATTGATAGATGACGATTCTAAATTTTAGCAAATACATGAACAAAATGATAAATGGAAAATTTTAAAATAAATAAGAATAAAGAATGGAGATGTGTCACGTGGGGTCCCGTGTTGAGGTACCCGTTAGTTGGAAATTGGCCCGTCTACCTAATTATTTGGCAAATTTAAAATTAATTATTTTTATATCATATTAGATAAAAATTATTAGACTATTTTTAATTTTAATTCGGTCAACCAATAAATTAGCCAAATTATTTTGGAACCATTTATTCGACCAACTAATAAATTAGCAAAATTAGTATTGTATAGTAATATTCACTAGTTACGATTATAAATTATACAAAGTTGGAAACCTAAGTTGAGGTACCCGTTAGTTGAGAATTGGCTCGTCTACCTAATTAATTGGAAAATTAAAAATTATTTATTTTTTTTACCAAAATAAATAAAAATTATTAGATTATTTTAAATTTTAATTCGTTCAACCAATAAATTAGTCAAATAATTTTTTAACCATTTATTCGGCCAAATAATAAAATAATTCCCTATAAAAATTATAACATGCAAAAATAGTGACCCAACTAGCGATGGTGAGCCGAATCGTCAAAATCTTCAAAAAAGAGTCGATTTTTGCAAAAACAGTGACAAAATCGACGACCCAACCCTTGTGCCACCATTTTTGTCAAATTACTTATAAAAGGGATAATAGCCTGTAAATTCACAACCTTTTTTCGAATTCTAGAACTGCACCTGAGCTTTTTTTTTTTTTTGCTCAGAAAACATAACCTTTGATTTTCTTCTAATTTTGCTCTCGATCACCGATTTCCCCCAAATTGAATCCTACGTGGAGACTGGAAATGACACGTAGACGCCAAAATATGCAAAACGACGTCGTTCTGTTAAATTTTAACTTAAAAAAAGCGATAATATAGTATGTAAATCCACAACCTTTTTTTGAATTTTGGAATTGCACCTGAGGTTTTTTTTTGCTCAGCAAACATAACCTTTGATTTTCTTCTGATTTTGCTCCTGATCACCGATTTCCCCCAAATTGAATCTTATGTGGAGGCTGGAAATGACACGTAGACGCCGGAATATGCAAAACGACATCGTTTCGTTAAATTTTAACTTTAAAAAAATAAAATAAAAAATAAATTTCCAACATATTTCATAAAGAAACGTAGACGTCGTAATCTACATCTCCCTCTCGCTCTCTCTCTATCTCATTCCTTTCGACGACCACCATAGCACAACCTCTTCTCTCAGCCCTCTCAAACTCCCCCCCCCCCCCCCCTCCATCTGTGACCCCACCCACCAACTCCGATAGCCACCACCACGTCCGCCGTCTTTCCTGCCTTGCTTCCATTCTAGATGTCGCTGCATCACTTGAGATTTGGATTGAGATCTGAAGGATGGTAGTTGGTAGCGTGCATAGTTGTGAGTGAGCGGTGGTTTGTAGCGGCGGCTAGTAATGGAGGTAGGTGGTGGTGGTTGTGAGAGATATGACGACGCGGTTTTTGTTTTCTTCAATTTGGTGATTTCTTCAATTGGCGTGATTTCTTCAATACGATGTCGTTTTGCATATTCCGGCGTCTACGTATCATTTCCGGCCTCCACGTAGGATTCAATTTGAGGGAAATCGGTGATCGAGAGTAAAATCAGAAGAAAATATAAGCTTATGTTTGCTGAGCAAAAAAAAAAAAAGAATTCGAAAAAAGGTTGTGGATTTACAGGCTATTATCCCTTTTTTTAAGTTGAATTTTAACGAAACGACGTCGTTTTGCATATTCCGGCGTCTACATGTCATTTCCGGCCTCCACGTCGGATTTAATTTGGGGGAAAATCGGTGATCGGGAGCAAAATTAGAAGAAAATCAAAGATTATGTTTAATGAGAAAAAAGAAAAAAAAAAAAAAGAAAAACTCAAGTGCAGTTCTAGAATTCAAAAAAAAATTGTAGATTTAGAGGCTATTATCCCCTTACAAAAACGGTTTTCTGCATTATGTATCCTAGGCTGATTTTTCCATGTTTTTCTCTTCTTTTTAGTCTAGGTTTTTGTCTCCGTTTATAAATAGGTTTTTATAGATTTGTTTGAGACACATATATTTTCGTTAACTTTAAATTTTACATACTTTAGTAGGAATTGTTCAAGGTATTTAACATGTATTCCGCATGACTGCAGGTGAGTTTATAAATCGGTTATGAAGAATAGTATAAAATAAGATAATTATGCATCATTAATTTCATTATATTTAAATATTATCATAATATCTAATTTTATATTCGTCACAAAAAATAATTAATTTGAGTTCACCGAAAAAAAAAGTCATTAATCTGATTCTAAACATGATCCATTTTTTCCTTATGATAATATTCATTGGGTGAACTCATTTTCCATTGGCAAATATAAACTTAGAGTATATATTTTTATTAAAATTTATTGTATAGCAAATTAGACAATAATTTTGGATGGCCAATTAAACTCTAGCCTCCTCATTCCCGTTTATTATTGTTTTCCACCCCAGTCAGCGTCAACGATTTTGGATGGTGGGGAACCCTATCCAAGTATAATATTTTTAAAAATTTATACTTAAGGAAAAAAGAATAACAATTAGTTAATTTGTTTCACAAAATCCGGGTAAACTGATCTAGCCAAAAGTTTTAATGTTTTTTGAGTTTCTACTTATAAATTACAACATGTGTGAGATTGATTCTCATTCGAAAATTTCAAGAATCTGAAAAATAAGTAATTACTAAAATTTTCTTCCTTAATGTACTTAATTAATGTATATCATTTGTAATAATTTTATTAATTTATTGAATAATATTTCCATATGATTTTAACGCGGGCAACAATACACTAATCCATATTTGTGCGTAAAATATTGTAATCCCTTAATTAGTGTTGGTTCCTTCGTCTATAGTTTTTTTATTTTATTATTTTTTTATTTCTCATTGTTGTATTTGTTAGAATTCTGAATATATTACTCATTATTTCAAAGAGAAAAACCCAATTTTGACTGATGAGAGTAGCAGCTAAATCTTACTGAATTAAATAAATCAAGCCATCGTGCATGGAGTTCAAACTAAGTTGTCTTGAACGTGAATTGAATTTTTTATTTTATATTACCACTTGATATAAAAAAAAATAAAAACGAATATTCTTTGAGACTATTAAACAGTAAAGTAGTGGATTCAGTGGCATATAAATACTGCATGCAACAACAGCATTTAGCAGCATCCAAAACACAAATTAATCTAATATTATTACAATTAATTTCTGATAATGGAGTTAACGTTGCAGTTTCCATCTTCATTCTTATGCATCATCCCATTCTTGATATTCTTGAAAGTGATGAGAAGCAAAATGCAATCCAAGAAATCAAGCGGAATTCTGCTGCCCCCAGGGCCACGGAGGCTGCCGGTGATCGGAACATGCACAACATGATCGGACTCGTGATGCACCTCCAGCTAGGCGAACTCTCGGTGGCCGTAATGGAGGCCGCGAAACAGGTGATGAAAACTCAGGACATACACATGGCGTCTCGGTCCCCGATCATAGTGGGGAGATAATAAGCTACGGCTGCACCAGCATCACCTTCGGCCCTTACGGCGAATACTGGAGGCAGCTCCGCAAAATCTGCACTCTGGAGCTTCTTAGCATGAAGCGCGTCCAATCATTCCGATGGCTACGGGAGAACGTTTTCGTGGGTTTGTCGACAAGGTTCGTTGCCGCTGCCATGGAGGGGTCGGAGATAAATTTCTCAAAGGATTTCAACTCTGCAGTATTTTCTGTGATTTCGAGGGCAGCACTCGGTGATGACAAAACGGGGCAACTGGATCTCGCCGCTGGATTCGACATTGCTGACGTCTTCCCTTCCATCAAGTTGTTTCAGATGATGAGCAGTTTGAAGAGGAGAGTTACGGTTATACACAAAGACATCGATCGGATTCTTGAGAATGTCATCAGTCAGCACAGGCTTGCTAACAATACTGTCAAAACGGAGGACGATGAAGATCTGCTGGATGTTCTTCTCAAAGATCAGCAGGATGGACTTGATTTTTCTCTCACCAACGACAATGTCAAATCTGTCATCGTGGTTAGTTACTTTAATTTCTTTCTTCAGAATTAATTGATATGTATGTCAGTAAAAGTTAAGCTTAATTGGATATCTATTGTTTTGATAGAATATGTTGTCCGGTGGAAGTGAGACTTCAGAGACGACGGACGACAGTGGAATGGGCAATGGCGGAAATGATGAAGAATCCACGAGTTCTGGAAAAGGCACAGGAAGAGGTGAGGAAGGTGTTTGATGAAGAGGGATACGTAGACGAATCGCGCATTCATCAACTCAAGTATCTCAAGTTAGTGGTGAAGGAGACTCTGAGAATGCATCCGGCATTACCTCTGCTTCTTCCCAGGAAATGCCGCGAAACATGCGAGGTGGACTACAACAGAGATCCCAAGTATTGGAAAGACGGGGACTGCTTTCGGCCGGAGAGATTTCTGGAAAGTCTGGTGGACTACAAGGGAAATAGTTTTGAGTACATGGAAGGAGGATGTGCATGCCCCGGCATGTCGTTCGGCCTCGCCAATGTGGAGCTCCCGCTTGCTCTCTTTCTGTTCCATTTTGATCGGAAAATAGGAGGAGGGATGAAAGCTGAACATTTAGATATGGAAGAAGGAGTTGGGTTGACAGCTAGGAAGCTCAAACATCTCTATCTTCTGCCCACTCTCAAAACACCTTTGCCGGATATTCACTAATGCATGCACGCATGCATGCAAAACTAAAACCTCACTCATCATCTCTATCACATCCATCTTCCATATCTTATTTTGATTTATTTATTTTTCTTTTGGAGAAATCATTTTGATTCATTTTATTGATGTAAGACTATACGCAATGCGGCTCGAAGCCGCTGTCTCGAGGGGGTCTCCGTAGCTCGAGACATTCGTGATGGAGGGCGCCGCGGCTCGAGACCGGCTCGAGCAGCGCGTGTAGCGCATGCGCACCTCTGAAAAAAAAAATGACGGGCGCGTGCACTGCACGCGCCAACGTTAAAATAAATTAAATTGACAACGGCTCGAAACGGTAAGAAAAAAACGGTAAACACCGATTTTTTTTTATTCAATTTATTTTGCCTATAAATACCCAATTATCATCTCCTACATTTCACACCTCTTCATCTCTTTCATCCCTCAATTTTTTTTCATCCCTTTCATTTCTCCAACAAATTCATCCAAAAAAAAAAATATGGATCCTAACAATCCCAACAACCCATACTCGTCGGCGTGGTTTCCCGACATGTCCGACGACATTTATGGTTTCACGAGAGCGGGGCTTGATTCAATCAACCTCAACACTCCGGCCTCCGCCGAACCTACCCGTCCTTCTCTCCCGACACCGACAGCCCGACGACAAATATCGAGATCGCCTAATTTTGGCGCCGCCGCCGTCCCAGCCCGCTGCCAAAGGAAGGAAAAACAAGGGCAAGGGCAAAGCCATCGCCACCTCTGCCGCTGCTACCGAGGAAGATGATGAAGAAGCCGTCAAGGGCTCCAAGCGTCACAACTACACCAACAAACAAGCCACTTACTTGGCACAGATTTGGGTGGATGAGACCTGCAACTCCATCGTCGGATGCGATCAGTCCGTCGAAAGATACTGGGGCA
Source organism: Schizonepeta tenuifolia (assembly GCA_029490685.1). Lineage (NCBI taxonomy): Eukaryota > Viridiplantae > Streptophyta > Magnoliopsida > Lamiales > Lamiaceae > Schizonepeta > Schizonepeta tenuifolia. Next base: position 75,377,952 of record CM055956.1, on the reverse strand, counting down.
AGGTCCAAGAGCGTTTCAACAAGAGGTTCGACTTGCGCCTCAACAAGAAGCAGGTGAAGAGCTACTTCGGCCGCATCCAGACAACAGTTAAAGCTTGGATTGTCGCTTACAAGAAAGCCCAGTCTCGCCGGCCAAGCGGCGCCTCTGACGGGATGGTGATCGTCGGTGCCCAAGCCATCTACAAGCAATCAACCCAAAGTCCGTCTTTCCACTATTTCACAGCTTGGGAGATTCTCAAAGACTATCCCAAGTTCCACCTCGCCAATTTCCCAGACGTAACCTCCATGAAGAGGACGAAGACTACGGTGGAGGGGAACTACACATCTTCTACGTCCCAGCCGTAGGCGGAGGAAGTCCAGTCCACCGAAGGAGAAAGCGCGCCTCCCCGACCGGAAGATCGAGATGTGGTAAGGGTCAGGGCAAGGTCCAAAGAAAAGAAGCCGGCAGAGGAGTCGTCCCAGTTCGAATCTGTCATGAATCGATATACCTCCCGACTTAGCCAGTTCGCCGAGGCCAAGCATGAGATCGCGTTGGCGTTGCAGGAATCAGCTCAAGCGAAGCTGGAAAATGCTCGGGCGAGGAGCGAAGCTGCTCGGCCAAACAATATGCCACCGACTTGGAAGTTATCTCTAGGGATACGAGATTCATGATGCCGGAGCAGCTCCAGGTTCACCTGATGATGGTGGAGGAGGTGAAGCAACGTCGGGGATAAGCATAGTTTTTTTTCGTAATTTTTAGTTTTATGTAATTTTTTTTAATTAAGTAGTATTTTTTTTTTATTGTGTGTGGCATGTAATTTTTCAATTTTCAAATATAAATGGAAAATTCGTATTATTTATTAATTAATATATTTTAATTTATTTACAAATACGTGAATTAATTTAATAAATGGAAATGTGAAATTGTTTAATATGGTGTTGGAGACCCTTTAGAGACAGCTGAGTTGCAAAGGTAGGGATCTCTAAGGGGTCTCTAGTGCTGGAGACCACTTGCAGATAGTCTAATAAAAGTGGAGGTAATGTTGGAAGGTGTCACCTTTTTGAAGGGAAAAAAAATCAAAAGTGTCACCCAATAACTAAAACGCATGGAATATCACTTTAATTTGTAACATGTCCAATACACCCTTAACAAATACCTTTAATTTGAATTTTTACCTTTTCTCTTCTATTTCTCTTTCTTCCCTACTTCCATCTCCTTTATTTTTTGTTATTATTATTGGACAGTGTTTGGAGATTTCCGGCAGTGGCAATATTTTTCGGCGACAGCGGTGTGATTTTCAGCCAAAATTTCCTGCGACAAAAACTGGTTTGTGACAGTAATAGCTTATCCTTCATCATCATGTGTAAATCGATTTATTTAATAATGGAATGATAGAATGCAATATATTTGAGATTTAATAAAAAATTAATCTAATCTGTTAATATTTTCCATGAGCAGGTAATATAATCTATATATTGAGCCGCTCGGTGAGGGCTATACACATAGCGACACAATTCTGAATTTTCTTTTTGGCTCCTTAGCCTTTCATTCTCCTCTCGCTTGCTCTGATTTCTTCTCGTTGTGTCACGGCTATTCAGCCAGACAAAGAAACAAAGTGCAGCGTGCTAGCTGCTCTTCATGGTTGAACAAACATTGTTTAGATTATAAAGATTCAAACCATTCAATTTTCTAAGTATTATTACTAGATTCCACAACTCATACACAAAAATTAAAAAGGTATTGGAGTGAAAGAACATTAACAATCTTTAGAAGGATTTGAAGCACACTTTCTTTGTGATAGAAAGTCTAGCCTGTTGTTTTATACACCCTCCATTCGTCAAAGAGTTTCATTATGTGCTGGGCACGGAAATTAAAAAAGTTGGTAAATTTATTTTTATGAGAATGTATTTTAAAATACTTTTTTTATAAAACATAGAAGTTTTTCACACTCATTCATAAGAGTATAAGTTTTCTATACCAAAATCTATAAAAAGACTAAATTACCCCTAACTAAAGTAATTAACATGTTGACTTTACTTTTTAGCCATTTTTTTTTATCTTTTTCGGCTGACTTGTAAATCCTTTTTCTTTTTTTTTCCTTTCTTCTTCCTTGAACCCAAAACCCTAAACGGAAAAAAAAAAAAAGAAATTCTCACCACCTTGAACACATTAAATTTTGAACTATACTCATTTATGATTTGTAAGAGAGGTTATTTGCTCTCATTAATGTATCACAACAACTACTACAATTGTGTAGTGCAAAATTCTCAAACACACGAAGTTGAAAACTCACGAATAGAGAAGAAGAGAGAAGTGGGTCTCTAAGAAAAAAACTCACGATAGTTAAAAAGAAGAAGAAGGTAAAGCTCAAACGGAAGGCTTTTGTGTTTCTGGGGAAGAAAGAAGGTATGTAACTATATTCACCAAGAAAAATATGATTTTTTCGACGAGTTTTTATACCCACGATGGCAACCCACGATGGACCCATTATTGCACAAGATGGTAGAAAATTTTCATGTACATGAATTATATGTTGATATTTAGTCATAAGAGAGTATATTTGCATGTTTAGAAACGTTTTTAGAAGTAAAATAGTCGTAAAAATATATTCACTGTCGTGTGTATAAGATTTCTTCATGTTCTGGCCCGTTTTTCGCAATCCACGGTGGCAACCCACGATGGACCATCATGGGTTGCCACCGTGGGTTGCCACCGTGGGTTGCCTAAAAATGTGTCCACGGTGGCAACCAACGATAGTTACCACCGTGGCAACCAAGGATCCTGTGTGTATCCATCATGGGTAGGCAATAGATGCATTAGAAACGTGTTCAATCGGAGTTTTTTATAATTTGTTGGCTATTTTGTATTTTTCAGATATCGTGGCAACGTGTTTTGATACATCACAACGGTCGTTGGGATCGATCGAGTTATATAGATGGGGATTCTTTTTTTTGTCTTCATTGATAGTGCCACAGTGAACCGTGCAAGCCTTGTTGAACTTATTGGAGAAGGGTTGGGAAATATAAATCCGACCGACTACACGTTGTGGTACTTGACACGCATGAGCAATGGAAACAATGTAAAAGTTTTATTGCGGAGTGATATCGAGTTACTACGTATGTTAATTGAACAGAAAGACGATTCGGAGGTTTACGTTGATTACGGCGGCTCGTCCGCCCCCGGGGTTAACATTGGTGATAACAGCTCCGGATTTGAGCACCACAACATTGACAACCGCATGCCCTACTCACGTGAGAAATATGAAAAAGATGAGGAAGATGAGGATGAAGATGATGACTACAACGAAAATGAAGAAGATGAGGCGAGCTCGTCCGAAGACGAAGCAGATGATCGTCGTAAAGAATTGCTTGGTTCGCTATCTATTGATTTTATTGCTTGGATGCGACAGCCGGCACAAATGGACAGGGTTTTTGGTCATCGGAACTTCACATCGGACCATCAGTCCGAACACGAGACTGAGCATCTGCACGCAATGCGCAATTGGATCATTCTATTCCCCGATCCTGACTGCGCAGTGAGATTAGGTTAGGTTGAGCAACCACCACCAGTGCGTGGGGAACTCAAAGTAGGGGCCTTATTTAGGTCCAAGAAAGACTTGAGTATCACTGTTGGAATGTATCATCTGGAGAACTTTTTGGAGTGTAGATCGAAACGTTCGGCTGGCAATCGTACGACGTTCCTTTGCAAGACTGGCAGAAAGAATTGCAGCTTTAGGATTTGTGCTGTTGATGGCGGCAACATTTGGAGAATTACTAAGTTATCCCTGGATCACACTTGTCACCACAATTTGAATCGTGCTACTGCTACGGTCAGTATCTTCTGATGTTGCTGCATTTTATTTTGCCAAGAGATTGACCGGCGAGGCGGTTATATTAAAGCCAAGGGAGATGATGGAAGAGATGCGTAGAGTGTTTGGTATTAACATTCTATACAGTTTTGCTCTCCGGACGAGAAACATAGCCATACAAAATACGTATGGCAACCACATCTCGTCGTATCAGAAGATCCCGTCGTATTTATATTTGTTGAAGCAGCATAACCCGGAAACTGTTTATGACTTGGAGATAACCGTCGAGGGCTCACTATGTCACTTATTTTTTGCGCTCGGACAGAGTATTCGAGCGTTTGATAAGTGTCTACGGATGATGCTTGTAGTGGACGGGACCCACCTTAAGGGAAAGAACTAAGGAATTTTATTTGTAGCCGTCACGCTGGATGGGAACAACCATGTATTTCCCCTTGCAATTGGCCTAGGTCCCAAGGAGAATGATGAGTCTTAGGTATATTTTCTCTCCAACCTGCGCAGATCCTACAACCCTCCAGATGATTTACTGATTGTGAGTGACCAGCATTTGAGCATTAGGAATGCAGTTCGAGCCGTCTACCCGAATGCATTCCACGAGTTGTGCTACCACCACCTTCAGAAAAATATCACGCCCTATGGAAAACACGTAGCCACTATCTTTCAAGCTGCAACATATTGTAATCGTCACGAAGAGTTCGACGATTTATTCTCAAAACTACATCAAATGAGCTCCAACGGAGCTCACAGACGGCTTTCTGACATTGGACCGGAGAGGTGGGCTAAGTGTAAGTGTCCGGTCCGATGCTATGACTTCTTGACCTCCAATTATGCCGAATGTTTGAACTCTCGTATGCTATGGGCGAGGCGTCTTCCGATGCACTCGATGATAGAGATGTACCATTTCGTTGTAGAGAAATGGACCGATGAGCATCGAGAAGAAGCTGCATCGAGAGATCATGAGTTGACAGAGAATGCATTGGGAAAACTTTCTTTATCTGTGCAACACGGTACCCGCCTTCCAGCTCGAGGTAACACCATCACACATGTTTACAGGGTTGAAAAAAGAAATATTTCTTATCACGTTGATCTAAGAACCTGGACATGTACGTGCCGAGCATGGGATTTAGATTTGATTCCGTGTCGTCATGCTGTTGGCGCTATAAGGTAACATGTTCAATTACTAAATATTGTTTGGTTGCACCAACTTTCATTTAGCTTAGCCTTTCCATATGGTGAAATTGTCGTCATTTTTTAACAGGCGTGCAGGTAACGGTTTGTCTGTGTACGATTTTGTAAGTCATTATTTCAAACAGGAGACATTCAGAGAGACTTATGGAGCATATTAACTCAATACCGCATCCAGATGAGTGGGTTGTGCCTCCGGAGATCTCCGCAATCGTTTGTCTTTCAATAGATGAGGTACGTCAGGCTGGGCGCCCAAAAGATAGTCGTGCACTATCCGCAGTAGAAAATTTGGTGAGACGTCCTCAAGTATGCGGTAGGTGTCATGGAAGGGGCCAAAACAAAAAGACTTGCACAGCATCCATCCTGTTCAGTGGTGTTGACTTGAATAAACCCCCTGAAGATACAGAAGAGGCCGAGGGAGAACAGGTAAGGCAAATGCATCGGCGGAAGGAAACGTGTAGCATTTTTCGTCTTGATGATCATGATGCGAGGAAATGTCCCTATCGTGAAACGTAAATATGTTGCTTTTTGTTGTTTAAGATGAATTTATGATTTGTTTGGGAAGAAAAGGCATAATTAAATTCTCATTTTTGTAAATATTTGAACTTAATTTATAAGTTATTTAAACTTATTTAAGATGTGAGTGAGTATACTTGAATTAGTTGAGAATAGAGATGAAAAACATCACTCTCTGGAAGCCCACGATGGGCAATCCACGATGGGTGCCCACGATGGACAACCCCATAATGGTGGCCATCGTGGGAAACCCACTATGTGCACCCCACTGTGATGGCCATCGTGGACAACCTACGATGGGCAACCCACGATGGGTGCCCACGATGGGGAGCCTACGATGGACACCATCGTGGGCAGCCCACGATGGGCAGCCATCGATGGGCCTTCCACGATGGGCAGCCCACGATGGGTGCCCACAATGAGCAGCCCACGATGGTGCCATCGTGGCCACGGTGGTGAGCAGCCACCGTGGGCATAAGAACATGTGTGAATTTCATTTTTTGTTCGATTCCTTCTTTGATTTTGTTGTTTAGTGCTTCTATAATAGCTTATTTTTCAATTTAAAACTACTTAACAACAAAATTCAAACACTCACACGTGACCTTCATCTAATTCATTATTAATCAGGTACTTCGTACAAACGCTGAAGTAAGTGATACATATCCATTATCAAGAGAATCGCAACATTGTACGTATAGTATATAATACATTTTTGTTAATTCAATAATTACTAATGAATTTATGTTACATTTCGTGCAAAATATAACTTATACTATACGTACAATGTGTATCACTTACTTCAGCATTTGTACGAAGTACCTGATTTACTAATTAATTAGATAAGGGTCACGTGTGGGTGTTTGGATTTTGTTGTTAAGTAGTTTTAAATTGAAAAATAAGCTATTATAGAAGCACTAAACAACAAAATCGAAGAAGGAATCGAACAAAAAATGAAATTCACACATGTTCTTATGCCCACGGTGGCTGCTCACCACCGTGGCCACGATGGCACCATCGTGGGCTACTCATAATGGGCACCCATCGTAGGCTTCCCATCGTGGAAGGCCCATCGATGGCTGCCCATCGTGGGCTGCCCACGATGGTGTCTATCGTGGGCTCCCCATCGTGGGCACCCATCGTGGGTTGCCCATCGTTGGTTGCCCACGATGGCCACCATAGTGGGGTTGCCCATCGCGGGTTGCCCATCGTGGGTTTCTAGGGAGTGATGTTTTTCACCCCTATTTTCAACTCATTCAAGTATACTCACGCACATCTTAAACAAGTTCAAATATTTACAAAAATGAGAATTTAGTTATGCCTTTTCTCCCATAACGAACCTTGTACTCCTAACCAAAATATTCTAGTTGCAACAAATAACCTATACTTCTCAATGTATCTATTATCAATTGACACATTACGATGTGTCGATGTTAAATTGATGAGACGATCAACATACATAAGGGCGTATGGGCCACAATTTGTCCCGTTGATCTGGATGAATTGCTCCTCCTCAGGCATCTTAATCAGGAACAGAGGGTTTTTGAGCCTTTGCCTGTGGGAATTTTGCTCCCAGTAACCTAATGCGAGCAACAATCGAGGTAAGAGATCGGTCACACACTGTAATTGCTCCTCGTGCACATTCGTGTCTCTGTGATGGATCATGGTCGAGTCATACAGCTCTCGATAGTCCAGTCCTTCAGACAAATGCATATCGTGACCCAATAATTCCCCCCAACATTGCACACTGTTATGACCTGTACACGACAAGGAACAATTTAACTATATTAAAAAAAATTATACTCCCTCTATTCTTGAATAGATGTCCCATTTAGGGAATGGCACGAAGATTAAGAAATCTGTTGTTGGGAAATTTATTAAAGTTTTGATTGATTCCAAAACCAACTGACCCCAACCAAGTAGATGTTGTCATTTCCTAATGTTAGCTTTTATGCTCGCTGTTTGAGCAATGTTAAGATTTTATCTTTACAGGTCTCCAACTGAAGACGGCAACAAGGCTTCACTCGGATAGAACATCAGGTGTAAGAAAAACACCTGAGCGTTCAAGATTCAGAACAACAGCTGAGCATTCAAAGGGGGAAGATGCAAAAGTCAACTAAGTATTCAAAGGGGGAAGATGCAAGAGAACATCAGTTGTAAGAAAGACAACTGAGCGTTCAAGAGATAGAACATCAGTTGTAAGGAAGACAACTGAGCGTTCATCAGATGAGAATTAAAAAGGGAGAAGTTGTAAGAAAACATCAGATGGAAGAAAGTCATCTGAGCGTTCGAGCCAACTGAGCGTTCAAGATTCAGAACATCAGTTGAAGGACTCGAACTGAGAAGATCGACAACTTGAAGTTCAAAGTCAGCTGAGAGTCCAACTGTTCCTACTCAGACAGAAGCATTCAGATAGAACATCAGCTGAAGACCAATCAGATGAAGATCAAACGACTCAACCGACTATCAAATATTGGAGGTCAAAGGTTAAGATTTGAATTTCAAATAAGGAAGTCACGTGAAGGTTTGACTCTCTGTCATTACCTCATTTGGCCCAACACAAGGTTGTCTCAGATGGAAAGCAGAAGCACTCAGTTGCCAAATCCGAAAAGTCTGCAGAGATGAGAGACAAGCCATCGCTTTCAAAGAACAGAGATCAACGGCTCCTCTAACGGCTAGTTGATTCTCTCCGCCTATAAATAGAGGCCTTCATTCATTCACCAAGACTTAGAAGACTAACGAGACAGACAAGTGCTAGAAGAGATAAAAGAACAAGATAAAGAACGAAAAACTGCACTCAAGCAAAACTGCTGTTATCCTCTAAGAACATCACTAGTTGAGACTTCTAGAGTGTTAGATTCTGTCTCTGTGTTTATCGATCCAACCTTGAGAACATCACTAGTTGAGAGTTCGTAGAGTGTTAGATCCTAGCTCACTTCTTGTTCGAACTATTAGTTGGAAACCCACCCTTTCACACATCCTCTCAAAAGGATTGTTAGGACCCTACTTTTCCCGGAATTGAGTAGATAGGTTGATAAGAACCCGTAAACTTATCTGTAAGGTTGATAAGTACCCGTAAACTTATCTCAACGGTTGCAAAGCCCGCGTAAGCTTTGTGGTTTTTATCCAGAAGAACTTGGACTGAGTTGTGTGGACTCACAACTCCCCGTGGACGTAGGAGTTATCTCCGAACCACATAAATCCTTGTGTGTTGTGTTTATTATTCAGTTATTTATTGCATATTCAACTGACCAACTAACCAGCAAACAAACCTGCATCTTTGCATATCAACTGTCTTGGTTATTGACCGACCTTGCATAAGCGTGAGTTGATTTTATACGAGTTAGTTTTTATCCACCACATTCCGCACAGCACCACTCTTCAACCGAGTTCTCGTACTCGGTTGTGAATCCAACTGAGTCTCCTTTTACTCGGTTGTGGAATTTTTCGAGAGTTGTTTTAAAATTTCCTATCTGGTGTATTCCCCCCCCCCCCCCTCCCCATACACCAGAACTCGTTTCAGGACTATCATCTGTTAAAGTTATTTTTACTGGGGTAAAAAGTAGAATGTAGGGGTATTGTTAATAAAGTAGATTAAGTTGATAATCTTTATTTATTTTTGGGTCCTTTTAAATGTAGGGTATTTATATCTCTTTACACTTTATATTTTTTTTTCTATTTAAATTTTCGTTTTTTTTCAAAAATTTCTGTTTTGATTTTTTTTTTAATGATGATACATATTTAGCTCTTTTGTTTAATGTTTTTACCTTTTTTTCATCTTATTTTGTCATCCAAAGTGTGTGTTTTATCCATCTATTTTTGTGTCTTTTTTGTTTTGTTGATGTGATTATCATGAATTGATGATTATGTTTGTGTTTTTTTTTTTTTCATCTTATTTTTTCTTGATTTTCCAATTTAGTTTTCGTTTTTTTTTTTTACAATTTTTTTTACCTGTCTTCGTTTTTTTTTTTATATACACAAAGTTGCAATTGATCATAATTCATTTGTTTATATACACTTGTACCTAAAAAACAATAAAGAAATATGGAAGGGCACATTGATGTGATCAAATAAAATGAGGAAACTTTTCATACATTAGCACACACTATTCATCCAATCATCATATCCATACAATTTGGAGGGAAGTCTTTAGTGGGAAATTTAAAGTTACAACTCAAAGCTTACAACAATATAAATACAGCCATATTAGCTCAGTTTCTTCACTTTCACATTCTTCACTTTCTCCACCATAAACACAAAAAAGGCACAGGAGATGAAGAAGGGAGTCAGTCGACCAAGTTTGAAAGATGAAGAGAAGAACATCATCATACAGTGGCTTCTCCAACATAGCACAGACAACAAATTGCAACATGGTGCCAAAAAGAAGGCTGCCCTCCTCTTCCAAATAGATGTTAGGACAGTTTACAGAATCTGGAAAGATGTACAACACCGAAGAAGCTTAGGCAAGGCAGTTAATGTGATTTCAAAGAGGAAAGGATGCATTCGTGGTGATAGGAAGCAGCTGGACGTAGCAAAAATGCAAGCATTATCTTTGCTAGAGAGAACAAGTATGAATTAGCTTGCAACAAACCTTGGGGTTTCTACATCATTGATACATAAGTGGGTGAAAAACAGAGCTATCAGATCCCATACATCGGCTATCAAGCCATTTCTCACTGATTTAAACAAGCTCGGCAGGTTGAAATGGACTCTATCCATGCTTAATTGCATCAGAGCTAATGGGAGAATAGCATTTCAGCCAATGCACCATATTATACACATAGATGAGAAGTGGTTCAACATGAGTAGGACATCACAAAGATACTACATGCTGCTAGATGAGGTAGACCCTCATAGAACATGCAAATCAAAGCAACATATAGAGAAAATCATGTTCCTTTCAGCTGTAAGCAATCCAATCATAGACTGCAATGGACAGGTTATTTTTTATGGGAAAATTGGCATATATCCATTCACATATAAAGAACCAGCTGCAAGGAATTCCAAAAACATGGAGAAAGGCACCATGATCACAAAGGCAGTTCAGTCAATCACAAAATCAGTGATGAAGGATTGCTTCATTCAGTGGGTAATGCATTAATTTCCTCAGACAAAGATCAATGCAGCATCATATTCACATACTTATGCAACTTTTTCATCATATGATGCATCACATCATATTCACATATATAGGCAACTTTGTCATCATAGTATGCAGCAACACATAGTCACATATTGACATATCTAGGCAACAACATCATAGTAGGCAGCAGGTTAATTATGTAGGCAACAACAAGCAACACATCTGACCACATTCATTGACACATTGCAGCTTGTACCCACCATACAAAAGAAGTGGCTAGCAGGTACAAGCAGATACATTTTGATTCAACAAGATAATGCAAAGCCACACATAAGCAATGATGATCCAGATTTCAAAGCAGCAGCACATAGTAATGGATTTCATATCCAATTGATCTGTCAACCAGCCAACTCCCCTGACTGCAATGTCAATGATTTGGGATTCTTCAGATTTATTCAATCACTTAAAGATAGGAAAAATGCAAGAACAATAGCTCAGCTGGTAACAAATGTGAGGGATGCATTTGAGGAGTATCCATTTTATAAACTGACTAATGTTTTCTTAACTTTGCTAGCATGTTATGGTGAAATCATCAAAGTCAAGGGCTGCAACAATTACAAAATACCACACCATGGAAAGGACAGACTAAGAATAGAGGGGCAACTTCCAGAAAGCATTGAGGTGGAGGAGCAAGTAGTAGATGATTCAATGCAGTATTTAAATGAGAAGTTGAGTGAAGAGGGGCAGGTTGCACCCTTTAGACTTGAAGATCTAGTCAGTTGAATAGAGCAGGTCAATATAGAAGAGTAGGAGAACAAGTACAGATTTTTGGCAGGTAGTTTACAAAGACAAACATCAGTGTGTGTTTATTTTGGATGTTTGGAATGTAAATGTCCTTGTTTGCTGTTTTTGTGAAGATATGTAATCTCAGCACTTAATTTGTCATCAAAGGATTGCATCATTGACACATATATCAGGCACCATCTTATTTAAGCCTCCAGACTTAGGTTAGTAGTAACCTAGTGGTGGCATCAAATATCAAGCAAACACAATCCATTCCTCACACAAAGTCATCATTTAAACACAATTATCTCTTTAAAAGAAGGCAACTTTGTCATCATAGGATAATGGAACAACTAGGTAACAATGAGGCAACAATTACTGGAATGAGACAGTAACAAATCAATTAGGCATCAATGAGGCACAGCATTGCACAATTGATAATTGCATCGCAGCAAAAAAGGCATCAGCAGCCTAATGTGAGCAATTTAATCGACTCAGTCAACAAGAAAGAAGGCATCACCAGCCTTAACACAAATATAATCGAATGAAGCAGCAAGAAAAAAGGCATCACCAGCCTTAACCAACAGTTTAATCGAATCAACCAGCAATGAAAACGGCATCACCAGCCTTACCCCCAAATAATTGAAGCAAAAAAGAACGGAATAACCTGCATTTGGCGAGGTTTATCCCCTCATTTGAATGAGCGCAGAGAGGAAGAATTTTTTTCCAGAGCCTTCCTTTTTGTCTGATGCTTTGCACACTCAGACATCAAGAAATAATATGGATCAGTAGGCAACATCTTTGACAAGAGGTAATCCAGGCTTTTCTCTCCAGTGGGTGAATCGGCCGCCGACGGTGAGTCCGGTGCAATTTCTATATCGGAATCAGCAAGCGGCACAATAGTATTGAGAGATCGAAAGGGCAGCAGACAGAGCTCGGCCACCATCGATGGAGGTTCAGAGATCGCGCCGGACTCAGAGGGTGGCTGCGACTCATCCGGCACAGAGGAATCGACAAAGGCAGACGGCACTGGTGTGAATGAGGTTTCCGGCACCATCGTCTCCGATTCCATCTCCATTGTCTCCCCTGAAAACTCATCATTGCGAGGGGGAAAGAATCGGCGGAGATAAGAGGAGAACTTCGACATCAGAGAGAATAGGCAGACAACGGAGATGGAGATGCAGAAGATCTAGGGTTTGAGAGAAGAAGGAAGAACACAAATGGGGATCGGGTGGAATGGGGCTGCAATAGTTGGGTTGGGTTGGGTAGATTAGGGTTTATTAGGTGGGTAATTAAGTTGGACAATTAGTAGATAGATTAGTGGTTAAAATTATTGATAATTAAAAAGGTGGGTAAACTAATGGCAAAGGGTCGTAATTTTAGGATTTAAAGAGGGTAGTATGGTAAAAAAACAGAGTAGGACATTTATTGGTGAATAGATTTTAAAGGGAAAATGGGACATTTATTGTAGAATGGAGGGAGTAGCAAACTACAAATAAGAAATTATTTTAAAATATAATAACTTACATAGTTAGCTTGCCACCAAGCCGTTGCTAATTCACTTTCTGTGCCATCAACCATTTGTATAAGATCATCAGGTACGCGCCAATTAGTATGTAGTCTAAGCTCTGGAGGAATTTTCTTTCTCTTACCATTAGCATCAATATGGTACAACCTATCCCACTCATTTCGCAAAACATTCTAGTAATACAACAAAAAAATACATAAATAAAAAAGAATATTAATATAATTAAGAAATCAAGATTTACATAAATCGAAAAGAAATACTTACATAGAAGCCAATGCCGACTATAACGGTGGTTGCCTCACATACTCCATCAGCTGTCAACCTATCTAAATGTCTCACCTTGAATTTCATATAGTTTAGGTACAGCTCTATCTCCTGCAATGTTATTTAATTTTGTTAGTTATAATATACAAATAAGTTTGAATTATAGTAATTTAAGATAGAATTGTACCTCTACCCACATCATTTGTCGAGAATCCTTCACACGATCAAAAACAGATTGCACAACAACGTGGTCAATCATCGGAATTGTGATTATAGCATCCGCTCCAGATTTTTTATGCTTCCTGTACATACGCTTCAACCTCTTCACGGCCTTTTGAGTCATGGAAAGATTAGGCGACTGCATGGCGGCAAACGGTCTCATCTTACGACGACCTTGCATCTCCTCTCGCTCCGCCAATTCGTAATCTTGCTCAGCAGACTCCTCGTCAGAGCATGAGGACCACTCAATATTAACAGGTGAAACCTGCCGTCTGGGCTGCTCGTGTGTGGTGTCCTCTACAGTAGGAAAAAACGGCTGCTTCTACTGGTACTCAGGCTGGTAAGGAATCTCCTGCTCATGTGGGGTGAACTCAGCAGTAGGAAAAAGGTGACTGCTGTTGCCGTCGCCTGAAAACACTGACTGTTGCTGCTAGATGGGAGGTCGAAACATCGGAGGCTGCCACGTCGGAGGGTCATACCGATGCAGCGGTCTACTACTGTAGCCGAAGAACATCGGCTGCTGCTGCAAGTAGGAAAGGCTAATACCCCCACAGCTGCTCAGGTGGCTCGCTTTGGTGGGGTATAAGGTCAAAGGACTGCCCTAACAGGTGGTGCATCGGCTATTTGGTACGCTCAGGGATGTGAGGAGAGTGGTGACTGTCCTGACTGTGATGTCCCTGTAGAGCTGCAGCTGCAGAGTGACGAGGCGGGTCCGAAAACCACCGGTGTGTGCTAGAAACCTCTGCAAAGTGACGGTGTGGCTCAAGGCTCCTCATGTGGCTCCCAACAGACTGCTATGGAGGGCTCCTAGATCTTCTGTGTCTCGGACCGAAATACTCCTTCACCTGAGCAAAGAGCTTCCAAGAAAAGGTAGCAAAGAATCCCTTGTCAGACTCGTCCATCAAGACCGCCCTCAGCCGGCGATCGAAGTAGTCGTCTGTGTTGTCCTTCGCGTGGTCAGGACAAGGACGTCTGTGGACACAACACACTCTGTCTTTGGGTCTCTCCTGATAGACCGGCTCTGCTGTCTCAGCTGTATGTACTGGTGGTGGTGGTGGTGGGGTGCTCTATCGGCGTCTTTTTAGGATTTTCTATGCCGATGAGGTCGGTTTAATTATTTTTCCCACCACCTCCGCAGCCTTCGCCAATTTTCCCTTCTTTTTCACCTTTTTCGAGGAAACCTTTTATGTATTCTTCTCTGTTAGTTTTCTCAGAGGTTCCCAGTGTACATGATACACAGAGTCAAGACTGAACCAATACAGCTCGTCCATGTCTTCCGCGAGAATGCATCGTGTTATGTATGACAAGACCCTAAACAAGTTATGTAAAATTATTATTAGATCACAAATTAAACATGTAATATAAATGATAAAATATTATAAAAATAAAGGCAACGCACGTACCTCTCTCTCGAAGAAGGTGCTGAAATCTGCTTTAAGACATCTCGTAGTCCACATAAAACATCGAGTAACTCTAACGGCGGCTGATCGGGTTCCACAGTTCCGTCCCAACAGTGGAATACACTCGTAAGACCAAATTTGTAAAACCCAAATCGGTCTATAAAAGTGATAAGTTCCAATATCACATTGGTTGGGATTCTTGGCGGTGTTGTTGATGTAGTAAGTCAATGACTGATATGTGTAATCACCCCACGGAAACTGTTCCCAACTTTCCGGATCCTCAAGTAATGTCCATGCCCATTCCTCGACATCCATATTATGGTCCCGACAAATGAGAAATCGGTAGTAAAGTAAGAGCTTAGCTACCTTCACATAGTCTTCGAGGTTGTCTCCCAACTCTAAATCTTTAAACATATTATGCATTTCTATGACTTTAGTTTTGCGGCCTTTGAATACTCTATGGAAAAAACTGTCGAGCCGGAGGAGATGTCTCGCATTTGGGTCGAAATTTGTCCTTCCGAAATTCAATCCAGTAATGCACGCATAGTCGCGTGTTGTGAAGCGGAGGGTTCGCCCGGAAATTTGGAACCACGTCTCATTCGCGGGGATCTCACTACCACTCAACTGACGGGCCAATAAGTGATGCAGGGCACTGTTTGTACTTCCAAGCCTCTTATGTTTAATGAGACGGCCAACAATTCCCGCCGTAAATTCATCAAGCACTTCTTGATACCGTACTGGATTGCGCGTAAAGTGTCGAAATACCTTCATTAAGTCTTTAAATAGGATCTCACGATAATATATATTTATTAATTGTTATGATGACACAATCCAGGTCTCATCCAATCACAACCGGGCTGCAATATAAACACACAAACTATAAGGAATGAAGTTGGATCGCTCAAACCAACAAAATCACAAAACCCAAAGCCTATAAAACAGTGTCCCTTGACACCCACGATGGGGCTGCCCACGACTGGGCAACCCACGATGGGGCTGCCCACGACGGGATGCCCACGACGGGGCAACAACGACGGGGTGCCCACGATGGGGCTTCCCACGATGGGTGCCATCGTGGGTACATAAACACCCACCGTGGGCAGCCCGTTTTTCACCTTCAAACCCCAATTTTTATCAACGGATCTTAGATATAACACTTCTAATGCTCATAAAATCAAGTACATTATTCTCATATTCAATAAATCGAACATAAACACACACTTAGAAGCATATATTTTGCAAACACAAAATTCAATTTCGTGTGGAATTTTAGCACTAACCGATGGTTCGTTGTCGACGAGTCGTACTTCCTCCTCGCTGGAGGTAGATGTCGACTCCCCATGGTGGTCGGATTGGTCACTCATTGCCGGCTTGTGTTTGTGTAGGTGTGTGTCGTCGTGTGTGGGTGTTTGCCGTCGAGGGTTGAGAGGGAGAGAGAGAGAGAGAGAGAGAGAGAGAAAGAGATGTGTGGGGTGTGGGGTAGTGCGGGGGACCGATAGAAAGTGAGAGGGTATTTTAAATTTTTTTTGTCTTTTTCTTATTTCTTTATGTAAAATAAGGGTATTTTAGTCTTTTAAATAATTTTTGTATAAAAAACTTATACCTTTATAAAGAGTGCAAAAAACTTCTATCTTTTATTAAAAGGTATTTAAAAAGAGTTTGCCCTTTATTTTTTAGTAGGTAAAAATTAAATTATATGGGTAGTGTTAATTGCATTGGTTAATTACTTAATCCTCAATTATTACTTGCTCCTTTTCAATCAAAATTCAATTATTCTCTCTCATCATTTTCTCTCTCCGGCTTGCCCCCTCTCTCATCCTATTCAATTAAAAATTCAATTATTCTCTCTCATCACTTTCTCTCTTCGGCTCGCCCATCTCTCATCTTTTTCTCTACACCAAAACCCTTCCTCGACGCAGCAGATTTCGAAGCAGGCGCAACTGATCTGGCCTTTCTCGAAGAGGATGGTGTTGAAGGCGGCGGTGGCCTTGCCATAGCCATCCTTAACGAGAGGTCGCGGAAGCCGTAGCACCGCCGACGGCGTCGACGGGGTCAGCGGCGGCGTAGTAGGTGGCGCGAGCGAACTTCTAATCAGAGTGTGAGGCGGCAGAGCGGGTGGAGGAGAAGTAGTGGGAAGTAACAGAGAGCGCCGACAGTGAGAGAGAGGAGGAGGAGGCGCATTTTGAGCAGCAGAGTTAAGCGGAGAGGAGGCGGAGTCGACCTGAATGAAGGAGACTCAAACACAGTAGTACAGTGGAGTTTTTTGCTTGTCCTTTTTCAAGAAGTAATATGGGTGAACTTGATATCGCCGTGTGCAGTATGGATACGGGGGTGAAGGACGTTACATGCTCGCTGGCGAACTTGAAAGGAGTGATGCCGATGGCAGATGTCTTGGTGGAAGGGGTGCTGTATCAAGACAACGATGAATTAAAATTTGTCATGTTTTTTTGTGTTTTTTTTTTTCTTTTTGTGGAGGATGCATCAAAATTTGTAAGTTTATTGATCATAACCGGCTTTTTGTCTAAAGCCTTGAACAACAAGTCTGGCCTTATATTTATCAATAGTACCGTCAGACTTGTACTTCTTCTTTAGGATCCACTTGCATCCTAATGCCTTACAGCCTGATTGTAGTTCAACTAACACCCAAGTGTGATTAAGCATAATAGACTCAATCTCGATGTCTATAGCTTCTTTCCACAAAGCCGCATCCGAACCAGATAAGGCTTCTTTTACGGATACCGGTTTACCGTTTAGCATTAAAACGACGTAGTTCGGTCCATAAATTTTTGCTTTCCGTACTCTAGTACCACGTCTAGGCTCATTCACAGGCATAGACCTAAGTCGCTTTCTATTCGGCGGTCCAAAAAACACCGGATTAGAACTCGATGCAACATTTGTTAGGAATCGGGTACTTGCTCGTGTAGATAACAATGGACAATACTTCTTTATTGATTGACTTGAACACGAACAAACTTATAAGTATTACAATGAAACTGAAGAACTAAGTTTAGAATAAACCAAAAATCGTCCGAAGTAAAACTTCTGCCCGCAAGACGAGAATACGCCCCGGTAGTGCTCACGGTAAAGCGGCTCGTCCCCAAAGGTTAAAACGATCTTGACGTCTCGGTTGTAGTAGCACCACAAACAGAACCGAGCTCCGGCGAACTGAACTACAACGAAGACTGAACTGGTGTATGATATGCTATGAAATGCTATGCTGCTTTGAGAGAAGAGAAGATTGCTTTTCGTTTCTTTCCAGTGCAGAATGCAATGACAATGCCTCCCTTATATAGCAGCTCTCGGACATGTGGAGGGGCTCGTTGCATTAACACGACCATTCATGGCCGGCGGTTTCTGGACGTGAAGAGGTGGCCAGCTGAAGTGAACAGCCTTGGCTGTTACAGAAGCCAAAGGTCTTTTGGGCTTCACGGATGGGCTGCAGGATTGGGCTAAACAAATAATCGAATTGGGCTTGTGGGGTTGGTCCAAAAAGATAAGGCCCAAACACCAATTGCCAAGATCCAAGTCCAAGGCCCAGGCCCGAGCCCGAGCCCGCCCGTCCGGACGGCGGCGGCGTCGTCGTCGGCGGCGGCGCGCGCGTAGACACCCACACACATCCATACACACCAACCCAACAAGTTATTAAGCCCATACAGACATAGCCTTAAATACTAGTCAAATCATCCACATATAACCGATGTGGGACAACTAACATTTATTATAATTAATAACATGTTAATTACTACTTCAACATCCAACCTTTAGCATACAATATCTCAATCACCAGAAATCGGTTTAGAGATATTAAATATACCACGTTCATCTACTCACGGCGTAGATTAACATCCAATAAATATTTTAATTAAATAATAAATATTTAATCAACAATATTTATCCTCAATAATGGTTAATATTTGGTTAATATTTAAACCATTTCCAACAAATATGTGGTTGGATGAATGTACCATAGAATAGAGAAGAGAAGCAAAGAAGAAGAAAAATATGCTGAGGAATGGATGGAGGGGGTACCAGCGCCGAATTCGGGTTATTTCTTTTCATTTGTTTAGTAATTAGTTTTAAGATTAGTGGATAGGTTAATTATTGGGGTTGAGTCTAATAATGGCAAATAGAGGTAAATAAGGAGAAAAGTTGAGGGTGTAGTGGTATAAAAAGTGAACTAGGACTCATTTTAGCCAAAAAAAAAAAAAAAAAAAAGAGGTAAGTAGAACAATTTTTCGCGAACAGATGGAATATTATATACAATTATATATATATATATATATAGATATAGATATATAAAATAAGTAGTTAATTCGAGGATACATATAGAGTTGGCCAAATTCGGTATCGGTGCCGAACCGGAACCGGAATCGACGGTTCTCGGTTCTACTTCGGAGGAACCGGAACCGAACTGCCTACCTCTTCGGTTTCGGTTCCAAATCGGAACCGGCGGTTTCGGTTTTGGTTCGGTTCTTCGGTTCCCGATTTTAATTTGGAACCGAAGTTTTAGTTATATGTATTTTTTTTCATTTTTTGCTATTTTTTTCATCTATAAATGTATATTTATGCATTCTAATAATAGTATTTGAGTGATATAATATGAATTATGATATAAATATAAATATAAATAAAATAAAAAATAAAAAATATAGAGGAACCGTCGGTTCGGAATCGGAACCGAACCAAAACCGGCGGTTCTCGGTTCCACATTCTTGGAATCGGAACCGAACCGCCTCAATGGCGGTTCTCGGTTCCAAAAAAGAACCGGCGGTTCGGTTCCGATTTTGAAACCGCCGGTTTCGGTTCGGTTCCACCGGTTCCGGTTATTTTGGCCACCTCTAGATACATACACAAAAACACACTAATATTAATTATATCTAAAACTCGAAACACATATATTTTTATGTGGAAACTCATCATTACATATATGGAACATAAATCACTAGGTGGCTTGTGAAGATTGAGGCAATGTGTTGAAGCGGCGAATGGCTCGTGAGTTTCTCCAGCAACTTCATATCTCTTGAATTATCGACATAGGCGACACTTCTTCAATCAACTTAAATGAACAATTGAAAAAGAAGAAAGAATAGCTAGCTTGAAATAAAGCCCCTGAATTATAAAGTCCAACTTGGAAGACATACTTTCATGTTATGAACATAGATTAGTATTTCTAGTACGTCTAGAGTTCGTTTGATTCCATCAAGTTTACCATCTTTTTATAGGTTTTTGCTCTCATTGTAACTATAATTAATCTTCTACTCATCCCTTCCAGAGTACTCGCTTGACGGTTTCCCAAGAGTGAGAGAAAACAATCATGGAAGCAAGATAATATTGCTCAATTTCTCGAACTGATCTTCTTGAGTTATGCCGTTGAATTGCAGTTTTAGAGAATGGTAGTCTTTTATATAATCAAAGAGCATAGATACATTCAATGTTACTAATTGTGCTACATTTTTTTAACATCAACATAATAACATAATAACTTTATACAAATATTATTAACATCAATAAAATAAGAGATAAAACACATTTTGTCAATAAAAAAATTCCAACTCTCTAATACAATGACATTACATTATGATGTACTCAAATAGAAGGTTAGAAACACGTCTATTCTAGCTGAAACAATTCGGTGACCAATACATGTTCCTCCTCTTTCTTCATTTCTCTATCTCGGCTGCAACGTTAGTTGCTTCTTTATAATTATTGCTGTGACTTATGCTTTTGTAACATCTACTATTATTGGGTAGATTGAGAATTATTAATTCATAATAATTAATTTGCTTGGAAATGTAATTGAAGTGGATGCATGTATATTGGAGATATTAGATAAATTTCAATGTAACTGCAATTTTAGTTCCGTAATTGTAGCGTATGCATTTTCAGTCCTACATTTGAAATAATAATAATAATAATAATAATAATAATAATAATAATAATAATAATAATAATAATAATAATAATAATAATAATAATAATAATAATTATAACAAAAAAAATAATTCATTAATTTGATTGTAGTTCCATATATTATAATTAATATTTAATCGAGATACAATCTACAAAATATGATCATGTGATATTGAATGTCAAACACTCGGACTGTTTGAATCCTAGTTTTTGAGGTTGAATAGGATAGTTATTAAGTCAATGATGCAAAAAAAAATTAATTTCAAAAAATTGAGGCTACATTGATTCAAAAATACTTGATCCAAGGACAATTTACATTTTAAACAAAATATGATATTTCATGTTTGTCCCTGTAAATCATGACCAAAACATTGATTTTTAGACGTCCTAATCTTCTAAAACTAGTTGGTGTAGTCCCTGAACTATGTTGTCATTGTTGTGTGTTGGCTCTTGCTCTTGCTCAATTTC
Source organism: Schizonepeta tenuifolia (assembly GCA_029490685.1). Lineage (NCBI taxonomy): Eukaryota > Viridiplantae > Streptophyta > Magnoliopsida > Lamiales > Lamiaceae > Schizonepeta > Schizonepeta tenuifolia. The sequence continues at coordinate 75,356,794 of CM055956.1, read as the reverse complement.
ATGCACCTTTAGATAGTCCCAGACGTCGCTTACAAGTTGTTCATTAACTTCCAGGCATTCTAGCAGTAAGTCAAGCCTAAGTAGCCTCTCTTTGCCCATGTGCGATATCTTGTATGTGTTGCTATCTTTGTTATTTATGATTTCATAATGGCACCCCTGCAATGTTAGAAAAACATTGTTTAACTTCCATCCTGGAAAGTCTTCAAATGCTAGTTTCATGTACATTTTTTATCAAATCATCAACTGTATTTGCAATCTTTTCATCCTTGAATAACTGAAGTGCTCTGAAAAAGCCAAGATCATTTATATTTGTGTTTGGTGAGTTGGTTGGTTTGCAAACAAGCTGAATATTGAATCCATCTGATTCTGCTGCTCTGAAATCTGGATCATTGTTAGAAATGTGTGGTTTTGCATTATCTTTTTGTATGATTATGTCTTTGCTTGCAATGCTTGACCACTTTGCTTTAATGATTAGAATCATCTGCACTAGTGAATTGATATGCAACTAAGTGATGAAATTAATCTGATAGTGTTAAAATTCAATGAAAAAAAAAACACTTACCTGCTGCAAAAAGGTTTCCTTCATTACTGCCCTGCTTATTGTTTGAATTGTCTTGGTTTCCATGGTCCATTTGTCTCTATTTTCGTTGTTTTTTTTAGCTGCCTCTTTATAAATGAATGAAATGATGGCAAACTTGTCATCAAAGATCACTCTACATGTACTATCAATTATAGGTCTAGAAACCATGCACATGAACATTATCTTCTCAATGTGGTTCTTCGATTTGCAAGTTCTGTAGGGCTCTATTTTATTTGTCACGAGGTAATATCTACCTTTTTGTTTTAGTTATTCATCAATATGAATGGTGTTATACATGGACTGAAAAGATATTTTCCATCTACACTAATGGTTTGATAGCATTAGTATGAGGCCTAACCATCTTATCTTTAAGCAACTCTTGCACTGATCTCTTACTAATCCCAAGGCTGCATGCTAGCCTTTTTATGGTTGACCTCTATAAAACTAATAGACTTTTCATTTTTTCTACATCAACCACCTTCTTATCCACATGTGTTGCTCCCTTTTTCATTGAAACAACTTTTATAGGTTCTCCCAAGGCAATCTGAATAGAGGCAAATTTATAGATTTGTCAAATTGTCTTCACATCCATTTTGAACAACTCAGCAGCTTGCTCCATATTGAAGATTAGAGTTCGTACTGTGATGGATGAGCCATTGCACAACGTTATTGCGCTCCAAATCTGTCAGATCTGGCATCCTTTTAACCTCTGGCATTGCTGCTTCTTTTTTGTATTTATTGCAGTGGGAATGTTAGGGAAAATCTGCATTGAATGCTTATATTTATAGCCACAAAATAGTGTTAGGTGTAGTTTAAAGTTCCCCCAAAATTGCCTCCGAATTCTAGTTTTAGTGGGAATTTTGAAGTTGTAAAAAACTGCTGCAGGTTTGTACTTTGAATTAAATTTCCTCCCTTTAGATTTTTTTCATCTTATCATGTCTTGTTCCTCATCGAATGTGTGTATTGTTTTAATTTTAATGTTGAAATGTATGCCCTGTTTTTATTTAAAGCTTCACACGTTTTTACTTACAGATTGCATACTTTAACTAAACATCAATGTATAAAAAAAATGATTGATTTCTTTTGAATTTCGAGACACACATGTTGGTAGAAAAGTTGCTTTCACTAATGCATTGGGAGAAATTCTTACAAATGTGTAGGTGTACTATACTCACTCCTAAGCATACTACACTCACCTCTGCATTGGATAGTAAAATTTGAAATTCAGCTTTTTGATAGGAGTGATTACTTTAAATTATTTTACTACTATAATTTTTACGAAAAAAATAAATAATAATAAAATATTATGTTGGCAATTTAGGTGGGAAAATGATTGTGCTATTTAATTTTACTTATCGAATAGTTTTATTGATATAGATGGGTATAGATGTGAACTAGGTAATATTCATTCCATCCAATTAAAATACGTATAGACATCTCCAAATACACGTATCATTAATTTAGTATATGCAATGAAAAATATCACATATCATTAGCCAATAGAATATTTGATCCAAAATTGTGGAGCATTAGCATGTGGTTAAGCTAATGTAGTTTCTAACAGTATGAAATTACTTCAAGAGCTGGACTCCGGTGCAGATATTTGCACTGTGGAACAAGATTTTGACCCGACTGGACCCGCCCACGCGCCATTCCGACTCGGCGCGTGAGATCCACGCGCCGCGCGTAGGTCTCACGCGCCCGTTTTTTTTTAATTTTTTTTTTTTAAATTTCCAGATTATTTTCTCGGGCTCCGCCTTCGGCTCCGATTTTACGGCTCCACCTTCGCTCCGATTACTAAAATAAGGATAATTGACGGGCAACAATTTGAACTTTTTCGGCTCGCTCTGAAGCCTTCGGCTCCCCTCGCTCGAATCTTGACCATAGAAGAAGCGGCAAACAATAAAAAAAAAATTGGAAAAAAAAACTGAAAAACAAAATTAAAAAAAAAAAGACTGGTCAAAGGGGTTTCAAACCCGGGTCAAACGGGTCGGGGCGGGGTGGGACGGGTCAAATGGGCGGGTGTTCTACGGTGGAACTGTTGCACCCAAGTTTTTGTCTTACTTCAATATGGTATCCGCACTGATTGCGCTTTGCTATTGGCTCACAATTTAATTATTATTATTTTTTATTTTTTATTTTGAGAGGAAACCATTTTATTCTTTTCATTTCTCCAAATTCGACATTTATATTTTGAAAATTCTACATGCCAAATAATGCATCATTTCTAGTTCTATACTCTTGAGACATTGCTATTCCAATAATGACAATTTTTTTCAATTTGTAATTAATTTAGTTATTTGCGACAATTTGATCTTTATAGTAACACTCATGGTTTTAATGCTTTTGAACGAATTAGTTTGCTGCAATTATCACCATAAGTTTGTTAGCATACACATATATTCAAAATACACATGGACCAAATAATTCTTAAGAGACAAAAATTTTGGTGCATGTTCTCTACCATGCAACACCCGACCCATTTGACCCGACCCGTTTGACCCGGGTTTAACCCGGTCAAACCCCCCTTTGACCAGTTTTTTTTTTTTTTTTTTAATTTTCCAGTTTATTTTTCCATTTTTTTTTTTGCCGCTTCTTCTATAGTCAAGATTCGAGCGAGGGGAGCCGAAGGCCTCGGAGCGAGCCAAAAAAATTCAAATTGTTGCCCGCCGATTATCTTTATTTTAGTAATCGGAGTAAAGGCGGAGCCGAAGGCTCCGTCGGGAAAACAAAATTAGTGGGGCGCATGAGGCCCACGCGCGGGGCGGAGCGGGCGCGTGAACGGGTCGGGGCCCATTTGCACGGTACAAATCTGTGCCGGAGACTTACCCTTCTTAAGAACTAAAAAAAACGGTTGGGTTGTAAAGTAACAGCTGAAAAAATTCATATCGCAAATTGCATCTAATAAAAACAAATACAAATATACCGAATGTATAAAAAAAATATCATAATTGTGGTGACAAATAAATTTTAATTACGTATGTCGATATAATTAGCTCAAGGAGAGAAGAGAGCCCAAAGTTGAAATTAGATTTGAAAACCCAAATATTTTAAGCTATCAAATGGAAATTGGACCTTACATTTTATTCAATAAAGCCTTATTATATTTTTGGGCAAACAATAGTTTTGTAGGATCAAACAATAGTACACTCAATTTCTACTTGTAGCCCCATAATTATGATTATATTATAATTATTATTTTATTTGATATTTTTGTACCCACAACTGTCCAGGAAAAGAAAATAAACCTACAAAGTCCAAAGTATTTCCCGGCCATATAAGCAGTTTTATGACTTATTTCAGTAAAATGATAATATTCGTCTCATCTCTATAAATATAATTTTCTAGCTCAATTTTATTGAGGGACTAGATTCATAGTATTTTTCAATGATACAAGGCTAAGACTATAATAATTGTTATTCAAAGAAACAACAAAACATATTTCTAAGCTACCAATGAATAAAAATTATGGTGCGAAATACAAAATATTTAATAAAGATTTTGCCAGACCTGTTATGTCAAAAATTCGTTATACACTTATACGGTACTCATATATAAAATATTTAATGATATATTTATCATTTTGTTGATATTCGTCAATAAATTTCGATTATAAAATCTTGGTCGGTCTGCTGAATCTTAATATGTTGTTAGACAATCAGACACAATCATAAAAAATAAAAATAAAAATAGAAACAAAAAATAGTTTTGAACACCTCGACGCCTAATGAAAGCTAGCATCAATTATGGAATCTGGACCTTGTAATATTTTTGGACAAACAATACTACTTTTGGCCCACAGCTACTGAGAAAGAAATGGTGGGGGGACCAGTAATAATAATAATAATAATAATAATAATAATAATAATAATAATAATAATAATAATAATAATAATAATTTCTAAACACTGAGAACTAATACTAATTCTAAAGTATTCAAGTGAGCTAGACTCGTTCTTGATTTTCTCTAGTTATTCACTTGATTTATTGCATAAAATTAAAAATGAACACATTAGCTGGATGAGACAGACTGACAGACACATTTCTTGACTTGCATTAAAAAGTTAAAAAATTATGCTTATTATAAAAGCGTATTGTTTACAAAATTTGATTTACCTATTATATCCTTATTATACATCTTAATTAGGGACAATAATATAATTTTATATTTGTACTATAGTTAATATTATCAGAATTATAATTATTATATTATTAATATGCAAAAGATAAGGTTCGAACACATATATTCTTTTATGCTATTTCCGGCAAGTGAGCTCTCCACGCACTCTAAACAAAGACTTAATAACAACAATTGTATAGGTTCAGGTAACATGACACATAATCAGAAATACTTTTCCTAGCTAACTAGTGACCAACGCCCACATATATAAATAATATTTAAATAGTATTTCATCTTCTATCGCGATACGATCTTAATTATGTCACAATAGTGGTGACTTGATATAATCAAATTGCCAAGTCTTAGCACTCTGGAGTGAGTCTATGGTCTCTCTGCGGATCTTGACAATAGTCATAGATCTTGTAATTATCGTGGACATAGGCGAGTGCCGCATTCTGTTGGCTGCTCAGCCCACTAGGGCCGGCTGGGGAGCCGGAAATAGGGCGGCACGAGGCGGCGCGGCAGCCGTGGATCTTAAAATTTTTGTACTTGGCAATGAAGGGTTGGTAGGAGTAATCGGCCTTGTATTTGCCATTGTCGGTAGCCCAAGAAGAGGCATCCCAAATAGATCCGTACACCCACATTGGCCTTGTTGGAAATGTCTCATCACTTTTTCTAAGATACCTTCTTATTGGCACATCATCAACGTAAAATCTGCAATAAAATTAAATTTAAAATGTTGCAATCATATCACAAAAAATTGAAATATGAAAACGAGACGTCAATTTTGGCATTTAAGACACGTAACAAGAAAACAATGATGATACTCCCTCCGTCTCACGAAAAACGTCTCATTTGTTTTCGGCACGGAGATTAAGAGTAAATAATAAAGAATGTAAAAGTAGTGTGAATAAATAATAAAGAATGTAAAAGTAGTGTGAATAAATAATAAAGAATGTAAAAGCAGTGTGAATGCAAATGTAAAAGCAGTGTGAACGCAAATAATTATTTCCCTAAAAGGAATGAGACATTTTTCGTGAGACAGCCCAAAAAGGAAAGCGAGACATATTTCGTGAGACAGAGGAAGTACTATTTTGCTAGGAATTAATTCCATCCTACAATATGGGATAACGATTCATGGTTTTTGTACATGTGCGTCAAAAGTATGCACGATAATATATGTTTTGCCCTTAATATTTCTGGAGGAATCATTCCTTCATAAAACACGTGCATTCTCATATTTATAATAACAATTTTTTCGTGGTAATGCATTTTTTAGATATGATAATACATGTTATCCATAACAATTAAGAAAATTACATCTTTATGATAATAGATTTCATATATTATAATAATGCTTCTTGAATAGCCAGACTGATCCTAGTTCTTAACCGGAGAACAAAAATTATTTGATCATCCCCTTATACATTCCTCTATTTTTTTTAAAAATCTCCAGTTAATTTACTTGAGTGATTTGGCAATAAATTCAATAACTTCGATCTGTTCTTGATTATAAAGTATGATTTGTTGTAACCAAATATAGGAACATCTAAATGTTTTAGACGAAACTGTGTTAAAAGACGTGAATTTTTTTGAGGTCTTTATAGCAAAATTTCCAGTTTGTCTAAAAAGAGTAAAACTAACATAAAAATATTAACTTTCAGATATATTATAATTCTAGATGTGCCAATGTGTATACAGCTATTAACCAACCCACTACTACATTGCAAATTAAATATTGCAAATATATGTTAAAAAACATATTGCAAATATAAATAAATCTTAGAGATAGATCGACTGACATAGACATCGCAACTACCATTTATCAATATATGTCAATACCCAGAAAACTATACACGCATGTAAACAACAAATTCGACACTCAAAACTAATTTTGTTTTTTATGTGTGATTTTATTTTACGAAATAATAGAATAATATAATATATATAATAATCATCCCTTAAATATTACAAGCAATTTTTTTATATCCATGTTCAAGTGACCAATACTGTATGTTGCATATATAGGAAAAATATAATTGAGTTTAAACGTCATCTAATGTTTTGTGAATGCGCTTATCCCTCCTCCTTCATTCCATAACAAATGTTTCATATATCTATATATACCATTTTAAACCATTTCATAATAAGTATCTTGTTCTAAAAAAAAAGATACTCCGGCCTTATATATGGCCATAAAGTATGAGACAGTTGTTATGGGACCGATAAAGTACTAACAAATTAACAATGTACTAATTCAGCTATAAATACCATGTATTAAAGAAAAAACTACACGTACGATATCAATTTATGTTACGTTAATTAAAAAAACAAAACGAGGTATATATCCTCTCTCATATGCATGAAATGAACTTATACCTAATGTGATTTAACTCATGCAAACATCGTACTCAATTATCTTCTTCTTTAAAAGTTAATTGGGTATTTAAATTATTGTTTAGTTTATATAATTGTAATTGTAAGGGTACTTTCTTTAATATACCTAAGACAAAATCAGATACTGTCGCATTATGCAAAACAACGTAGAAAAAAACATAGATGATGATGAAATAAAATTTGGAATTATGTGATAAAAGATTTACCGAACTACACTCACATGATTTGTGATGGATTCCAAAGAATGGCATAATTGTGAAAATCCAAAGTGGGGTCGAACCAAAGATGGAATTTAATCTCTCTCCCAATAATTCTGCCATCACCACTTCCCTTTATGTATACATTTGTCTGCACCACATAGGGCTTATCCTCTGTGGTTCCCAAAAATTCTATGTCGATCTCATCATGCTTTCCCGGATGTTCTTCATTGTTTGACAACTGTCACATATAAATTTTCGGTTTTGTAAATGCTACACCTTAACTTCAATATATTCGAATGCGTGTGTGTGTGTTGAGTTAGGTGATATAATAACTTGTTATTCTTTTCAGCTCTAGCACGTAAGAGTGTAACATGTTTTAACGATATAGTGAATGAGTGTACGTGTTCTAAAAAAGTTTTAGTGCAATTTCTTACATAAAGAGATGTGATAACTCCGGCAGTATAACCAGGTTGGAGCTTGATGGCCGCTCCAAAATAGCCCCAAGTGTATGAATCACGTGATTTGAACCCACTTCCTGCACCATGCATATATAAACATTTGATCAATATGTATGTATTTGGTGTTATTGAATTTGTAATGTCCCAATTGTTAATTAAACCTAGCATATGCCATGCACAACTATATATGCAGATCATGAATAATGAGTCATAATCTAGACACGAGATTAAAACTTGGTTGTATACCTGTGGTATGGTCGAGCCAGATAGTGAGTGAGTCTTGATTTAGGGTTTGATGTTGAGGACCCCAAAGATTGGTGAAGCCTTGGTTGAAACCTATGGAGCCAAGTCTTGAACTAGGATAGTAACCGGGAGAAGGTGGACCTTGAGCATTGTTGATTAATGGGAAGATTGAGAGGAAGAAGAAGATATAAACAAAGAGAGCCATGTTTTGTTGCTTTGATTTTTTGGGAAAACAGAATGCTATAAATAACATGACTGTAAGGTCCCACATGAGAAATTTTGAGTTATGGGTTTTTTACTAGGAGACAAAACTAAGAAACACTTGTGACACATATGTACATACAAGAAATGGTTATGGGTATTGTTCTGCATGTGTGATTTTTATTTTGATTTTTATATTTTAGAACTTGAAGTTGGCGACATGACTTACTCTAATTTCAAGATAAATCTTTCGAGTTATTACTATAGCTCCGTTCGACTACTCGATATAAATAGTTGCACTTACAATTGAGAATACAAAGGTTGAATTTAATCTGCATATGTGATGGTTAGTATATCCTTGTCACATGAACTTACTTGGAGTATTCATAATGAATAAGAATCCAACGGTGGCATACATTTCATCACAATAACTAATACTTCCTCCCATTCCATTGATCGTGTCTCGCTACTGTCAGCACGATTATTAAGAAGAAAAATAAAAGATAGAAAATAATATATCCCACCACATTTGAAGAATTAATTATTTAACTTTTTTTTTTAGATTAGGCTATTATTAATGGAACAAAGAAGAAAAAGAAAGCAATACAAGATAAATGGGACGGAGGAGTATATAATACATATCAAATTTTCAATGATATATTCATGTCATTTGATGAGTTAGATATTTAACGTTGACGTTTACTTTTGATTTATTAATAGTATATACATGAATGTGATTAGAAAGATAGGAACTGATATTAATTCATATGTGTGGATTGAATCTACTGCATGCTAGCTTCGTCGCAGATTACATGGTACCATGTCCTTAATTGATCGATTGTTCAAATTAAACTATTTAGTAATTGCTTGATTCCAACAGTGGTCCATGATTTCACACATATACTCTCTCCACCCACAAAGAAATACCTCATAAGAGATGACATTGGCTTGAAATATATTGTGAGTACAGTAAGTAAGGGTTTCATATATTGAAAGCAATAATTAAGTAGGCAATGGTTGGGTATTTATTTTGTATGAAAGGAAAATGTATACTCTTTATGGCGGATGAAAAAGGAAAGAAGTGCATAGTTTTTGTGAACATGTGAAGTAGTATAATTTATTTACTTTTTTACTATAGATTACAAAATATAGAATTCATTCTTTATTTATTTGAGGAGTTTGGTGTGACAAGGTCTCGTGGACATAGTGAGGTGCGACGGATCAAGGATGTTGATCCGAAATCAATTAAATTTAGATATGGATTTTGATCTGTCTCATTATTATATACTACTATTAATTTTGAAAAAGGAGGAAGTGAAGGGATCAAAATGAGAACAAGCAATCCATATTCTTGCAGATCAACCACTTGGGACTCTATGATGCCAGAAAGCGTTGTTAATGCGAGTTCAAGGGAAATGGCTATTTGCGAATGCTTTTTATCCTCAGTTCGTGGATCGAGTTAGTACTTGATGCGCCTAATAGTTTTGGCAAACTGAAACCACACGGTACGAACACCCGAGACCTTATTCGGACTTAAAATTCGCCGTGTTACATCGCTTTTCGCCATATGTAGTTTTCTTTTCCACAAAACTATTTCACTAATGATTAACTTGTTGATTCAAATATGTAAGAATATACAACCCGACTTTACATTTTAACGGCCATGATACGAGAGCTACGAATAAATCAATTAATATTGTTCGTATTGTTATTATCACGTTTGTCCATGTGTGTGACTCATGCACAATTATATACTACTACTATATAGACAAGTAACGTCACATCAATGTCAAATATATCTTAAATTTAAAATATTCATAAAGTTACGTACTGATATAGGCATCCATCATTTTTCAAAAATAAGATAAAAATAGAGACATTCATCATGAAGAGATGGATAAAAATTTAATGCAAGAGAGTGATGAATGAAACGAGCTAAATAATTTTTTGTAATGGTGTAGTGGTTTATCTAATTATATATTTATATATATTATATTGTAATTTATTAAAAAAAAAAAGTAACACGTCCAAAGCATTATATAATTAAGCACATAAATTAAATGTAAGCAAGGATAAATTGGAGTTGAACAATTTAATCAAGTCATTTTCTAAGGTGCAACGGATCACCTGCGGGTCTATGTTACCTCAATAATATGATTATCTTTTCTTTTTCGCTCATCTTTCAATTGTATGATTATTTCATTTTGGAACATGATTCTATTATTATTTTTTTTGTTCATTTTTTCACTCACAAATATTGGATATACCTTTTTCCACTAGCTTAATAATTACAGTTTTTTTTGTTTTTTTATCATTTGCTCCACTTACAACTACTTATTCCCTATGTTTTTTTTATGTGTTCTATTTAGATTTTTCTCTTGTTGCCTAATAAGTGTTTTATTTTAAAATTCGAGAGTAAATTAATGTCATTATTCCTATTTTACCCTTATTTAATGATTCTCATAATTCGACAATTAACGGTGTGTAATCATTTGTAATTCTAATTAATAAGATTATATAGATAACTTTTTTCATTTTTAGTATGTATGATTTGAGGGTGGGAGACACCTAAAGAAAGAACAGAAAAACTATTTTTTATTAAAACCTATGCCACACTCAAATAGCCATATTATTCAGAGGTGGAAGCTGGATAAAATTTGGAAGCACGCCGGATCAAGGCATGAAATCTAGCTGGAAATAATATAAATAATTGTAAATATAGTATTTTACCCTTTAGCCTCCAATTTAAATTCCTAATTAAAAATAATTATAATTTCATAGCCACCAACGGATGTGAATTGAAATCCACCGGAAATGGATTGAAACATAGCATGCATTAAAATCTGATTTTTAATCCCCCAAAGTAAAAAAGCTTTAAAAAATCTGATATTTCCTGTAGCACCCCTCAATTGTTGATATGTTCAATTCTTGTAATTCAACAACACTTCCCCTATCATTTCCGTCATTTCTGCATACAAACCAGAAATATGTTGAAGAAATTGATGTGATCTGTTTTTCGCTGTATTATTTTGTGAATTGCTCCCGATTGTAATTAGGAGAGGGTGATTGTAGGACCAGAAGAGAAAACGAATGGGGCTGTGAAATTATGTTTCTTTTCTTCTTAGAATTTGGACAAAAATGATGGGTGGGGTGGGGGGAATGAGGGTTCTAGTTCTATAGAAAATTCTTTATATTTCTTCAATATATTCTGGTAAATTCCAATCCACCTTCATTGGCGGCGGCTATGTATTATAAATCTTTTTAGTTAGAAATTTAAATGGGCGGGTCTCTGGTGCAGACGTTTGCTCCGTGCAGATACTGCTCGACCCGACCCGGCCTGTCATGCGCCCCCCGCCGACCCGCGCGTGGGCCTCACGCACCTCACTATTTTTTTTTTTTAATTTCCAGTTTTTTTCCCCAACAGAGCCTTCGGCTACGATTTTACGGCTCCTCCTTCGCTCCGATTACTAAATAAGGATAATTGGCGGGCAACAATTTGGACTTTTTCGGCTCGCTCCGAGGCTTTCGGCTCCCCTCGCTCGAATCTTGACTATAGAAGAAGCGACAAACAAAAAAAAACGGGTTAAAAAAATAAATTTAAAAAAAAAACTGAAAAATTAAAAAAAAATCTGGTTAAAGGGGGTTCAAACCCGGATCAACCGGGTCGGATCGGGTCATGTGCATTGCACCGTGGAGACTTCCATGGAAGTTTTTGTCAATTTAAATTGGGGTTAAAGGGCAAAATAGTAAACTTATTATTATTTATATTATTAAATTAAATTAGGAGCTGTAGTGAGTAAAATAGGGATGGTGAATAAAATTACCCAACAGTGAGCCTGTATTTAAACATGGCCCAATCTTTTCAGAAAAATCAGAATAGAAGAGAGAGAGTTGGGCCTTTTTAACATTGTATAGTTTGTGCTTTTGTTTTATTTAGTTCAATAATCTGGATAAGTACAATTTAGGCCTATTGATGTTATATACTCTTAACATCATTCCATTATTGCTGATCTATGTTGTATAGGTGTCGGGGTTGATACAACTTCATTATAGTATGACAGTACGAATCGGAAATCAGACATAATTAAAAAGCAACATCATTAAATTTAAATAAATAAAACTTCTCCATACCGGCATACCGCCATGTTAAGATTTGACTTGCTGATTGTTATTAAATATTCTGATATATAATATAGGGTTAATTATCTCTAAATCCCAAAGATTTTTTCAAATTCTTGAATTGCACCCGTGTTTAATATTTTGGTTTTAAAAACTCAAACGTTTTAATTTTTCACAGATTTGCTTCTCCGGTCATTTTTCCCCAATTTAAATCCTACGTGGCACTCGCCGGAGCCACGCCGGACGGTTGGGGAGAAATAAAACGACGTCGTTTCAAACTTTGTCGTTTTATTTCTGCCCAGTCGTCTGGCGTGTCCAGCGTGGCTTCGACGAGTGCACGTAGGATTTAAATTGAGGAAAAACGACCGGAGAGGCAAATCTGCGAAAAATTAAAACGTTTGAATTTTTTAAACCAAAATATTAAAAACGGGTGTAATTCCAGAATTTGAAAAAACTTTTAGGATTTAGAGACAATTAACCCTATAATATAATGTAAACGTTGGTGTTTATAAGGCTTAAAAAAAAAATGCAATTCTTATTAAGCCCTTGTTATGTGTGAAGATTTAGTGTTTAGCATCATAATCATTGTAATAGCACCAAAATTTCATACTCTAATACATGTACATAATTTTCGAGGTCGTCTCTAAGAGAAACGGGCGGGCACTAAACAAAGAAAGATAGACTATACATTTTTCTACTTGTCAAATCTTTTGTATGACGAGGGTACTTGTTGTCGAGTCTTGAATGGAGTCGATCTCGATAGAGGGCTTCTTCAAACTTGTGAACAGAGCAAGGCAGCGTTATTGCCCCTTTCTTATGCATTCTAATTTCGTCCTCGTACTCATCCAACAGTCTCTTGATGCACTCGCACTTGAGGAACCCGATTGAGACGACGTATCTGACCGCTTTCGACCCGGCCATTGGCGCTTCGCCAATGACGTCGACCGGGAAATATCCTCTCGGCACTTGTTTCTTGTTGTCACGCCAAAGCTTCTTCACCACTTGCTTGAATTTGCCTCCAAATAGTGTCATCTTCACCCTATGCAGATAATTAGAGAATCTTGATTCCGAATTCTCAATTCTCAACGAGGCCTGCTACCATGGAGTATATACTAGTAACATAGTCTTTTCACTCCGTTTATGATTAGAATTTGTGTTGCAACATAGGAAAACCAGAAATTTATTTATATTTTTTGTAATTTGTAATAGAATTTCAATGCAATAAGGTTTCAATTCTCTCTCTTTCTTTCTTTTTCCAATTCTTTCGTAACTTTAAACAACAATAGCTTAGGCTATACAGTGGGCAAAATTTTGTTGAAAATAATAACAAGAACGTCGTAATTGATAAAAAAAATTACTATTGTAACTACCAACACTTGAAAATTCATATAAAAGCTAACTGAGACAAGTAGTAACAAGAAGTATTAATTTTTTTACTAAAAGAAAAGGGTTATTAGCCATTTTTTCTCAGGGGAGCACCTTTAGCCATAACTACAAGTGCATGTCTAGAAACACCTACAACATCAAATCTCTGTGGAGAAATCTCCCTAGATAATGCAAGAAATCCAGTCTGCACTCTCAATAAAGAAGCAAGTCTCTCACTATATACAATTCTGAGGAAGATCATCTAAAAGTACAACAAAGAAAGAGGTCTGTATCAGAATTCACAGAAATGGTGTGTAACAGGAGAAGCATTTCCTGCACTTCACTTCAAAATGCAGCAGATTTCGTAGCAATGAGGGAGTTCGAAGCACTTCCTAGTCAACGTACAGGTCAGTGCCGGAAAGTCCTTACCACTCGCTCGATCTGTCTTCGACAGAGTGGACAGTTTGTCAGGTGTGAAGAACATGCCATACAACAGCACATATGGCCACACCTGAAACTCAATCAACGCACTTGGTTGGATTTTGATAATAACGAATTCTAGCCAGACCAGGTGTGAAAAACTTACGGGATGAAAACAGAATTGTATTCTTGCTCCAAACATATTACACATAAGTCTGGCATAATTTGGTCTTTATTGGCGTTATCTGATCCATTCTCAGCCTTGCCATTTAAACCTACTATCATACAAGAAGGAACAATTCAAGTAGGATTTGACTACTACATCGGCACATAAAGGCAACATGAATAGAAAGGACACCAAACAAAAATCCAGCACTTACCTCCTTCCTCTTGCCCCGCCTTTTTAGCTGCTGCAGCAGCAAGAACCCTGCATGGATCATCTTCTTAGAAACTTAAAATAACTCAAAGAGAAACACCAGCATCAATTACCTCTTTCGCATTTCCCAGTGCCGTCTTCTCTCCATGATAAACTGTAAGGCGTGCTTAGCAAGAAGATAAACCCCAAACATTGAGAGACCTACTGAAGCAAACTTGTACAATCTGAAGGAACAATATCAGGACAATAAAAGTTATAACTTTATGCGGCTAACTTATAGCATTGAGAAAGTTACTATGCTTCAAAGTTTGGTTCCAAGTGAGAGAAGATATAGAGATAAATATAAACCTCGACCATTTCCCAAGATTTGCAATCAGTTGATCAATAGTTTTGTCAGATACATAAAAAGGGCCTTTATGTGGTCGCTGGATTCGAATTGACCCAATATCATCCTTAACAGCCTGATAAAAGAAGAAAAAAGAGCACTTAGCAACATAAAACAAGTCCGAAAAGAATCAGCTTTTCCATACATCTTATACAATTTTCCCAACTATCCTAACAAAGATCCATGTTGGGAAGCAAAAACCAAAATCAACATTTTTTTTAACAAGCTAATGATTTCTGAAACTTTATCAATTCTGGTCTTAGAGAATTGAAAAAGATGTATGTCAGTCCTTTTCAAAAGTTTCTCAATTAGAGCTTCGAATTGAGACTAGAAAAGTTAATAGAATAAATAAGAAGCAGCATATACCTCACCAACAACTGTCAAGGGAGAGCCAGTAGGTAGAACCCGCTCAATTCTCTTGACTCCAAGCATCTAAGCAAATAGGGCATCGCCATTAGTACTCAAGAGAACTCAATACAGTGTCTTGACAATTGCAACAAAAGTATGCACATGAAGAACAAGCTGAACCTTTAGGCCCTGAAGATAATCTAATGTTCCACGCACTAGTGATCGTCCCGACTCCTCAAACACTTCACTTCCTACTGTAAGTACCAAACCTGTGGCACCACGTCCTCCAACAACATGTACACGACTTGTACCATCATCCTAGCGCATAAAAAGAGTGCACCAGTCATCACATAAATCTAAACCTCACTTTTATAGCATCACATAAAGGCCATGTTACATTTTGACAGTTGGTTGTTCAGGAACGTCTGCACACTACAACAAAGATGTATTCTTTTATGTATAAAAGAGTTTCCTGTGGAGAAAAATCGATTCTTACAAGATACCAGGGGACTTCTTTGCACATGGACAGCATCAAAGCTGAATCTTGAATCCAAGATCCAGCATCATTGTGTTTCAAGAAATGCTGCTCCGCCTGGAAATAAAAGGATACTTTCTTATAGCACAAAATTTTGTTTTATCTTAAAACTATCACTAGCTTCATGGTATCCTAGTCCAAGTACCGTTTGTTCGACAATAACACCCCGCAAACCACTGTACTCGCAATTAATCGGTGTATCTGAACCAACCCTCCCTGACACGGAGACAACCAGTGGCAGCACTTTGCTTGCAGCATCCAATAATTGAGCTGAAAAAAGGGAAACATTTAGTGAAATTTCAATAACATGATACCATACATCCTGTTCCGACTTCTTTCTGTGCAGAATTAGTAATCATAAATATATATCAGCCACGAAATATTACACATACCATTCACCATATTGGATCAACTCTAAACTCAGTTACTTAGCGAAAAAATCCGGAGAAAACGAGAACTCAATGTACTAAATATCTATCCTGCTACCAGGATTCATGATTACAATACATCCTGTTCCGACTTCTTTCTGTGCAGAATTAGCAATCATAAATATATATCAGCCACAAAATATTACACATACCATTCACCATATTGGATCAACTCTAAACTCAGTTACTTAGCGAAAAAATCCGGAGAAAACGAGAACTCAATGTACTAAATATCTATCCTGCTACCAGGATTCATGATTACAATACATCCTGTTCCGACTTCTTTCTGTGCAGAATTAGCAATCATAAATATATATCAGCCACAAAATATTACACATACCATTCACCATATTGGATCAACTCTAAACTCAGTTACTTAGCGAAAAAATCCGGAGAAAACGAGAACTCAATGTACTAAATATCTATCCTGCTACCAGGATTCATGATTAAGTGAAACGAAAAACACAACTTAACTTGCTATGAACAATAACCAAGAAAGACAGAGAATGCATAATAACCTCATTACAGTTAAAGATATCCAGTCATGACAACTAACTGCTGGGAAAAACAGCAAACTATGAAATTATAACAAATTTAATCAAACACAAAAAGTGCAGCATATATTAACTAACCCAAGTCCTTCAACTGATTCACACGAGTGACAGACTTCAAAAGATCAGCATCTCTACACACAAAAGAAAATATGAGAAACACTTAAAACAAGGTTTCTCTGCAGACCTAAAATCAACAAATAAACTAAAAATGGAAGAAAAACAATAGCAATAAAAGGAAGCAACCTTCCACTGCTCCTCCCCAGAAGATACAGCGCAGCAGCGCTCAGGCAACATGTAATCCCTCCCACGGGAATCATCTTCAACAAAAATCTAAACGTATTCTTACAAAAAATTTACTAATCCAAAACCAATTTCCACTAATCGACGTAAAATCTTCCCAAACAAAGGCTTCTGCTTCTCGGCATTCAATGTCCCAAACATCTACGCCTTAAACTAAAAAATTGGGGATTGAAAATTACACAATCAATTAAACTAAAAAATTTGGGATTGAAGATAACAGGGAAAAGAAACAACAAAGGAGACGAAAATAAAAAGGAGAAAATTTTTATTTAGAAAGGAGAGTTGAATTTATTGAATTAAAGTTAGGGCACAGTGATTTGATTGAAGAAGAAGAAAAGAAGAAAGAATAAAGAGATTTAAGAGAGATGGTGCTATAAACAACACAGAATCAGATCCAAAGAGTAAATTGTGGAACGCAGCAAGCTTCCTGCATAACCGCTATTTTATTGCTTGAAAGCGTTAGTACGATTTGCGATTTTTTACTGCATTTTTTATTGAAAACATTGAACGAGTGACGAGTCCTATGTTACATCGTGACATCGTGCAACTTCTTGCAGTGAAAATTATGACATCTTTAGAGCAATCATTATCATTATTAAGGTTTTAATAAAAAGCAGTATATAATGTTTAGTGGAGATATTTTAAGTGGATGAATGGATCTATTTAAGATATGTTGTGTTGTTAATTTCTTAGTAAATGAAAATTTTATAAGAGTAAATATATTGAATTGTTAATGGTAAAAAAGTAAAAGATATGTCTTACAAAAGAAACACCGAATCCACTAAGTAGTCATACTAACTCGGGACGGAGGGAGTATTATTATATATTACTAAGAGTTCGTTTACTTTGATGGAAATTTTTTCATTGGAAAATGATGGATAAGATAAGGTGAGAAAATATTAACATTTCCATCATTTTCTTATCTCATGTTTACTAGGTTGGAAAAGAAAATTATCACATGCCCCCCACTCCTCCCCCATTTTTATGTCTTTTGTTCATTGGAAAATATTTTCACAGCACTAACCAAAGAAAATATTATCCAACATTGGAGAGAAAAGGATGGAAAATGGGCTGCCCGGGAAAGTTATCCACCCTACCCGTAGAAAATTTTCTATCAAAGTAAACATGTGAAAAAGATAGAAAATGAGAGAAATTATTCATTTTCCACCCTTTTTCCATCAAAGTAAACGCACCCTAAAAGGAAAACGATTCTAACTTTGCAAAATTCACCCCCAAATCCCTTCATTTCTATTTATCTAAATTCTTAAATTTTGAACTTTTTAAATATAGAATAATAAATTTTAAATATCTACTAAAATCTTGTGTCCTACATTAGTTTTTTAATATAACTTTACCGATTGAAAAACTTATAAATATCTAGAATCAATTTGTATTTTCTCATCTTTACACCACTAGTTTCTGTCAAAAGAAAAATAAATTTGGGGAACAATTTCTATCAAAGTTAAGACTCAAATATAGATTACACATACCAATTGAGGATTAAAAGGTGGAGCAGTGGTTCTCTTTGCGTGCAGTGTAGTAGTCCTACCTACCTTTATGTGATTTAGAGGTATCACATATATGGTGGTGTACTGCTTTACTCCATGATATACCTTGTAGTTCTTTCCAAAAAAAATATATACTCCTTCTGTCCCGTACAAGAAGTCTCATTTTGCTATTTCGGGTGTCCCGTTCAAGAAGTCCCATTTCCTTTTTTGGCAAAAATTAACACGCTAAAATCCACTTTATGTCACACTCAAATGTGAACAGTGTTGTTTACTTTATTGTACAGTATTTTTCCACTCAGCACACTTTAATATTAACAATAAAATACTACATTAATCACACTCTAGCTCTTTTTTTTTAATCTACGTGAAATTTTTAAATGAGACTTCTTCACTTGGACGGAGGGAGTATAAATGTTGTGAATAGTATTGTTACTTATCGATTATTGTGTCATCAAGCTAAAATCTATTGTGAAAATTATACTGCATGTTTTAAGTCTTCAAAAAAATTAATTGATTTTATTTTTATTGAGGTGAATTTACAATGAGGTAAACAATAATATTAAATAAATCACTACTCTTTCCGTACGTGAAGTTATGTCCTAATGATGGCTTGGTGTAGAGATTAATAAAGTTGGTAAAATTGTATTCAGTAAGGTAAAAGTTAGATAGTAAGGGTATTGTTAATGGCATAAGTTCAGATTGTTAATTGTAAATTAAAGAGAATGTGTGGTTATGGTTGTGTGGGTCCAAATTAAAGAGAAGAATGAGTGGTTGTGGTTGTGTGGATCCAAATGACAATTGGATGCTAATATGATAAATTCTTTAGAGGTAAAAATGTATATAAAGTGAAACAAGACATTACTTCACGTACAAAAAAAATGGTAGGTAGAACAAGACTTCACGTACGGAGGGAGTACATGATAAGTTGCACCTCTACACACATAGGATCACTATACCATACCACCAAATGAGGGTGAGACCACTACACCACACGTAGGGGCAGTGACAGATCCAGAAATTTTTCATTGTGGGGGCACGAATAATATATACGAGAAGAATTACTTCACATAATATTTCAAGTCAAAATCTTTGAGTTTTCATTAACTATAATATTTGCATGATTGACTCTAACACTATCAAAAACTTATTTCTCAATAATAAATGTTAGTTTCAATGCTCTTTTATAAAATCTTTCTTAGCTACAAAATTATTCAAAATGTCATATTTTTCTAATTTTCTAACTACAATTACATACATACAAAAATCTTTTGAAAAAACAACTTATAAATTTAATACACATAATTCAATCTCTTGTTCCTTAAAATCGAAATCATGTAATTTCAATAACATAAATCAAGATCATATAATCAAATTCAAAATCTGGAAATTGAGATGGAATGAGATAGAAGCTTTGAAATTGTATAAAATTCTTTGATGATAGATGGAGAAATTCTATTGAGATATTGTATTCATATTATTCAGATATTGGGAGGATAATTTTTTTTCATTTTATTGTGGGGGCACGTGCCCCCCCCCCCCCTATAGGAAGCGTGTGTTCGTCCCTACGTAGGGGGATTGAACCCAAGACGTATGTATACTTATTTGTAAATTTTAGTGTTTTGTGAGAATTACACGATGTATACAATATAGTAATTAAATTACTACACCAAAATAAATATATAAAAAAATTATTTTTTATCTTTAGAATTAAAATTATTTTTTTTAAATAAATTATTACTACATCATCATATAAGTGCCAGTTTAGTAGCCATGTTAGGATATGCAAAGATAAAAAATCTTGAGATAATTTATCTTGATATGTTAGATAAATAAACTAAACTAGATGCTTGGTAGGTTAGATAAAAATGTAAGATTAAAATTTTTGTTGTTTGATAGGTTAGATAAAATTCATGATTAACTTTGAATGTACCATATGTACTTAATAAATATTTTACAGATTTTACCTAATATATATGATAAATCACACGAGAAGGTCACTTGCACCACGCCCACTCAGAACCCTAAATTTCACACGAGAATTAATCCACCTGAAGTCATCGGCGCCGGAGTTCATCATCGGAGAAGAAATGAGTTCATCATCGGCACACGAAAAAAATTACTGCCTTGCATTTTGATTTTCTTGCCATCCTATGGAATGCCAAAAACCTAGACAATATGAAGCAGTGTGCATCAATTAATTTAGGAATCAATAACTCAGTTTCAAGCAAATCAACACTATGACTATAAAGAGGAGTATTTATTCTGATACTATTAAATAAACCATATGACTTGATTGCAAATCACAAATAAAACTACCATATAGTTAGATCAGACAACTCCAACAATTGTAGGCAGAATTCACTTCTATTCTTTGTTGAGATTTGTTGTATTTAATTGTAGCATCATGAATTACTTACTATTTTGTGACTGCCAATTCTTAAGAATGTGATAATGCTAAACAAAAGCACTGATAAAAGCTCAAACTGTACAATGAATTTCTTTTTCCCAACTTTCATCAATAATGTAAATAGATAGGCAAGATGAGCTAGAAACCAGAGGGGATAGAAAGAAAAAGATTAATGCAGATTGTTTAACATATAGAGGGATTGATGACAACCATTATATTACTTTGATTAAAAAACTGCTTCATTTTTTTAGGAATCGAGAATACAAAGGGGATAGAAAGAAAAAGATTAATGCAGATTGTTTAACATATAGAGCAATAATGGGATTCTTTACAGGTTAAAAATTCTTCTTATTCTTTGAAATCATAGCATCATCTTTCTGATTCAAAAGCTATGATTTTTAAACACAATTTCCCTAATTTTCGTATATAAACTTAAAACTTGAGACATGAAGCTGTGATTTCCCTAATTAGTACATTTTCAATGATTTAAATCGGACACAGGGTGAAATCGAACACATTTGAGTGGGGGATTGCTGAAAGAGTCGATGAAATCTGCTGTGATTTTGTGCTACCGATTGCCCGCACTTTTGGGAGCCTAGGAATTCCGGTTAAAGAATCAATCTTTGGGTATCATATGCAAACGCGAATTCAAGAATTTATTTTGAACATACATGTTCCACCGACGCGAAGTTGTATCGCCCAAAACCACAGCAGAAGGAGAAAGGAGATTTTCCTCGCCGACGCCTTCTCTATCGCCGTGTGTATCGCCTTCTGTACAAGCTGCCAATGAAGCTCCGGGATTTTCGTTGGCTTTTATCTTTGGTGGTGAAGATTTAAAACAGATCTACTCATTTTCCTCGGAAACGCCTCTGTATCGATCTCTTATGATAAGGTTGGGTTAACGCCTTATCAACAGAAGAAAATATACAAAATGGTACAGAATTACTAAAAGTGCTCTTCTCCTCGAAAATGAATGATCTACCTCGCCTTTCTCATCAGATCTCCGAGAAGTGGGTTTATACGTCCCTGCAAAAGAGAAAAAGTCCCACACCGGTATTTTTGTCCGGTGAGGACCCTCCGACGCTCAAGTTAGTAAACTTGGATGAGAAGAAAAGGTGAGGTAAGGAAAAGTATGTAAAAAAGTGAATGAAGAGTGAAGATGTCTCTAGCTAAAAGAGAATCTGTTTTTATAGTAGTTTAACCTAGGGGTAATTTGGTCTTTTGTCCTCAAAGATGGGTACTTGGGCTCTGGGTGTCAGCCCAAGCCTATTTGATAAGGCCTTTGTTAGCTGTGGCCTGATTGGGCTTATTGATCTAACCAGCCACGACGTGAAATGGGCCAAAGGTTAATCTATCCCATATCAACCACCCTCCCCTACTCTCAGTGACGTGGCATCATCAAGTCACTTAGAGTAGTGGGAAGAGTGGGCAGATGCGAAATCAGTTCTTATCGTTCAACTGCTGTATTATTCTTGGCCATTCATTGAGAATGACTCTTGCTCTTCCACCGTAAGATGGTAATCATTAACCTGCGCCAATTTTCAAAAATCAGACGGCTAGTTTTATCGACCTGCGCGCTTGGTCATTCCATTTCTCTCCAATTTTTCCCTTCCTTTGCTTTAGCTACCCTTTCCGCCGCGATTATTTTCTTCCACGGTTCAGACGATTCTCTGCGATTTTGGAGTGAGAAGCGATTCCCCATTTTATTCATCTTCTCCAGCTCCTCTCCTTTCTACTATTCCTTCAGAGTTGCCAGGTACTCTCACCGGTCTTCGATTTTCTTTCAGTAATTGATTTCTCCTTTTGCACTAGGTGTTTGTGTGTTTGATTTTTTAGAGAAAAAGTAGGTATAGAATAGAATGGATAATTCTGCCGAACAGTCCCTTAACTCTAGTTTAGAGGAGGCCATTTCAAATTACGATAGTTTAGAGGATATCGTTTCTTCGGAACACTCTGATTCCTGTAGTCTCATCCCTAGCCTCGAGCCGGACGAGGTTAGGGTTAGGAAGGCGGCAGGAGAAGAAAGGTTGAAGGAGATCCTGAGACATCCAGTTAATGTTGCGATGACACCAGTGTCGGGGCCTTCCCAATTGCTAGAAGATGAGTGGAAAAAGCTTCAGCGCGTCCTTAAGTCTGATGACTTTGTTATTTCTAAAGTTAACCCCAATAATTTTGCAAATCAGATTTCCTATCCTGCTATGATCTTTTGGTATAATCAAATAATGGCTGGAATTAGATTTCCACTTCACCCATTCTTATGCGATGTGGTTAGGGAATATGGCATTATGCCGAATCAGCTTACCCCTTCTGCTGTTCGCACTGTGCTCGGGTTTTATGTTCTTTTTTTGAGTTATTGCTATGAACCCTCATCTAGCCTCTTCATCAGTTGTTTTGATATTCAGAAAACCAAAGAATTTTACTGTTTCCGTACTCGGCATAAGAGTCATGCCCGTTTCGCTATCTCTCCGGAAAGCGCTAATAAAAGTTGGCCAACTAAATTCTTTGCCATCATGCCCCTAGAAGACTTCTGGCCTTGTCCTGCCCGTGCCTGGGTATTAGGTGCTAAGAATCCTGCCCACCGTAGAACTGTAGGCCAACTTCTCCCTCATGATGTTGCAATTATGAGAGCTTTGTCTGCTTTGGCTGATATTGAAAATCCTAGCGAGGGGAGGAAAGGAAAATCAAATAATTTTAATATTATAAATATGCTACGCTCCCCCCGCGTTCTTCGACTTTTCGGGCTCCAGGGCAACCCCTGCCGTCCTCCCAAGATCTACAGGACGGGTAGCTTCTTCTTTCGTAATTGTGTGTTATGTTTTTTCTTGTATTGCTTCATCTGATGTTTGTTATCTTTCTTTTGACAGCCATGCTGAGGATTCTCTTGCTCGGAAGTTCCAACTGGGCGTGAGCTTGGACTCCCTCATGGCAGATCTGGGAGTGTCAACGGCCCTTAACATGGAAGGATTGGCCTCAGTTGAAGAGGTCAAGCAGGATGAACTGTTCAATAATTTGGCTGTTGCGGAGGCTGAAGCTTCCGCTGCTAAGGATCCTCTAACTCTGGCTATAACTGATGGTGCAGGGGTCTATCAGGTCGAGGGTAAAGATGCTCCTTCTGACACTTCTGGGAATAAGGTGATATCACCTTCGCTTCAGCAGTCTGCGTGCAGGGCTGACACATCTCCCCGCAGCCGAGCTCACTCTAGTCCCCCTTCGAGGAAGAGGAAGGTACACTCCAATCAAGGTCAGTCTCTGTCCTTGGCCATTGATTTGGAGGAAGAAAAAGCGGCTACAGAAAGGGAGAAAAAGAAAAAACATCATGACGATCGAACCCGGACTGAGGTTTCCGCCTCCGCTCTGGAGGGGCATAAGAAGAAAAGGAAACGTGACTTAACTTCTTCTGCTCCGTAGAGCACTAAAAAGGCATCAGTTTCTCTATTGCCTTCCGGACCGACTTCTGTTTCTTTGGCTCGTTCCGATTCAGACCCTACCGGGTTGGCCACTTTCTCCTCGTTGATTCCTACCAACGTTCTCCAAGAAATAGTCGAGGCCTCTATCCCCGGTTCGGGGTCAGCTCCCAGTGGTTCTGCGTTCTTAAGCGTGGTGGGGAACAATTTTCCCGGACTGCTGGGTCTCTCTGTTGACAAATGCGAGGAGTTCCTTTTCCATTCCCTACCGACCCCAGCAGATCTGGAAAAAATCTAGCAAGAGTCCCTGGAGCGCCGCCGTGCTCAAATTGGTATTCGTCTGGTTGAGGTAAGCGGGCTCTCTTCTTGGTGCATTACTAGCTTTGCCAATATTTCGTCACATATTTATGCCTCCCTTTCCTTTGTGTTCTCTGTTTGTTAGGCTCTTGCTTATCTGGGTGCGGAATCTCGAGAAGGTGGCGACACCTTGTCAAAAAAATTAATGGCCGCTGAGCGCGAGTCGTGTAGACTTTCTCGAGAGCTCACCAGAGTCGAAGCTGACTGTTCCTCTCGCCTTCGGGAGAAGGACAAAGAAATGGTGGGCTTGCAAAAAGAGCATGCAATTCTTTCTTCCAAACATCAAACTTTGGTTGCAGACTCCGCCTCCTTCAATATGGAGCGAAGTGACTATCAGACCACCATCGGGCATTTGGGCGACAAGATTAAGGATCTCGAGGCTCAGGTGGAGAAAGAAAGGCGTAGAGCTGACCAGCGAGTGTCTGCTGCGGTGAGTCAGGGGTATGAAGCGGGCCAGATGGTGGGGGTGAGAAACTGTTTTCGGAGATTATTCGTGACCTCTGAAGGGCAAGGTCTGCTCCGAAGTCTTCGGGATAACATCATTCAGGGGTATCGTAGCAGCGCTCAATTTTGCAAGGATCTTTACCCCGATATCCGCCATTTTACGCAGGCTGGATACATTCAGGGCTTCAAATATGTTTATGGTTTGAAGGGCGCTGTTCCCCGCCAGGAGGACATGGAAGCCGAGATTCCTGATATGTCTGACCACTGGCCCATTCGTGACCCCCTCGTCGCTCCAGATCTGCCCTGGTGGGAGGAGGCTCTGCGGGCAACACTTCATGACTTTCTAACTTCAGAAGGTCCAGACTTAAGCCTTACAGGAGCAGAGGAGCCTTTTGTACCTTTGGATCCGGAGCTGACGAGCTTTGTTGAGGCTCCCCTCCCCGATGCCAGTTCTATGATTGTTCCTGATGAGTAGAGCGCAGGTCTCGCTCTATTAGCCCCTCTGGGATTTTTGTCTTTTTTGGTAGTGGTCTGGATTTTGGTTAGAGACCTGTTATTCGAGGGCTGCCTCAAGACTATTAAGTACTGATAGCTTGTACTTTTTCTTTGTTGAATATTGTTGATAATTGCAGGGCTGATTTTAGAACTATGCTGTTTTCGAGTTATTCAGCACATTTGTAAATTTGATATATCTACCGTGCCTCTTTTGTCGTTGGTGTATGACTTTGACGAGTAGGTGGGGTTTTCCTTTGCATATGTACTTCTGGTTTCTGGATGTCTCTTTCTCACCTACCCTTTGAATTTGTCTTTTCCGGTTATTTGCTTCTTTATAAATCCGTGTAAGTTGGGGCATCTTATCCATCTCGTGTCAAAAAATGGTGACCTGGGATCTTTTTCACTCGTATCCCGTCAAACCTTTTATCCATAGTTTGCTCTTCCCTTGTCGCTGTCATACATCTGATGCTCAGGGCCGATCTCATCTCCTCCCATCTTCGGAAGGCGGGTGAGGATGGTCGCCTCCGTTTTCAAAGGTCTCTGGCTGTGATTCCGGTCCGCCGTCGTCTTGGAGATTAGGCTCCTTTTTCTGGCCTTTAGCCCACAAGGGGGAGGCATCTCTCCCTTGGGGACAGTCGTTGGCGTGGCTTCATCTCTGCGTCCCTGTAGTTGCAGATTTTTCATAGAGGAACCCTTCTGCAGAGGCCTTCCTTAGGCAGACGTCACTGCTTGCAGCCATAGGGCTTTAGTATCTTTTGACCTTTCACATTTCAGTAGCTCTTTGTATTTGTTTTATTATTTGAGGATCGGTATAGTAGAGTTTTGTATAAACGATCCAGGGCTGAGTCCAGGGCTGACTTGTCAGCTCTCCTGTTCCCTGAGCCCTGACTTATATTTTAATAAAAAGAATGTGTTTTCCTTTGCGTGCCAGTTGTGTTTTGTCTTTTTCTTGTTATATTTGACCAGTTTCTGACAGTCGTTGCCCAATTTTTTCTCTTTTTCCCTATCTACCTCTTTTCGAGGTTATTCTTGGGAATACGCAAAAGGAAAAATAACTGACATAAGAAAAGACGTTTCTCATAAAAGGAAGGTTTCCTTTTTACCTTTCCTCAAAAAAGGTAAGGGGTTTTAAATGCCCATAAATAATTACGGTCAGTTACTACCTTCCCCCTCCCTCAACGTATTAATTTCTTAGGGTTTCGTTCCTGCATCTATAAATTCTTCACTTTGCCTTTTGCCATCGATGTCCTATCTTTGCATGCATACCCTCTAAGTGACTTCTTGCTCATATCAGTTTCGCTCGTCTTGCCTTAACATTATGTTCCTCCTCTTTTTTCTATTCGTCCCTTCTCCTCGTTCGGCCGCATGGACCGGTCTCGGGGGCCCACTCCGGCCTTCTTCTTGTCGCGGTCATACATCTGAGGCATTGCTCTAGTCGCGGTCAGACATCTGATACGAGTCACTGATGTCCGACGCTCGACGGCTTAGGTCCTCGTCTTTGCTCCTTCGATGGTTACCTCTGTACCGTGTAAGTGGAGCAGGAAACGAAGATCCTAAGGGAGACAACCCTGGCGCTGCCCAGCTTTTGGAGCGTTATGGTCTGTCTCAGAGTCCTTTTTTACTTTTTTAGACACTTGGGTATGCTTCCCTCGGCCTTTTCTTTCCGTCAGGGATTGACGGCTGCTTCTTCGGATCAGTTCTAATTCCCCGAATCTCCCCCCTGGGAGGGAGAGTGATGGGTGATGAGGCCACGCTGCTCTTTTGTGGCTCCCGGAGTAGGCCCTCGCGCTTTTTGCATCGAAAACATGGTTGAGGATGGGGAAACCGAGGGGCGGAGATCTTTGCACTTTTGAAATCCTCATTTCGGTAGATCTGATTTCTACCGTCCGAAACCTATCCAGGTGCCAGGCCTGAAGATTCTAGGGCGGAGGCTGTTGAAAAGGTTTGCCAGAGGGTTTCAGGCATTTCTTTCATCCGCTAGGTCTGTTTGAGACAGATTTAGCCTACCATGTATTCTTCTAAAGTTTAAAGACTCAGGGTTTAGGGTTCAGGGTTTATGTCTTTGCTTTAAATGTTACTTTCAAGATGTATCTATCTTTAATGAATGCCAAGCTTAGCACTTCCTGTGCTTTGTGCTTTTATTAATTTTAGTTTGTTGCGCTGCTTGTTAATTATTATTGGAAGAAGATTAAATCGATTTCAATCGTGTTGTTAAGATACCTTTCCCTAAGGCGATTTAACTTTCGGAATGATAAAGAAATTTAACTCTTTCAATACTCAGATAACGCCATTACAATCGCGGAAGAATGAAAAGAAAGATGGCTTATAAGAGCGCCTTAATTAAAATTAAGAAGATCTATTAAGCAAAAAGAAACAAATGGCGTATGCGATTGCTTTGATTGAATTGGGCACAGACCATGCCTGTGCCCTGCTTTCCCTACCGTAGTATTTTTTCAGGTTATGCACGTTCCAAGGGCGAGGTAGCTTCTTTTCTCCTGGCCCAATGAGTTCATATGCTCCGCCTTTTAGCACCTTTGATACACTATAAGGTCCCTCCCAGGTCAGATCTAACTTTCTGAGAGGCTTTAACGCATCATCCCTTCTCAACACCAGATCACCGACTTCGAATTTTCTTTCTTTAACCCTGCCATCATGTCGAGCTCTGACAGATTCCTTGTAGGCCTCTGACCTAGCCTTCGCTATGTTCCGAGCTTCCTCCACCAGGTCCAGCTCTTCCCTTCTGGATTGGTTGTTTTCCGCCTCATCATAGTTCAAGATCCTCCAGGACTTTGCTCCAATTTCGACGGGGTTACTGGGGTTGTCCCGTATATTAAAGCACTGGGCGTTTCTCCCGTAGCGCTACGGACTCCCGTCCGGTATGACCAGAGAACGGAATCTAGCGAGTCGACCCAGTCCTTTTCATCGGTTTCCAGGCGTGCCTTGATTCTACTCACTATGGTTCGGTTGGTGACCTCCACTTGCCCATTGGTTTCAGGGCGCCTGACTGCCGCAAACCTCTGAACGATTCCCATGCTCTTGCACCATGTCTTCATTCTGCGGCCATTGAATTGAGATCCGTTGTCCGATACTAGGATCCGCGGTACTCCGAAGCGGCAAACTATGTTTTTTCAGATGAACGTCAGGACTGCAGTTGTGGTGATTGCTGTCACCGCCTCTGCCTCAGCCCACTTGCTAAAGTAATCCACTGCAACGATTATGAACCATTTGCCTCGGTCTATCTTTGGGAAGGGCCCCACGATGTCAATTCCCTATTTATCAAACGGACAAGAGACGTACAAACCCTCCAAGCTCTCTGCTGGAATATTTATGGCCTTCCCATTCTTCTGGCACCTGCTGCACCTCAGCACGAAGTCCTTAGCATCTTTTTGCGAGCGTGGGCCAGTACAGGCTGGCTCTAATTATTTTCCTGACGGTATCCCTGTAACCGGAATGACTGCCAGCTCCTCCTTTATGCACCTCTTTTATGGCATAGCTAGCTTCCTCCTTTCCAATGCACCGCAATAGCGGGTGTGTAAAGGACCTTCTCATGAGCTGGCCCCCTCCCAGGTAGTACCTTTGATAATTAATTCTCGAAGACTTGTCTAAACTTGGTATTTTTCTTCCTGTCCGCAGGTAGTGGATTATTGGGGTTCTCCAGTCCGCTTCGCCTTCGATTGCTAAGGCCTCTATAGTTTGAGTCTTTTTCTCTGCGACTACCATGGTGATTGTATTTCCTGAAAAGGAAACGCTTATTTTAAAGTATTGCGCATTTATCCGGATGAGATATGTTTTTAATATGACAATAGGTCTACCTGCCGAGAGGCTTGAAGCACTAGCGAGCTTAGCTAGCTGGTCAACTCTGACGTTTTCCTCTCTAGGTACCTGTTCAATCTGGCATTTGTCAAACCTGCCACGTAGCTCTTTTACCACTTCCGAATATTTTATCATTCTTTCCTCTTTAACTTCACATGCTCCTTCCACCTGTTGCGTGACTAACTGGGAGTCAGATCGGACTATCACCTTTCGGGCTCCCATCTCCCAGAGCATGGTAAGTCCCTTGATTAGTGCCTCGTATTCGGCTTCGTTATTGGATACTCTGAACTGGAAACAAATGGCAAATCGCATCTCTTCTCCGTCGGGCTTGATAATTATTACTCCGGCACCGCAGCCTCCTATATTTGCTGCTCCATCCACCTCTGCAATCCAAGCTTTTTTCTCTTCGACAGTTCTGGTGAATTCTTGAATAAAATCTGCCAAAGCTTGAGATTTTATGGCCGTTCTAGGTTCAAAACTGACTTCATACTCCCCCAACTCGACCGCCCATTTTACCATTCTTCCCGACAGATCGGGTCTGCCCAGGATTTGGGTAAAAGGCCAATGGCTTCGTACAATCACCTTGTGCGCTAAGAAGTAGTACCTGCACCATAATTGTTGATGTTTTGAGTTCATTCCGGGATTCGTTCAATTGTATTATTTAATAATTCACAGCCATCTCGGATATTATTACCTTAATCGTCTTGCGGCGATCATAACCGCTAACGCTGCTTTTTTGACTTCAGAATACCTTTCTTCTGGCCTCTGAGGATAAGATCATTTTCTTAAGTGAATATGATGGCAGTTCTCAATATTTTATTGTGTATATGTTTTCACTTACTTGCATCATTCGACTAACATAATATATGGGGCATTGTTTTGCTCCTTCTTCTTTTATTAGGACTGAGCTTAGAGCCTGCTGTCCCACAGCGATGTATAAATATAGTGTTTCCTTGGGCTCTGGCTTAGCTAATAGTGGGAGCTCTGCCAAATGCTTTTTCAGGTCTTCGAAGGCTTGCTGACATTCTGTCGTCCACTCGAATCGGGCTCCCTTCCTCAGTGTCTGGAAGAACGGGTAGCTTTTGTCTGCAGATCTAGAAATAAAGCGGCTCAGCGCTGTTATCTTGCCATTCAAGCTTTGTACATCTTTAACATTTCTGGGAGGCTGCATCTCCATTATTGCTTGTACCTTCGCATCATTAACTTTGATTCCATCAGGAGTGACCATATAGCCTAAAAACTTCCCCTGCTTTACTCCGAATACGCATTTAGTGGGATTTAACTTTAATCTATTGGCTCTGGCAATTGCGAATACCTCTTCCAAATCCTCAGCATGAGAGACGGCTTTGACGCTGTGCACTAGAATATCATTGACGTAGACTTTTGTATGAGTGTCGATCACTTTCGTAAAGATGGTGTCCATCATTTTTTGGTATGTGGCCCCCGCGTTTTTTAGCCCAAATGGCATTCTGACGAACCCGAATGTTCCGATGGATGTAATGAAGCATACATTTACTATGTCCTTCGGGTCCATCTGGATTTGATAGTATCCTTGGTAAGCATCCATCATCGAGAGGAGCTCTGCGCCTGCAGTAGCGTCTACCAACTGATCTATTCGAGGAAGGGGATAATGGTCTTTGGGACATGCCTTGTTCAGGTCTCTGAAGTCGTTGCACATTCGCCACTTGCCTCCCGGCTTCCTAATCATCACTGCATTGCACAGCCAATTGGGGAATTGGATTTTGACGATATACCTCGCCTGCAAAAGCTTCGTAACTTGCTCTCTCAGGGCTGCGTCCTTTTCATCGTCAAATTGCCTAAGCTTTTGACGGACTGGCTTGACTTTTGGGTTTATGTTTAATTTGTGAGTAGCTATGTGCGGATGTATCCCTGGCAGGTCCTTCGTGTCAAAAGCGAAGACATCTGCATTCCTTCTCAAGCATGATATTATTTTCTGCTGATCATCCGGTGTCATTTTCAAGCCCACTTTGGTTACAAAACCTACTCGGCCTTCATATAGCTCTACGTTCATGGTTTCTTCTGCAGGAGCCATAGTAGGTCGGGGATCTAGATCCATTTCAAATTCTTCTGCTTTTTCTTTCTCCATCTTCACTATAGCTCCCTGATTACAGACCCTGGGCGAATATGGCGACCTCTGGCCGCTACTCATGGATATTGGTTCCGTTACTTCCTCGTCCTCTCTTGGACGTTTCCCTTTCTGATTCCTGGCTCGCCTTATTTCACTGGCATAGTAGGACCTAGACTTGGTCTGGTCCCTCTAACTTCCACCACCATCCTGCCTACTGGGAATTTCAGCTTCATATGGTACGTCGATGCTACAGCCTGGAAAGCATTCAGGGAGGGCCTGCCCAGAATTATATTGTAGGAGCTGGGAGCATCCACCACTAAGAATTGGACCATTCTCATTTTCTTTACTTCTCCGCTCCCCATCACCACTGGGAGTCGTATCATTCCTAGGGGCGCCACGACCCCTCCAGAGAATCCTGCCAGCATTGCAGGAACCGGCACTAACGCCTCATTCGTGTCCATGAGCTGATAACAGCTGCGGAAGATTATATCTGCAGAACTTCCCGTGTCTATTAGTATCCTTGCCACATCATGTCCTGCTACTTCCGCCGTGATTACCAATGCATCATCCTGCGGGGTGATAATTCCTGCTAGGTCCTTATCTCCGAAGCTCAGATCTGGCGTGCTGCCTTGGGGCTGGACAACGCCTACATCCCAAAGGTCAGGGTTCCTCACCATTCTTTGAGCTCTCTTCTGTGCCTGGCCCGAGTTTTCGCTGATGAGACCTCCTACTATCATCATGATCGACTTTTGTTTCTTCGGAAGGGGCATTTTCTCTTCTTGCATTTCTGACCCTTCTAACGCCAATTGGGGAGGCCCTGGTTCTCTAGCAATTGGGGGCTCTTCCCTTTTTCCTGGCGGATATCCTCGCCTATCCTGATCTCTCCAACTCCCAGACCTGCTGCCTCTGTTCATTCGTATATATTCTTGAAAATTTCCGGCTCTAATCAATTTCTCAATTGCGTCTTTGAGATACCGGCACTCATCTGTATCATGCCCGTAGTCTCTATGAAATCTACAAAAGAGGCTAGAGGGCGGATTCTTAGGCCCATTTTCCGCCGAATAGGGTACTGGAAATAATCTGGGGGCTATGCTCAAAATCTCTGAGGGTGGCACCGTTAATTCTGTGTACGGCGTTCGTCCCCGTGTCCATGCTCTCCCGGATAAGCTGCTCCTTAGAGCCGGGGCCAGCGGTTCTCTAGGGGCTTCGAACCTTCTATCTCTGCGGGAGGATTGACTTTCGTCTGCGAATCTTATGTCTATAGAATTTCTCCGCGGGGGTTCTGCTCCTCTTCCCTTGTCTGGGATCTCGTTTTTTCTATCTTTACTTTTGGCTCCGTCTTCTGCGCACTTGGTTTCCCAAGCTTTCTCACTGATGATTCTATTATCCATCCATTCCATCACTTTATCATACCCTGCTCTGCTTCTTTCTCCTAATGCATGAAAGATGTCTCTGTCTCTCAGCCCGTTTATTAAACCATGCACTTTAACTTCGTCTGCTACAGGAGGCACTTGTAGTGCCGCTGCGTTATACCTAGTCACATAGCTTCTCAAGCTTTCTTTCTCACGCTGCTAAAAGTTTAACAAGGTCATTATCGAGTGACTTTGTCTTCTGATGCTAACAAACTGGTTCTCTAGCTGGGACGCGAAGTCTTCGTAGGTCTCAATACTTCGCGGTTTCAATTGACTGAACCATCTCTGCGCTAACCCTTTCAGGGTGGCTAATAACATTCGGCATTTGATTCCTTCAGAGAATCCCTGCAGCATTGCTAAGTTTTCGAAGCGATCCAAGTGATCTTGAGGATCCGTCGTCCCATCGTATACGAGGTCTGCCGTTAATCTGAAGTGCTGAGGTAAGGGCTCTGCCATGATGCAATCACTAAACGGGGGAATCTTGCTCCTCTTATGTCCAGCGGATTTTCCTTCAATCATTTCTTTCATGGAAGCTATTTCACGTGCCATTATGTTCTGCCAAGTCATGCCCTGGTTATGAATGTCATCGCCTCCCGACCTCGGGGACGGTTGCGTTCTGTAATACCCTTGACCACAGGGCTGGCTGGCGGAATGTTCTTGCCTATCCTCGGCCTCGCCATTTTGTTGGCTTTCATCAGCCTTCTCTTCCATGTCTTTCTTCTTTTGATTCTGCAGCTGAGTAGCTACTGCGTTGTTTACCACTTTTGTTAATAATTCTTGTAATTGATCAGGAGTTATGTATAAGGCTTCTTCGGGTCTGGCTCCCATTTTTTCCTTTCTTTTAGATTGATTAGGAGTGTCTCCGTCAGCTCTTATTTCACTATCTCCGCTGACCTCTGCTCCATCTCGCAGCTCCATATCTTTCTCATTCGTTGCCATTTTGCTGAAAATTGCAAAAAGTAATAATTCAGGCTTTTCGTTCAAACATTCTGGGTGAAGATATGATAGAAATTAATGCTTAAAATGAATGCATGTGATGTTTTATGCATTTTTTGTAGAAATTTCGGCGATCGGTTCGTCGGCAGAACTTTAAGTTGGAGTTTCGCAGGACTCTTCTGGCCCGCTCATCAGAGCACAAATTCTTCTGGCAGAGGTGCATAGCTCATTCGCAGCGCTTCAGACTGAAATTCCGCAGAACTCTGCCCGCCTGTTAAGTACGGCATAACTTCTTTCAGTAGAGGTGCGTGGCTCACTCGCAGCACTTCGGGCTAGAGTCCCGCAGAGCTCTACCCGCCTGTTTAGCACGGCATAAATTCTTCCAGCAGAAGTGCGTGGCTCACTCGCAGCGCTTCAGGCTGGAGTCCTGCAGAGCTCTGCCGGCCCATTCAGCATGGTATAAATTCTTCCGGCAGAGGTGCGTGGCTCACTCGCAGCACTTCAGGCTGGAGTCCCGCAGAGCTCTGCCGTCCCGTTCAGCACGGTATAAATTTTTCCGGCAGAGGTGCGTGGCTCACTCGCAGCGCTTCAGGCTGGAGTCCCGCAGAGCTCTGTCGGCCCGTTCAGCACGGCATAATTTCTTCCGGCAGAGGTGCGTGGCTCACTCGCAGCGCTTCAGGCTGGAGTCCCGCAGAGCTTTGCCGGCCCGTTCACCATGACATAAATTGTTCCGGCAGAGGTGCGTGGCTCACTCGCAGCGCTTCAGGCTGGAGTCCCGCAGAGCTCTGTCGTCCCGTTCAGCACGGTATAAATTTTTCCGGCAGATGTGCTTGGCTCACTCGCAGCGCTTCAGGCTGGAGTCCCGTAGAGCTCTGCCGTCCCGTTCAGCACGGTATAAATTTTTCCGGCAGAGGTGCGTGGCTCACTCGCAGCGCTTCAGGCTGGAGTCCCGCAGAGCTCTGCCAGCCCGTTCACCACGGCATAAATTCTTCCGGCAGAGGTGCGTGGCTCACTTGCAGCGCTTCAGGCTGGAGTCCCGCAGAGCTCTGCCGGCCCGTTCAACACGGCATAAATTCTTCCGACAGAGGTGCGTGGCTCACTCGCAGCGCTTCAGGCTGGAGTCCCGTAGAGCTCTGCCGGCCCGTTCAGCACGGCATAAATTCTTCCGGCAGAGGTGCGTGGCTCACTCGCAGCGCTTCAGGCTGGAGTCCCGCAGAGCTCTGCCGGCCCGTTCACCACGACATAAATTCTTCCAGCAGAGGTGCGTGGCTCACTCGCAGCGCTTCAGGTTGGAGTCCCGCAGAGCTCTGCCGGCCCGTTCAGCACGGCACAAATTCTTCCGGCAGAGGTGCGTGGCTCACTCGCAGCGCTTCAAGCTGGAGTCCCGCAGAGCTCTGCCGGATTTCCCTCCACGATTAGAGTAGATCCAAGTTGTTCTTGTTTATTGATCTTATAAATTACTTCATATAAGTGTTTCGTTCAGTTCCTCATTTTTCGTTAAAAAGGCAAGGGCTATAAATTCGCATGAAGAAATAAAGGACAGTCTCTATCCCTTCTCGAAAGGCGTCCAAGCATATTTTCTGAAAACGTTCCCCAGCGTCATAAGACCGTGAACAGTTTTCCTTCAGATCTATGCCTGGGCTTTCTCGTCGGTGTCATCGACTCAATTGTACAGGCAAAACAGAGAAAAAATAGACAGTAAAAGAAAATGGAAACTCGACGCCTCAGCTCAAGTTTCCCACAGACGGCGCCAGTTGATAAGGCTGGGTTAACGCCTTATCAACAGAAGAAAATATACAAAATGGTACAGAATTACTAAAAGTGCTCTTCTCCTCGAAAATGAATGATCTACCTCGCCTTTCTCCTCAGATCTCCGAGAAGTGGGTTTATACGTCCCTGCAAAAGAGAAAAAGTCCCACACCGGTGTTTTTGTCCGGTGAGGACCCTCCGACGCTCAAGTTAGTAAACTTGGATGAGAAGAAAATGTGAGGTAAGGAAAAGTATGTAAAAAAGTGAATGAGAGTGAAGATACCTCTAGCTAAAAGAGAATCTGTTTTTATAGTAGTTTAACCTAGGGGTAATTTGGTCTTTTGTCCTCAAGATGGGTACTTGGGCTCTGGGTGTCAGCCCAAGCCTATTTGATAAGGCCTTTGTTAGCTGTGGCTTGATTGGGCTTATTGATCTAACGGGCCACGACGTGAAATGGGCCAAAGGTTAATCTATCCCATATCATCTTACACGCAGTCGATGAAAACCCTCGATTTTGGTAGTCGATGTAATTAGCTTCAAAACGAGGAAGGTGATATCGATGGTTTACAGATTCAAAAAAATACAAGGGTATAATCGGCTCACACGATGATGCTGTTGAGTCCAGTTTTTGTATCATACCAAATTGGCAAGATGAATTAAACGGAGGGAACATTACGTGTTTTTGGCCCGGGCCTAGAATTAGTCACGGGCTTTTCAGATTATTACACTAGTTTACCAAACACTAGATAATGCATGAAAAATAATCTAATCTTGCCAAATCTAAGCTACCAAACGGGTACTAAGTGTGACCTCTACACCACACACAAATAAGACCACTACACTACCACATAAGAGTGACATAACTACACCCAAATAAAGTGGAAAATACTATACCGCATACAGGCGGGATTGAATTTAAAACCTCATTCTTCAGTAATTTTATTGACAAATAACAATTGGTGTACATTTTTGTTTTAGTTTCGGATCTTAAATTGATAATGCTTTCTTTTGCTACCCTAGCAATTTTGTTTAAAATACGTTCCAATATTTCACATGTATCCTGCTTATGTAAAAATATAAATAGGAGTATACAATTAAGATTGTATTGAAATTTGTACAATTACATTTAGTTGCATGTAAAATATAATTATGTATTTCAGCAATCTATATAGAAATGAACAGTTCAGGTTTTAAATTAAAATGCAAATCACAAATCTTATATTTATGGAATTGTTGACTTTAAGATACAAAAGGATATGAATCGTTGAAACTTTGATATATGGACGAACATCAAAATGTGGCACAAATTAAGGGGATTCTTCATGCATGGCTAGTTTGCATTGCACAAAGGGAGTGGCCAAATTACGTATTTTGCATTGGCATCTTCCATGATCCGATCGGATCATCATGTATTTAGTTAGTTTCTCTGCTTTTCTCGTTTTGATCTGCTCTTCATTGTTTTGGATCAAATGGATGCTGGGATTCATCTTCAGATTTCAGTCTACTAAATTTAGAGGCCTTCTTCTCAATGAAAGTTGTAGCTGTACTATGCAATTTCAAATACAAATTTACGAGGCTGCTTCTACTATTTTTGTCAAATGGTTAGATCTTAGAAACAAACTGGGTTCTTTCTATACTGTACAAAGAATAATTTAAAGAATAGATATTGGTATTTTGCATTTCTTTTATATTCTTTTTATCAACAATTTTCAGTTATGCACACTATTTATAACGGTTATTAAATAAGATGTCAACAACTCAACTTTTTTTTTTTTTTTTTCCTGAACTCTTTAACAAAACTACTTAAAATTCTTAGCTGAAGCTGACAAAAGTTGGGGAAGATATTAGTAGTATTTTTCCTTTCTTTTGCAATTTGATATATTCTCGTATATTTTCAGTTGGACTTGATTATAATTTATACAACAATACTAAAGAGAATTTAAATAAATAATAAATTTATATTTATATTTATATTGCAGCATAAAAGATGCTTGAACTTGAAGTCAAGCAGGATTAGGGTATTCAGTTCAGGCTGTTACCTCATGATCAGTTGTCTGTGTTTTCTTACTCTACAATTACTAGTAGTATAAATTTTCTCATGTTCTGTTGTAATAAAAAAAAAAAAAGACTGAAAAAAGGGCCCAATTATAAGAATTTAAAAGCCCAATCCAAGGCTGCAACCATTAAATTAGCCTTGCTTGGCTGCTTGTTTTCCTTTGCAGTTTGCAGCAACTCTGCTACTGCTGCTTCTGCTATGTTTCTATAACTGTTGGTCTGCCGCTCTTCCTTATTACTCAAAATATCGATCACTCTCATCTCTCTCTCTCTCTCTCTACAACCCCGTCGAAAACCCTAATCCGTTCCTTGAAAAATTAATCGGAGAAGAAATGCCTCCCAAAAGAAATCAGAACCGTCAAAAGTCCCACAACAAAAATTCCAAAAATAGCAGCAAGGAAGCACCGGTGGAGAACGCCATGGCCGACTGCATTCTACCTCAAGACATGATTCTCTCCATCCTCTCCCAGAAATTTGCCCTCACCCCAAAAACCTTCTCATTTCGGTCGCACGTCCTCAAATGCCCGATTTTAGGGATCGATCCCCCAAAGAAGTTGACCTTAGTGAACCCGAACAACCCCTACGAGATCTATGTGGATGCCTGCAATGGCTTGGTTTGCATGTCGTGCTCTGGAACCCAGCCACCAGTATGCACAAAATCCTTCCGCCTTCCACCCTCGAATTTGGGGCTGCGGCCGCCATGGTCTCCCTCGGCTTCGACGGTGACGATTACAAGGTGGTAAGAATTTCTCTTCTCAAGGGGAAGAAGATGAGGGTTGGCGTGGAGGTCTATTCTTCTAAGTCCGATTCTTGGAGAAAGGTCGATCTCAATCTTCCATATAAGTTCACACTGTTGGCCACTAAGAATCATGTAATGGTTAATGGGAATCCCTACTGGCTCGCATGCTTCTATGAGAAAAAGAGAATTGATGAGGGCCGCGAGTGTCGAGTTCTCCTGGGATTTGATGCGACGGCGATGGAATTCATGTTTGTGCCTGTGCCCATCTTCGAGAATTGCCCTTTGTGAATTGGAAAGGACGTGTTGGCGTGATTTCGTGTGCTATCAAGGGTGATGATTGGATTTTTGAGACGAAGCTTCAAAATATAACTATTCTTAATGAAATTGATTAATTGAGAATCTCATTTTGCAATCAATTCTGGATCCTCTGGTTTGGTTATTGTATCTTAGAAACTGGGTACAAGAATAAGTTAAACAATAGATATTTGTATTTTGCTTTTCTTTTGCAATTCGAATAATTTCTCAGGTTTTTGTGACACCCACCAATCAGATATAGTCTCGTATATTTTCAGTTGGGACACAATTATACTAGCAATCACTTAAAAAACAAATTATTTAGGTTAAATAGAGGAAAAAAATATGAATTATGATAAATATAGAGTTTATTCCTATTTATAATTGGTCTCAAATTGGGATCATAAAAATATATGATAAAATGAGAGTTTATTCCTAAATATATTTTCAGTTCCAAAAGTATTTCTTAATAGAGGTTTTACTGTAGTATTATTTTTTGGATAAACCGTCTATCTATACTTATATAAAAATAGCATTGTTTTACAAAATTTGAATCATCTAAAATATCCTTACTATAAAGCAAAATTAAGGACAATAGTGTAATACAATAATGTTAATATTTTAATATATTATTAGTTACAAGAATATAAATTTACCTTAATTATAGTTTATTATTTACCTTATATTTGAAATATATTAATTTAGTAAAAATCAAAATTACCTTATTAATATTTAAATGATATATCTATCATGTCATTTACCTTATTGATATTTTATACCAATATGGTTATAAGTTCATATGCAAATTTCTATATTGTACTTTTTTCTCTATTTTTTCAACTCAAAGTTGTCTTCTCTTCCAAGAGATTCCTCTTAAAATTCTTAAATATTTTTAAAATTCAACCATGTTCAACTAATTTAATCTTTTTAAGGAAATTTGTATCCTTCCCGCCCTTACTTTTTAAATAATAAATATAGAATTTATTAGGAATTAAGTTGTCTATTTAGTATTTAATTAATTAATTTTCATATATTTTTGAATTCTTATTGTTGATAATAATTTCAACTGTATATTAGATCTCGATTTTTAAAAAATGGGTATAATTAAGTCGAATTAAGCTAGAGACTTCAAGCATAAATCATTTATTATGGCTTATTTACAATGGTTCGATTAAAATTAATACTTTGATTGTTAATTTTATGCATAAATATTTTTTCAGTTATTAAACTTGCTAAATAGTATCTGTCATCCACAAACATGAAGTTAGTAAGAATATTAAAAGTGTATCAAAATTTTGAAGACGATACACTTTTAAAAGAATAAAATAAATAGTACGTATAGTTTTCCAAGTATACATTTTTGCTTAAAATAATTAGTATATTTTTCAATTTTAGATATTCATATAATTTATCTTTTAAATTGAAAAATTCCTATTAAAATTACATTATTGATATTTTAATTTTTAACTTTTCAAGAGACTACACAAAAAT
Organism: Schizonepeta tenuifolia; assembly: GCA_029490685.1. Taxonomy (NCBI): domain Eukaryota; kingdom Viridiplantae; phylum Streptophyta; class Magnoliopsida; order Lamiales; family Lamiaceae; genus Schizonepeta; species Schizonepeta tenuifolia. Next base: position 75,316,572 of record CM055956.1, on the reverse strand, counting down.
TATATATACTTATTTTATATAATAAGAATTTATTAGCACTTTTATAATGACACTAAAACAATAATTAAATTAAAATGTAAATAATAGTTATTATATTTGGACATACATAGAACTTTATCACTTACAGTATTTCTATAATTCATGGAAGGTTAATAATACAAAAAATAACAAAAGTGATCTTTACAATAAAATATATTTTGAGAAATTACAAAAGTTTAATAAAAAATAAACTAAAATATAGATTAATTCGTTTATATTTATTTAATAAAATCATTTTTTTAACGTGTAAATGCACGTTACTTGAAGTACTGGTTATTTAAAACAAAATTATTTACCACACTAGAAGTCCCAATGACTACGTAGTTAAGGAGTAGTAAGACATTCCCTACCAACTACCAGCCAATATTATTTTCTTAGCAATATTAATTAGAAAAATTACAGACTTGGGTGATTTGGCATAAAGGCAAACATTTGGGAGCTCTCACTCAGTAATCAGTCATTATCCAATCCCAATGTATGTTAGTAGTATTATTTTAATCCCATCACTTTGGATGGATAAGATGAGACCCAATTACACTTTTATATGTAGCTGCCTACAACGGAACTCTACTCTCTCTCTCTCTCTCCCTCCTTATATTAATCAATTAATTTATACAAAAATTATTGTATTATACTCCTTCCGTTCGCGAAAATAAGTCCTACTTGCCCTCTTTTTTTTCGCCAAAACAAGTCCTACTTACCATTTTCCACTCACATCAAGTGGGACCCACAACAACTTCCACTCTCATTTAACTTTTTCCACTCACAATATGTGGGATCCTTATTCCACTCATAATAATTTTAACTCTATTTTTATCTTTTTCACTCACAACAAGTGAGACCCTTATTCCACTCACAACAATTTTAACTTCCAATCCACTTCTTCCACTCTCAATAAATGGGACCTTAACTCCACTCACAACAACTTTATGAGCTTTCTTAATCTCCGTACCCAGTACACAATGGGACTTGTTTTCGCGAACGGGGGGAGTAATAGAAAATTGGAAGTCTGTACTATTCCCCATGTTTAAAACATAGAGAGAGCTCGCAAAATGTGTGTCTAATTTTGATATTTGCTGGGTAAATATATGGCACTTCTATACCACACAAATTAAATAACTAATGTCACTAGAAAAATTGAGTGTGATGAGCACCTTTGAACTGAGAATTAAAGTCCGACTCAACTAAACAGAGACACATTCACATACATGAAATTTTTTAGAAGTTCAAATTTGAACTTAAATAATTATTTTACAAACACGTCTTTATGAATAACGTGTTTGTCTTGGTTACGGTTCAAATGGGTAACACACTATCTTGTTTTGTTTTTAGAGAATCAGACGGGTAACGCTATAGCAACTAGTGATGCATGAAACAATCCAAAACTCCGATAAATATTAAATATAAGTAGAGCACACGAAATTAAGACAATTTAATACGAAAGCTCTTGTTTTAAAACTCCAACTACATAAGGACGACGACATTTATAATTATAGCACCCACCCATTCACACGCACCGCACCGCACCGCACCGCACGCAAAGAGAGAGAGAGAGAGAGAGAGAGAGAGAGAGAGAGAGAGAGAGAGATGAATTCGAAGGTCCGAGGTCTGTGGAACCACCCGGCGGGGCCAAAAACAATCCACTTCTGGGCGCCGACGTTCAAGTGGGGGCTGAGCATCGCCAACATCTCCGACTTCTCAAAGCCGCCGGAGACTCTCTCCTACCCGCAGCAGGCCGTCATCTCCGTCTCCGGCATCATCTGGTCGCGCTACTGCTTCGTCATCAAGCCTTGGAATCTGAATCTGTTCGGCGTCAACTCCGCCATGGCTTGCACCGGTCTCTATCAGCTCTCCAGGAAGCTCCGCCACGACTACTTTACCGCCAAAAACGAATGACGCCTGGGCTGCTCATTTTATTGTTCTACTGGCATGGGTTTCTCTTTTCCTGTACCATGATCCACTAAATAAATTGGTGGCGTTAGTTACCTTCTTTTTAACTCAGAAGAAATTGAATTCCTTTTCTGTCACGTGATGCAGATACTAAACATAGGTTGCGATGATGATCTATATATATCTCGAACTCGAAAGATGAATGAACGTGGTTGAGTTTTAAGAGAGAGAATTTAATACTTACTTGTGTAGTGAATTATTGAAGTATGGCTGCTTATACAGAGCCAATCAGAGGAGGGGGAGGCCATGGGTCTTTTTCTTTGGTGTTACTGCTAATTAAACACACTATAATTTGATTAATCGAATGTTGCTAATAGTGGACAAGTACGACCGACCTATCGTAGTTTAGTCAACTCCGACTTGTTTAAGTACTGATGAAATCCAAGAAAGCAGCCAAATTTAGTCATTTATTTAATATAATCTATAGTGGTTGAGCTTGTTTCATCATGCAATTCATGTAATGCTTAATATTATAGGTAATCATCATCTATCACACAAAATCAATGCATTCTTAGCAGTTTTCGTGTTTTCCCTCACAATTACTTCATCTAGTGGAAAACTATGAAACAAGCAATTAATAGTATCAATGCCATGGTGAATGCTGATAGAGTCGGGTTAAAACTCTATAAACAAAGGGAAAATCATTCGAAATCGGGAGGAAGAAAACCTCGCTCGAACTTGGTCTGCCTTGCCAAGGATCCTGCACAAAAGCCTGAAACACCGGAGATTTCCTCCGGCATCGGCCCTCCGATACTTAAGTCAGTCTTTAAAAAAGAATTGAAATGGGGAAGAAAGCAGTAGTGAAGAAGAAGAAGATATCTCAGATTAGGAAAATGGGGTATTTATAAGCTTACCATAGTGCGGGGTATTTTCATCTCTTCAATTGTGAAAGGTCTGATAATACTAACTTCTGGGATTGAGCTCCGCTCGGTCTAGGAGATCAGGTCTAAAGCACGTCAAGTCTAAAGCATGCCAGCTCTGCGAAGCATGTCAGCTCTGCCTAGTCGAAAGCGTGTCAACTCTACCCAATCAGAAGCATGTCAGGTCCCAACTCTCAAATGTCAGCTCTGAAATGTCAAGTCTCGAATGTCAGGTCTTGGAAGGGGCTCTTCTTCAGCTCTTAGAAGTTCAAGGCTCAATTCTTCAGCTCTTTCTCTCTCATGAGTTCAACTCTCAAGTGGGCTTGTTGGGTTTCATCTTTGACCCTTTTGAATTTGGGCTTCTTCGAATCTTGGGCCGAACTAACAAGGTTTGAGTTTCTAATATCAGCCCTGCGTGAGTTCTGATTCTTCTGAATAATCACTTGGAATAGAGAGAAAACTCTGCACAGAAACAAGTTCATTTCTCATACTGGCCACTTTAACATAAAATATGAGAATCTGCAACCAGAATAGTTCAGATTTGGATTAGATCTGAGAGGAGATTAGTTATTCGAGCGTTATCCTTAAAATATTATTCTTTCACCTTAGAGACGACAATTTATCCATATACTATGTCAAGGAAAACGGTCAGCAATAATTTAAGTAACCATATGGATGGAGAAACAAAATTTGACTACCATCAACAACAATAAAAAAATGATAAAATTCTCACATAATTTTCTTATAGGAAAGAGGTATTCACAAACAAACATACCACACTCAGAATATAGTGTTGTAATCAAGTGAATCAAAACATACAAAATGTCAAACTCAAGATTTTCTTCAAACACTAAGCTCTCAAGGGCTGAATCAATTCCTTCATTATATGAATTCTGCTAATAAGAAGATTGGAAAAAGAGAGAGCATTTTATTCTTCTTTGTACCAGAAATGGCAGAAACGCAACCCATGTAAATTCTATCTATGTAGCAATGCAGACCTCAAATAAACATTAATTTCATCTCTTCGTAAATAACCCCATATCAAATGCAACCTGTGAATTGAAGTTGTGTGGTTGCTCAACAAGATGTAATTATGTTCGTGCTCATCTTGAGGAGAAGAATGAAACTTACCAAAATTTGGAGGCTGGCATAGTTTTTTTCGTTTTTTTATTTTTTTTTATTTTTTTTTTTATTTTTTTTTCGTTTTCTGAGAAAATTTTGGAAGCTTAGTTAGTCTCGTGCCTTCCTTTTAGGTTGTTGCTTTACGTTTTTGTTGTGCATCTGTCCGCAACAAATCCTTTTATCCGCTTGTATGAATAGCTGATAGGATTAGTTAGTTGTGTAACTAACTTTCTTCTAAATTTGCTCTACAAAACTACGTGAGCTTAATTTCTTCTTGCATTGCAATCTACTCCCTCCCTCCCATTCTACTAGTCTTATTTGAGACGGGCACGGAGATTAAGAAAAAAATGATTAAATATAAAAGATGTGTTTAGAGCATTCACAGCGGGTATCGAGCACCGGCGTCGAGCGCGGTGTCGATCCCCCTTCGACTCCACCTTGTTCGACCTCAGCGGTGTCGAAGCCGCTGTGGGAAAGCTCGACACCGGGGCCGAGTGGCTAGCGTCGAGCGCGGTGTCCATATTTCGACACTGCCTTCAACCCCGTTCCTTCGCCACGCATCGCCATGAGAGAAAGAGAAGAAGGAGAAGCCGTGCAGGAGCTTGGTTTCAAAACTTTTTTTCTTTTTTTTATATATTTTACTCTGAGTTGCAGGTGGATCAGCCATAGAGGTGAGAAGAAGAAAAAGAAATGGGGAAGAGGGTAGTGGACTTTAATTATTTGGGCTTATTTTGGATTTAATAGGGCAGTGGGCTTTGGGTAGTGGGTTTTTAATTTTTTATACTCTCTCTGTCCCGCGAAAGATGAACCACTTTCCTTTTTGGGCTGTCCCATGAAAGATAAGCCCTTTCTATTTTGAGAAATAATTAATTGCATTCACACTACTTTTATATTCTTTATTATTTATTCATACTATTTTTACATTCTTTATCAATAAAATATTTCACTAAATACATCCACTACTATTTCTTCTTAGTCTCCGTGCCCAAACCAAAAGGTTCATCTTTGGTGGGACGGAGGGAGTATAATGTTGTAATTAAGTATTAATAAAATTAAAATTAATAAAATAAAATTTAATTTAATTATTTTCTTAATTATTGTATTTTTATTATTAATTAGTGTATGTTTTATTTTTTTAATTAGTGTATGTTAAATTGTTATTTATTAATATTTGAATTTAAATAAGTATATTTATAATATTTATTACAAATAAAAAAAATAACAAAATAAAATCTATTCAATCATTGCCAATAATTATAGACTCGGGTCTTACTCAACCCCATCATTGTGGAAAATAGATCCAGGGTCTTACTCAACACTACTAATCATTGAAATCACACTTCCTGACGATAAACCCGGGGTCTAACAAGACCCCCGTTGTGGATGCTCTTAGTGTAGTAAATAAAGTGATATAAAATATTTTGTTAATTGATAAAGTGATATAAAGTATTTTTGAAGTGACATAAAATGATATAAAGTAGTTTTGAAGTGACATAAAATAAATAAAGTATTTTTTTAATTATTTTCTTATATAAAAAGTGAGACACTCAAAATAAAAAGTGAGACAAGTAAAACGGAATAAAGGAGTATGATTTATAGTAGAACTAAAGATTTATGAGTAGACCGAAAAAGGACGATTATAGTCGAAATGTTCTAGCCTGACTGAAATTCTCCTTTGAACTATGTTGTCGAACTTCATTACTTTTGATATGGATTATATAAACATAGCTCAACAAATACAAACAATGGGCTAATCTCAGCCGGCCCAAAGGCCCAGATATCATTTGTCATTTACCAAGCCCAGCCCAGGCTACGCACGCGCTTGGGTTGGTTTTCCTTTCATGCCCTTTACCGTACTATTCTATATAAAAGGAAGGTTTTCACGAGCTGGAGGTAGAGTTTTTTCCAAGTTTCTTTCCTTTTCGGGTTTTGAGAGTATTTTCGAGATCTTTTTGGAGAGTTTTTTCCAAGTTTCTTTCCCTTTCGGGTTTTGAGAGTATTTTCGAGATTTTTTTGGTGAGTTTTTGGAGAATTCTCTGACTTGGGCGTCGGAGGGTCTTCTCCGAGAAATCCTCCCGGTGTTGTTTTGCAGGTTTACGGAGATCTAGGAGCACGAGGCTAGGAAAGAGGAAGCTAGATTCTGAGTGCAAACCTCTATTTTGCGAGTTCTGCTAAGTTGCTTTAGTTGTTTTTACCTTTTGTTAATAAAGGATTAACCCGACTCTACCAACTTTACTTCGAAATTTAATGAGAATTTTTATGAGGTCTTGTTTCAAAAACTTATAGAATGTGTTCTGGTGATGATATTTAGTTTTACACAAATCTCTTTAGAAGACGAGACAACTTTGTCGTCCAAGCCAATCTAGCCCATTGTACCAAGGCTTTGCACGCAAAATTAGAATCTTGTCGAGCAATTGTCCAAAGTCATCAACTTATCTAAACGCTCAAATCCATTGTTTTTGGGCTTGATTTGCATATACTTGAGTAGTCTCATCTCATCTCAAGTCGGTATAAGTGAGTGAAAATATGAGCAGTCCATTATAAACAGAACAGAGCCGAGCCGGTTAGGGCGAAACTGATCAATGATTCAATTCTAGCCATAAACAATCGTCATCTGTCAAAACCAAATAAAAATAACAACATTTCGTTACACCATCAAACATACAACTAGAAAATTCAACCATTTATCTATCCATCAGGAATCATGCCTTCACACAGCAGTTGAAGTAGCTGAAGATACTCCGCCTCGCCTGCACCACAGATCAACGTACAACAATGTTAGCAAGCTAGCTACGAGCACACAACGATGACTTAGACTAAAAGAAATTGTTAATGGAGCTTGAGCCTTGAGCGAGCAACCATCAAGGGAGATAAATATGCTTTAAGCATAAGCACTTGCACTGGTTGGGTTACATCTTTAGACAACCAAGTATTTGCTATGAGAAATCGACATATATGTTGCTTGCTTATCAAGAGTTCAAAGATCAAAATGACAGTTCTTAACTAACTAATTTGTTATAAAAATCTGTTTTCTTGAATGCACAATAAGTTCAAAGCTGCTTTCTGCATCACATGCCCCATTAATTCATAGCAAGTGCAAACCAGTGGATTCATGTGGTCCAAGTGCAATACAATTATTTTGAACTGTACAAGAACCAAATATCACTTTCCATTTCTGGCTAATTGTTTCAGTGTTTCATGTGTCACGATACACGTCAAGGGACCCGCCCCATCCAATTCGACCTACATGATGTTGATGCTATACGACACCATCATCACCACCACAGCCATATGCTTTTAAGATCTTAAATCATTTGTGGACCTTAAACATCAAATCATAGATAGGTTGAAGAGTACCATATAACTTTTTCGCCTCTTCTAATTTTAGTTATAAACGGTTTTCTAAATTTACTGTCATCTGATACTCTACTGGATCATCAAAAGTCAAAAGAGATATAAAAATGAGTAGTAAAAGCAGAAGAAAATGAAGAAGTATACCGTTGGGGAGTTGTTCTGATGGTAGTCACGATGATCATTGTGAGCAACGTTCGCATTGCTTGTGGTTGAAGGGATGAGTTCTTCCTCGTTCCCGAGACTAGCTCTCGAAGGATCCCTCTTGTTTTGCTTCCTCATCTCTCTTATTTTTGAGAAATCCATAGAATAGTCAGGCAATGCTCCCTTCTGGTCCCAGTCTCCAAATTGTGGCACAGATAACCACGGCGCATTTCTCTACACAATCCCAAAGCTTGTAATTAGGAAACACTCAAAAGCCAAAACTTTATTAACTATTACACCATATTGCTAGATTTCATAATCACCATCTAACATAATCTTATTCCAATTGCATCTAAAACATAGTATTATTGATGATTTTGCAAATAAAATTTGTGAAAGTTGCTTTCAGTAGTCATACAATTGGGAACAGCTGTCAGAAAGCATATGCAGGGCAATATTTGATTTGAATATTCAAGCCACATAATGACTACTCAAATACAGTTAATCTTCTATAATTGATTTCTGCCTTTTTTTTATATATAGTATCTTTTCAAGGAGACAGCTCACAGCAAATAAAAACAAAATTAAACCAAAGACAGAAAATTGAAGCAGCTCTTCACTAATTCAATAGAGAGAAATCACAACTAGGACTTCTATATCCAAATAAATAAATAAATAAAATTAAACAGGAAAGTTCAGAATTCTTGACTAATTCATATCTTTACTTTTCCCCCTGACGATTAAGAAATTTTTACCAGAAATATTCAACAATTTGACCAGAATTAGCAGGCTTTCATCATTACAACTGTTACACAAATACAAACCATTCTTTCTAAGCAGAATTCAACAAAATTTAGCACATCTCAGATTAATTCCCAGTCCAAAAAAGAAAAAAAAAAAAAAAACATCAAGTATTTGCAAAGAATATGAACAAGTAGGACAAAACAAGAATTGGTGCATCTATAAAGTTATGCATGCAACGATTGCAAAACAACAGCTAGGCAAAGCCCAAAAAGAGGAAAAATATTATGAAATCAGAAATTCTCGGCTCTAGATGGATTCTTGCAAAGATGAAACAAAGTCACATAGATAGACAAAATCAGGAGCCCAGAAACACCGGAAACACCATAATTTTGTTAAAAGGGAGCAGAAACACTAGAATATTAACCAGAGAGAATAAAAAGAAAAAGGAACTGAGAGAGAATCCAATCCACATACCTCCTTGCGATCTTCCATCAGAATAAAGTAAAATCTGGGGGATTTCCTGAAATATACAAGCACCCTTTTGCTCCCCAAATCTTGAAGAAACAGTTCCAATATAGAAGTAATTAGGACTGAGCAAGTAAAGAAAAAGTAAAATTCAGAAAAGATCGAAAAAAGGGGCTAAGAATAAGCAGAATTGTGGTGTGCAGAAAGCAGTAATCACAGGTTTTTAGACAAATGGGTGAACACGTATGCCTTTTTATTACAAAGGGAAAGGGGGTTGTGACCGTGTGTGGGGAAAATTTAATGCAATATTATTATTATAATGTAAAAATATCGTTTTGTGAGGTGAGATAAGGAATTAAGAAGATATAGGGTTAAATTACAAAATCGCCCCTGGGATTGGAATTGGACTGAACACGGTTTTGGCTTCACTGGCAACTTTTCCCTTTCTCTTTGCTTAGCTGTATTGTGCTCGTTTCTGTTGCTAACCTGGATTCGGATTTTGCTATTAAAATTCAACACATTTTACTTCATCCTCATCATCTATATGGTGGATTCAACTTTAACACTCTAACGTGTTGATTATGTAGTATCAGATCTTGTCTATGTGTGTTGCTATGTCACACGTTACATCCATGTCGATCTCTAGCTTCACACAAGTGCATTTTAATTCTGAAAAATCGAACGCTTGACATTTTAATTATAAGACCACCCACAGCGGCATGGGGACACCCCGCTGCGAAGCCCCCCGTCTCGAGCCTATCCCGCCGCATCGAGATGTCTTGATTCGGAGGGAGCGCATGTCCCTTTAAAAAAATGAAAAATTCTACACGCGCCTAATTAATGTTAACTTTTTTAAATCTCCAACGGCTGAAAAACAACTAATTCAGCCCATTTATCAAAAAAAAAATTATTATTTTTTTGGATTTTTACCTGTAAATACTACTCCCTCCGTCCCGTTCATCTTGTCATACTACGCTGACGACTAAGGATTATTTAGATCCATTTTTGAAAAGTATGAGAGGTGTTTGAGGGAGAAATTGAAGAAGAATAGAATGGGAAGTAGAAGAAATGGTGTGAGAAGTGGAAGAAATGAAAGAAATGAAATACCCCATCCAATTCATCTTGTAACATACTATTCATTTTATGGAAATAATTAGAATGTCACTTTATCACTTTATTCACTTTAAAATAACTTTATATCACATTAAAAGCACTTTATGTTACTTTATTAAATTTAAAAACACTTTATATAACTTTATAACTACACTAAATACCATCTTTACTGTTAATACTTTTTTTCTTAATACTCATGCCAAAAAGAAATGTTACAAGATGAACGAGATAGAGAGAGTATTTCATTTCTTTCATTTCTTCCACTTCTCACACCATTTCTTCTACTTCCCATTCTATTCTTCTTCAATTTCTCCTTCAAACACCTCTCATACTTTTCCAAAATGGATCTAAATAATCCTTGATCGTCGACGTGGTGCCCCGATATGTCGGACGACATATACACGCCGACGAAGCTCGATTCTATCAACCTCAACTTGCAAGTTGACGGGTCCTTCTACACTGTTGCCGGCGACGAGGAGAGTCCCTCGTCCGAGCAAAATGAAATTTTATTTTATTATTATTTTTTTAATTTCTAGTAATGTATTTTGATTATTTTATTTAAATTAATGAAATTTTTTATTTTTCGATTAAAATTTGCAAAATGAATATTCAATTACATGGAGACAGATTGTAGATAGTCTAATACTCCTTCCGTCTGATAATTATAGTTTTTACATTGTGATATAGATTTTAGGAAAACGTAGGTAAATGTGTGGGGTGGACTATTATACCATCACCTTTTGTATAGGTAAATGTGTGGGGTGGACTATTATACCCTCACCTTATGTATTGAAAATTAAACATATTTTGAGTGGAATTATAAGTTGTGGGCCAGAAATATTGAAATGAAATGAGGTTAGAAAAATAAAAAGTATTATATAAATTTATTTTTTTAAATGGAAAAACTATAATTTCTGTGGATGGTCAAAAATATAAATCTTACAATAATTTTTTGTGAAATGAGGGAATAATAAACAGTTGAATACTAAAATGATATGTTGGGACATTATTTTGCAGCAAATATTGGACATTATGGTATACATGTAATACAGTATAATCTTGACTTTTTGATATGGTTCGCAATTTGGAAATCAGATCAAGTTATAAAAACTCGATAATTCATTAAGATACAATCAATATGGTTTAAACTAGATTAAACGAACACAACCTACAAAATTTAGGTTTTTATTATTTATTTTTTCAAACTACTCATTAAAGGCAAAAATTCTGGTACAACCGTTGTATGGTACTCTCTTCGTATGCGAAAAAGAGTCATACTTACTCCTTTTATTTTGTATGCGAAAAAGAGTCTCATTTCACTTTATGAACTCATACACTTTCAAAAATCTCTTTTATTTACATTCATTTGTCATTGATGGACTCACCTCCCAACAACTTTATCACTACATTTTGTCAATATCACTAATTTTTTGTCATTACCACTACCGCTACTTTTTAACTTTTACCCTACTCAAATTAACTTTACCAACTTTCTTAAACCCATGCAATCAGGACTCTATTTCGCGTACGGAGTGAATATATACCTACTTTTGCTTTTCTGCACCCACTTTTTTTGACTTTTCAACAGATGTGTATGCGTGTGTGGTACATGCACGCGCCCCGCACGCCTCTTTTTGTTTTTAATCCAACTTTTATTTTTCCCTTTTCTTTTTTGTTTATCTCTTCTTCTTTTATTAAGAGATCGAGTTAGGGGAGCCGAAGGCCTCAATGATGTATAACATGCATTGCACTAACGCAATGGGATGGTGCAAATTTATGATATTCCTATACATTACTGAATCCTAATTTATTGGTCTAAAATAAGCAAATCGTAGTACTTAAGAAACCTCAACATATAAATTAAATTATGGGTGTAAATGCTAGCAATTTTACTTTAATTGACAATTGAAATAAAATCTTCAGAGAAAACACATTAATGGTAAGACCAAGGATAAGGTCTATAAGGAGCAAAAATTAACTTAGATATTTTATAATTAAAGTAAGTGTATATAAGTTTTGAGCTAGGTGGATCTTGATACATTTTGGATGAATTTGAAAACAGATAGGAGATATAAACTTAGTATATAACTTTTCTAATTTTGAAATTGAATAAACCAAAATAATGTCTCTCTCTTTTTTTTTTATCTGTTCCATTAATAATGTCGTATTTTTACAAATAAAAATATTTAACCTTTCGAAAATGATGGAGTCTACCGTTGTATATCCTTTTTATTCTTACTCTTTAATAATCGTATTCAGAAAATAGGAGACATTATCAGTTGGTATGAGGAAGTAGTATGCTTCTACAATATTTTTAAGAAAAAGTTTCGGTGGAATTGATAAAATACCCCTTGGTCCCCTCTAGTTTGATTTAATCAACTTGAACTGCATCATTGAAATTTCAAGTGTGTTTGTTACTAAATACTATTTAACTACAGTTAGGGTTGTAAACGAATCAGATTGAAGCGAATAGTGGTGTATTCAATTCGGATTCGTGACATTATTCGCATCTTTGAATCGGTATTCAAATTGACTTAAAATATTTTTTTAATTCGTATTCGATTTGGAATGATATTCGCGGAATTTGATTCGAATCGAATATTCGGTTCATTTTTTTAAATTTATTATAAACATACTATTCGAATGTTCGATTCGAAATTTCATAAATTTTCTACACTATTCAATTTGCAAATTTTGAAGGAAAATTTTCTCAAAAATATTTCATCTAAGAAACAATTAAACACTCGATTCAATAATTAATGTTATATCCAATACATTTGCCTAATAAACACTCAATAATGAATTCTTAAAACATAGCTACCGAAGAAAGAAAACCTAGGGTTTTATTTCACTGTTTGAAAAATAAGTTATTTATTTTTGTTTTATTTTGACTTTTAGTTTAATGTTTATATATATATATATATATATATATATATATATATATATATAACGAATCGAATATTTTCGAATATCAAATTGAATATCATGATTTTGAATTTGGTATACATTAATTAACCGAATTAAAAAAAGTATTCGTATGTGTATTCGAATCATAAATTTTCAAATTTGAACACCAAAAATCTGAATCGAATAACGAACCGAACCAAACTTATTTGATTTATATACAACCCTAACTACAACTAACCACGAAGCGCAACTCAAATGGTAAGATACTTTCCTTCCAACTAAGAAATTAAGGGTTCGAATTATGTATGTTTATAAATTCAGGAAGAAAAATATTTAACTACAGTAAATTAAATATACATGTGTATATATATAAAATTCGCGCCTATATATATTGTGGAAATTGGAGGAACTTAGAATTTTTTTTTTTTTGAAAGTGGTTCTTACAGATTATTGAGAGGGAGAGGAAGGAGGATGGAGAATAGGAAAACAAACATCGTAATCATTTACTTAAAAGTTTTTATTATATCAAATTCAAATCATATTATAAATTGCTAAAGGTACATGTTCTTATGCGATAATGACATGAGTTGGATTGTCTTTTATATGATTACGAGTCTTTGTTTAAAGTTTAAACAGTAAAGAGATAGTACCTCCTAAGCTATGATCTCGTTAAAGTAAGATTTTCTTTTCCAAGCATATGTAAGCGTTGAGGTTTAGCGTTTAAATCCCACTGCACTTTCTTTTCCTATATTAAAAAAATATATATATAAAAGTAATTTTGACTTGATGTATAGCAATTAAGATTAGGGTGTTGTTATTTAGATACACTGTAAGCATGTGGCTGATCACACTAACTAAAATAATAATACTAAGTTTTGGAAAAAGGAAATTTTAAAGAAATGAACATTGGACCCAATTCCCCTAAAAAAGCCTTATTAAGGAGAATAGGGGAGGAAGATCAAAAAAAGCTCAGAAATGGAGAAATGAGGCGACGGAGAGAAAGGGGGTTTCTGAGGGTGGTTGCCGCTCTCCGCTGCCGATGATTTCTTTGTTCGATAATCAAATATCCCTTTATCTTAAAAAAAAAAAAGAATAGGAAAGCGATACCTCACAATTGTAACGAGGTTCATTCCCAGATTTCTAACCAATGTTGGACATTTTAACACGCCCTCTCACGCAGCGTGAACAACCAATGTCATATGTTGACAACGATATTGGATGGCACCCATCCAATGCAATTTGTGGACAACGATATTGGGTAGCGGCCCATCATTGGATTGGGCTGACTCTGATACCATAAAGGTCTTATTAAGAGGAGGGATACCTACCTCACCATTATAAAGAAGTTCATGTCTAGATCTCCAACTAATATGGGACATTTTAACAGGAATATATCCTAATTGGAGAATTTAAAAATCCTAAGGGAAAATATGATTATTTCTATTTTTATAATTAACTTTCATTTTTTTACGTGTGTGGTCGACCACAATGTGTCTAAATATAATTATTGTTAAGATTATGTTAGAAGGGGCACACTCTGGTACAACGGTTGTACCTAATACACCCACTTTTTGTGCTTTTTTGCAAAAAAAATTCGCGGGGGCGTCGGCGCGTGAGGTATACGCACCCGTTTTTTTTTTTCAAATTTTCTTAATTCCAAGTTTTTATTTTCCAGTTTTTTTTTCCAGTTTTTTTTTTCAGATTTTTTTTTCATTTTTTTAATTTCCAATTCTTTTTCCTAGTCGTAAAGTTTTAGTATTATTAAATTTCGTCACAACAATATCTACTTTTTAACATGACAAGTTCTATTTTTAGTGAACCGTTAAAGTAATTATTGTTGTTGAAAAAGTAATTATTGTCATTAAGAAACGTAATGTTTCACAATCATTACATTTTGTTACGACAATGTCTACTTTTGAACATGATAAGTTTTACTTTTAATCAAATGCTAAAGTAATTATTGTCGTTGAAAAGTAAACATTGTCATTAAGAAACGTAAACTTTCGCAATCATTATATTTCATCACGACAGTGTCTACTTTTGAACATGAGAAGTAATACTTTTAATCAAACGTAAAAGTAATTATTGTCGTTGAAAAAGTAAATATTGTCCTTACAAAACGTAAAGTTTCATAATTATTACATTTCATCACCACAATGTCTACTTTTGAACAGGACAAGTTATACTTTTAATCAAATGCTAAAATAACTATTGTCGTTGAAAAAGTAAACATTGTCATTACGAAATGTAAAGTTTCACAATCATTACATTTCGTCACGATAATGCCTACTTTTGAACATGACAAGTTTCACGAGCGTTACTTTACGTCACGATAATAAAAAAATATGAAAAATTAAAAAAATTCCAAAAATATAAAAAAAAGGAAAAAAAAACAAAATAAAAATATGGAAAATAAAGAAAAAAAATTAAATAGATATCTGAAAATTAAAAAAAAAAAGAAAATAAAATTCTGGAAAAATAAAAAAATATCTTAAAAAAGAAGAAAAAAGAAAAAAAATCTAGAAAGAAAATGAAAAAAGAAAAAAGAAATCTGAAAAATTAAAAAAAAAAAAGCAAAAAGAAAAGAATAAAATAAAAATTTGCGAAAAAAAAAAAGAAAAGAAAAAGAAATTTGGGAAAAAAAGAAAAAAGAAAAAAAAAGAAGGAAAAAAAAACTAAAAAGCAGAAAAAGACAAAAAATACTAAAAACAAAACACAAAAAGATAAAATACACTAAAAAATAAAAAATGATGTACTAAGACTACCTGCAGTGGTCTTTTGTATTTTGCATTAATTTTAATAAAAAAAATTCAATTTCATTAATTTAAATAAAAATAATATATTACTACAAATAAAAAAATTACATTACTAGAATGGGAAAAAAAACATTACTAAAAAAAACATTACTAGGAAAAAAAAACATAGCTGTTGATAGGGGAAAAAAATAACTACGCCCATTCTCGACGTCATTTGACGTCGACAACTATCATCATATGCAGCTGGTATTGGTTCGGCATCATGTGCCTCGTATCCATGCTAATGATCTTTGCATCGATGGCATCTTGCTTCGCCCTTAGCACGCTCTCTCATTGCCTCGGTGAGGTTGTTCTTTGCGTCGATGATGCCGCTTAGCCGGGCATTTGTTGAGTCGATCATCGACCCAAACTCCGGCTCCTCGGTCACCTTCTTTTTCCCCTTTCCTTTGGCCACCCTCACCGCCGCTTTTGCCGCGTCTCGTCCTTGTGGGTAGGGGGGAGCCGTGCTTTCCTCTTTTGTTGCCTCGCTCGATCCGTGCGACGTTCCAAATGTGGTGTAAGAGCCTTCAGCAGTATTCTTCGTCCGCTTCATGGACGGAATGTTGGGAAATTCTTGGTGGAGGAATTTGGGATAGTCCTGCAAGATTTCCCACGCACCGAAGTGCTTGAAGCGGCTCCCTTGATGTTGCTCGTATATCTCCTAGACATTCTCGATGACCATGTCGTCGGAGGCGCCGCTGGGCCTTTTCCTCGTCGCCTTGTCGTAAGCGATCATCCACTCCTTCACTCATGTGAAGATCTGCCCGAAAAAAACTCTTTATTGTCTTTGGGTTGAGGTCGTCGACGAACATGGCGTTATACCTCGCCGCCACTTTCTCCCAGTATACGTCGCCATGTTGATCTCTGCCGAGAATGGAGTTGCACGTCTCCTCTTTCCAGATTTGGGTGATGGATGTGCCTTGTTCAACCGTGTAATTGCGCAGCTTCGTCGGTGGTTTGGCGCCAGCGGCCGGAGGAGGAAGAGGGACGTTTGCGAGGGTGAGATCGTCCCGTGCCTTGCCCTTTCCTTTGGCTCGTGCCTTCCCCTTTCCTTTGGCCTGTGCCGCCTTGGACGAGGGACTGTCTTCATCGTCCATGACAGTGTGAAAGGACTCGTCGACGAACGAGTTGAGGTTGATAGAATCAAGCCCCGTCGGCGTATATCCTCCGTATGCACCGTCGTCCATTTCAGGGGGACACCACGACGACAACCATAAATTATTTGGATCCATTTGAGAGATGATTGTGTTAAAGAGATGTGGAAAAAAGAAGAAATTGTGTGAGAAAAATAGAGAGAAATGGTGTGAATGTGGTGTGAATTAAGTTAATATTAATAGGTAAAAAAATGAAAAAAATAAAATAAAATAAAATCAGTTGAATTAGCCGTTTTTTGCCAGTTGGAATAGTTTCAGCCGTTGCGATTTTTTTTTTCTATATTGCACACGCCGAATTAAAAAAAATTCAATAAAAAGTCCAGCGGGTAAATTACACGCGCCGGATCCAGACAGTCTCGAGACGCCGGAGGTTACAGCGGCGTCCCCCCCTCTCCTCCCTCCCACGAGACACACCGCTGCGGTGAGTCCAAGTACAACAGTTATACCAAAGTATTTGCCATGTCAGAAATATTGGTGCAGATGGTGCATAATATTTCGATTTACTGTATATTGTAAAATCAGAAACTATAGAAAATAATGGAATTAATGTAATCGTACGATTAGATAAAGGAAAGCAGAACTAAATTTATCCTTTATCGGGCTGTCAAGAACATACCCATATTGATGGATAAATAAATTTCTTTCTCTGACGAATTTAATTTGAATTCTTATGAGAATATATATCCATATAGTTATAATGGACATTGAAACCTAATAGTTCACCTTCTTAATAAACATAAATTTTTGGTCAGCATTTGTATTTTGGATGGATTTACCCTTAATGAGGAGAACGCGTGGTCGCGATCGGATCGGATCTGCTCGCGGGTGGGTATCAAGATTATGGTACTATTGGTACATCTGATATACAAATTGAGTCATTTGTACCAATTGCCAACAATTTTTCCTTCTATCAATCGATGCTCTATTTATAGTGACTTCAATCGTTTTTATGTTCCCTTTATCATCTTAGGAAGTTATTTGCAATCAATTTCATCCCAAAATTCGTCCAAATTGCTCAGGTTCTGGGGAAAATCATACCGCAATTCAATTTGTAGGGCTTTTTCGTTACTAGGATGTTATTCCCATTTTCCGACACCGTCGTCGGTTGTTTTATAATTTCCGACTAAACAATTAAGTTCGCATTGATATTGTGACTCTATTGGTGATGGTGGTGAAGCCTCGCCGTCGTTCGCCGGAGTTAATTTTGTTGCGTGTTTTCAAGTTTGTTGTTCGCGACTTTGTAATATTGGTATAAATGGATTCCGTTTGTACCAATTGTACAACAGTCATAATTTGGCACAATTGGCACTTACAAGACTAAAATTGTACAAAATGTACTACAAAAATTACATTAAAAAAAACAAACCGAATTTGGCACATTTGAGATTACTAAGACTAAATTTGTACCAAATGAACCAGTTGTACTAGAATACTGATATGCGTCCGCGACCTAATCCGACCCGCGCGCCTTTCGTTAAGTGTATTTTTGTCCCAAATTGCAAATAATGTCTGAATTTGTATTTATGAAGAGGATGAACCAAAATTTGGATTTTAATCCCTATTATAACTATTTCAAAAGTTGACTCAATTATCACTCCCTCCGTCCCATCAAAGATGAGCCCTTTGATTTGGGCACGGTTGCTAAGAAGAAATAATAGTGAGTATATTTAATGGAGTATTTTATTGATAAAGAATGTAAAAGTAGTATGAATAAATAATAAAAAATGTAAAAGCAGTGTGAATGTAAATGTAAAAGCAGTGTGAATGCAATTAATTATTTCCCATCTTTTGTGGAACAACCTAAAAAAAAGTGGCTCATCTTTTAAAGAACACAGGGAGTATTATAACTAGTACAACTTTTTTATTATTGTTTGTTTAGATGGGTACATGTTACAATTCACATTATCAATTTACAAATTCGTAATATTACAATTAGTTCTATATAAATTTCAGTATATCATTATTATATTAACAAATTAGTATGAACTAGATATATACGAAATATAAAATGAAAAGACATCTGACATCCTAATAAGATTTGAACCACAAATATCTTGTTTAAGGAGAAATTTATGAACCTCAACTTTGCTGTTTGAGTTAAGGATTCATCGACCAGATCAGTTGATGTCTCGGAATTGTTTGCTAAGTAATAATATAGATAAACAAAAACATAGAAAATACTCTCTCCATCCTACTGAATACGGTTTAGTTTATATGGATACAGAAATTAAGAAAATGGGTATTGAGTATAAAGAAAGTATTTAGGGTAGTGTGAATGCAATATTTTATAATGCTAATGAAGTTATAGATGAGATGGTTGAGTGTGTAGTGAGAGTAAGTTAGGGGGGTTTAGATGAGATGATAGGCCATGTATATAAACTAATTGTTTCCTTCTAAGAAAACAGGCCAAATATAGTGGGACGTCCCAAAATGGAAAACAGGTCGTATTCCATGGGACGGAGGGAGTAGTAGATTAAAAAATACAAGGTGGCGTATTTAAGGGCGACGTCGCAGAACAATTTACTGTAGTGGAGAACATTCATCTAAATTTTTTCCTACAACAAATTTCACTTGACTAGTAAAAATGTCAGATTTATGCCGGACAACGGTGTAATATTCGTAATTAAATAATATTTCAATTTTTTTAATAATTACTATAATTAGTATTTTGTCTATAATATCCTTTTCCACCTAATCCATTTATTTTATTCTCAATACTCCCTTTTACTTATGGGCCTGATTCTCAACTCTACCTCTGGGGAGGAGGCCCAACAAGTATTCCATCCGTTCGAGCACAAGTGTCCACTTTTGAACAGTACGAGCGTTCGAGCACAAGTGTCCACTTTGCCTTTTTATACAACAATACCCTTATAACTTTAGCAATATTACACCCCTTTGCCACTCATTAACACTACCCAATATAATTAGCATAATTAAAATTTCCTAATTACATTTGCCTATTACATTTAATTAAACAGATTTTGCATCCTTTTATGGCCCAAAATCTGCTCTGCCCAAATTATTGCTCTCGATCCATTTCCTCTTTTGCAAAAATCCAGTTCATATCCATCATCTCTCACTCAACCCTAATCTCAAATTCGATCCATCAATTACTCCATCTCTCTCTCATTTCTACCAGAAAACCCTAATCAATCTCTCTCTATCTTCTTCATTTCCCCACCGCCGCGATGGAATCTGATCCATGTGGCTTCAAAAATGATTCATTCGAGACATTATGGATTCCACCGGGGTGGGAACCAACCCACTCTGAGCTCTACGGCGATATTCCTGACTCTATGAAAGATTTATGGGTTCCGCCGGGGTTTGAACCAATCCCAAACCCCTCTCCGATTCTTACCGATCTATGGGTTCCCGAAACCCAATTCACCATCGTCGATTCGGATCCTTCGATGATGGCAGCCGTCGCTTCGATGTCGGCATCGGGATCTGTTGCACCTCCATTAACGGCGACTGGAGCTAGGCGGCAGCCATCTCAGGGTGATGGATGTGAGGCAGTGGAGGTGACTCCTGCTCCGGTGGTTGAGGACGAATCTGATGAGTATATCAGCTTTGATGAATGGAGTGACAAACACCTTCAACGTTTGTTGGCAAGTTAATGCTTCTAACCGGGTTTTTCTCATTTATCTGGTGTTGGGAGCTGGTGATGCCATTTATGTGTTCTTGGTGATTTCTACGAGCTTGGTTTGTTGACTTGAGTTAATTTTCATGATAAAAACAGATACTACATCTTGATCTACATGCTGCATATGATGATTTCTTTTGAAATCTGAGGCTTAGTTGTTGCCTTATATGTTGCTTGCTTGTTGGTTTGTGTTGTTTGTTGAAGCCTCATATGATGCCACCACTAGATTTCTAAAAATCTAGTTTAGGAGGTTGATATATGCTGTAAAAAAGTCAATGATGCAAACCTCCCATCAAATATCAAATTTCCATCCTTGTCTGTCTGTGGTCTTCCAACTACACTCAAGAACATGATCTTGTCAATGTGTGCCTTTGATTTGCAGCTTCTGTAAACCTCTTTCTCCCCTGCCACTTTGTAATACCTTAATGATTCATTACTGAGATTAATCATTTCTCATCAATATGTATGATATTGTACATGGTCTGAAATGCAATTTTCCCATTTGAACTGATGCAAGATAGCATGCTAATGCTCCATTTCAACCTCTCTAACTTGTTTGCTTCTGTCGGGTAAGGTTTCACAGCATTTGTGTGTGCCCTTATGTGTTTGTTTTTGACAAAGCTATGAGCTAAATCAACTGAAATTTTAAGATTTTTAGCACCTTTCTTATACTGCCTCTTTGACGAAGTGACAAAGCCTTCATTCTTTCTTCATCCAACAACTTTTTGGGATGAGGGCAGCCTTTCTTCATGTTTTGCACTTTGACAGGTATGTCTGGGCTTTGTTGGTGTGCAACAGCTTTCCAAATTCGATTTACTGTGCGGATGGACACATGGAAGAGAGAAGCAGCTTATGTTTGTGCACCATGTCGAAGACCTCCATTTATTGAGTTTTGGATGAGCCACTGTGCCACAATATTCCTTACTCTGTCAAATTTGGAGCCATTTTGGAGAATGTAGAGTATTGAATGCTTCTGTAAAATCTTGTTGTAATGAATGCTGCTATTTATGCTTTCTTTTTTGGGTTAGGTGTAGTTCAAAATTCCCACCAAAACTATTTTTAGTGGGAAATTTTGATTTGATGTAAAATATCTCTCACTCTTGGATTTAATATGATGATTTCTCTCCTTTATTTTTTTGATCAAATCACTGCCGTCTCATTTACTGCCTTGTTGTCTTTCATTTCATTTTTTTTTCTGTTTTTTATTCATTGACTGCATTTGTTTTCATAAAAAAAAAACAGTTGCAATATTAAATTGAAATGAACAAAACAGCAGCAACAATAATCTGCAAGATAAAAAAAGGGGCGAAAATAAAACAAGAACACAAAATAAACAAGATGAACAGCAGAAAATAAAACAACATAATGGCAAGAAGGGAATAATCGATAAAGGAAAGAAGAAAGAGAAGAAAAGGAGCAAACAAGATTAGCAATATAAACAACTTTATTAACAATACCCCTGTTGTAATTTTTACCCCATTCAAACCTACTTTATTAGCTTTCTTAAACTCCGTGCCCAGCACTGGACGCTTGTGCTTGAACGGAGTTAGTAGTTCTTTTTAAATTTGGGTGGAGTTGCTTTCAGTGAGATTTGAACACAAGACCTTGACGTTAGAGACACTGATACTATGAAAGAATTCATCTCATCTAAAAGTTCAAACTGTGAGAGAGGTAGGAATCAATTCATTTTATTATATTCCCAATAGACTTTATAAAAAAATAAAAAGAAGATTATTATTTTATGTTAGCGTAAAATAGGAATACAAAATTTTGCATATTTTTGGTTTTTTTGCGCGAAGTTTCACTATGTGTCTCTAAAATCTAAATACACGCGATCTGACAGAAATCTTAATTATCTATAAACTTTAGAAACGGCAATTGTATATTTTCTTTTTGGCAACAAATGCATCATGATTTACTTTTGGTTTAATTCCCAAATAGTAATTCAAATTGAATAGATTCATGCAATTGATCAATCTTTATATATAAAAGGCGTTATTCATAATTGTTTTGTTTTTCACGAATCAATGTGATGTCGATCAATTTGAAGCTTATGGGGACAACAACTTCTTCTCTACTTATGATAGATAAGAATATTATAAGGAGAGGTCCATTACTGAAGCATGACGATCAGTTACTACTCTACAAGCCTTGCTCAGAATTGGAGATCACTCAAGCCTTATTTAGCATGAATTCGGATAAAGCACCAGATATTGATGGTTACAGTGTATTTTTTTCAAGAAAGCATGGAGTGTGATAGGTAAAGAAGTCACTGAAGTTGTCCAACAATTTTTTATCTCAGGCTTCTTTCCTAAAACTGTTAATACTGCATTAATCACTCTATTACCCAAGACTGAAAATGCATGCTCTATGAAGGAATTTAGACCCATTGCATGCTGCAGTGTGTTCTATAAAATCATTTCTAAAGTATTGGCTAATCGATTACGTACAACAAGTCCTAGGGGAGATAATTAGTGAGAGCCAATCGGCCTTTGTCAAGGGTACGGTAATCTTTGATAATATTCTCTTAGCTCATGAGGTGATCAAAGGTTACAATAGGAAGAATATATCACCACGATGCATGATAAAGATTGACATTCAGAAAGCCGATGATTCAGTGGAATGGGATTTTATTCACTATCTTATGCTGGAATTAGGATTTCCTTATGAGTTTATGAAATAGATTGGTGAATTTAATGGGGATTTGATTGATCCTTTTGAGGCAAAACGTGGGCTTAGACATGGAGATCCTATATCTCCATATTTATTTGTTCTATGCATGGAATATCTCCACAGGTGCTTGATGGGATTAAAGGAGAACAAGGCATTTACATTCCACCCAAAATGTAAAAAACTTGGCCTTGTGCAAGTATGCTTTGCAGATGATGTGCTCCTGTTTTGCAGAGGAGACAACTCATTTATTAAGCAACTTATGATGGCTTTTGATCTCTTTTCTGATGCCTCTGGTTTGAAAGCAAACCAAATGAAAAGTTGCATGTACTTTGGAGGCATGTCTGAGACACAACATATGAGTATATTGTAGGAATGTGGCATGATTCAAGGAACTCTACCCTTTAAATATCTTGGGGTTCCTCTTTCTACCAAGAAACTGACCATCTCTCAGCTGGGCTTCAAAACTTTTATCTTAGCTGGAAGAATCTAACTTATCAAGTCTGTCTTGTTTGGAATGCAATCGTATTATTGTCAAATTTTCCTACTCCCACAAAAAATAATCAAAGCAGTCCAAACAGCTTGTCGTATCTTCTTATGGACTGGAAAATCTGATGCATCAAGAAGAGCTCTTGTCTCATGGGATCAGTTATGCATGCCCACAGCAACTAGGGTTTGGAATATTATGGATATGCACAGATGGAATAAGATAGCCATATGTAAACTGGTGTGGTGTATTGCTCAGAACAAGGATCGCATATGGGTGAAATAGGTACATGACTACTATATCAAACATCAGCAACTTGCTACCATGATCATACCTAAACATGCTTCTTGGGTGGTGAGAAAGATATTGGAAGCTAGATCAACACTTGCCAGTTTGAGGGAGGGTCTGAATTTGCTCAATAAGCAATCCTTCTTCATTCGAAAGCTCTATTGTGAAATGAGGGGTCAAGCAAATAATGTTGAGTGGCACAGAATGATTAGCAATAATGATGCTCCTCCCAAGCGTGTATTCATCACTTGGCTGGCACTGAAACAAAGATTAGCCACATGTGACAATATCTTGAAATTTGGAGGTGAGATTAATCCAATTTGTGGGCTCTGTGGAGTGGAGATGGGAAGTATAAACCTTCTGTTCTTCTCATGTGTTTTTTTCTGCCAAGGTATGGAGATGACTTTTTGGATTGGAATACACCACTCCCCACAGAGTTGGGATGGCGAGATGACCATCATGCAAGCCTACTGTGGTTCAAATACAGAGAAGCAAAGGATGTTCAGATTAACTTTGGCTACATTAGTCTATTTACTTTGGAGAGAAATGAACTTAAGGATTTTTCAAGGCAAGCAGTGTAGTGAGGATGAAGTGATTCGACAGTGTGAGCTAATAATTTCCTTTAAATGTAGCAGTAGTCCTAAACTTGCTTAATTTCTTTGAGGAATAGCTGCTTAGATAGGTGTTAAGTTTGTAAGTTTGTATTGGTTGTACTCCACGTCAATTTTGGTTAATAAATTACTCCTTCCGTCCGGCCGAATACGACCTAGTTTATATGGGCACGGAGACTAAGAAAAAGGGTATTGAGTATAAAGAAAGTGTTTAGTATAGTGTGAATACAATATTTTTATAATGCTAATAAAGTTATTGATGGGATGGTTGAGTGTGTTGTGGGGTTAGGTTAGTGGGGTTTAGATGGGATGGTGGACCATGTATATAAATTAATTGTTTCTTTTAAAGGAAACAGACCAAGTATGGTAGAACGTCCCAAAATGGAAAACAGGTCGTATTTGGTGGGACGGAAGGAGTACTATTTACCAAAAAAAAAAAAAAAAGGGGGGGAAATCAAGTACGTATAAGGTTTTTCTCGTTCTTGACTGGGCACGTGGTTAATGCATGTTCTTGAAATTTGGGTGTACGTGGCTTCCAATTATTGGGGGCAGTCATTTGTAAATGAACTACGCACCACAACATCATTGTGTATTCGAGCACGTCTTTACGTATAGCTTAGACCATACGAATTGTCAAAAAAAATTTGTTGATGAATCTTATATCTCGTCAGTCGCACACAAAAGAAGAAGAAAGAAGTTCAATTCTCTTTTATCTTGAATCTTTGTTGATGACGACAGATTTATAGCCAATTTAAGATTGCCTCCGACATTATTATGTGTATTTTAAGAAAAAAATTATGAGTTGTTTGAAGTAACTTCATAATAATTGAATATCTGACAATAAATTAACTGAATTGAGAAGTTGATAGTATAAAGATACTTGTTAATAGACAGACATTAACCGATGTAAAATTACGAACTCAATTCACTTTAGTTTGGGAGTTTATGACTTTTTATGCAAAAAATACATTTTTAGGAATATTTGTTAATCACCGAAATATTACAGTGTTTCACAGTTACGCACATTCTCTTTATCAATTCAATTTCTAGCAATACCACGTAGGGATGTTTAAAGTTTGGTTTAAATCATAAAATAAAGAATCAAATCATAATTTACGGTTTGGTTCAATTTTTTAGTTTTAAAAATATGGTTAATTTGATTTAGATTTTTCAAAAATTATGGTTTATGATTTAGGTTTGGTTTTTAAGAAAATTCAAACCAAACTAAACTGTAAACCGAAAAAACCGTATTTGATATGATGATATTAATATTATCATTTTATTTATGATGTGGGGAAATAGGGATTTTCTTATTGCATGTCATATCTGAGTGTTATATAAATTTAATTAATGAAATCGTACAATTTAAAATCATTAAATTCTACAATCTACTATACAATTCCAATTAATTGTTACAGTGGCTTATCTTCACCTTTGAATACAAGGTACAAATTTCTATTTGTTTTGTTTTCTTGTATATCTTTATCAAATATAAGTTGTTTTCGATAGAAAAAGTAGAGAATGTGAAATTATTTTACTATAATTTACTATTTAGCTAAGTAATGTTATCCTAGACTCCTAGTATATTTATTATAGCAAAAGAGAAAACGTATATGGTCATGACAATAACTTTATTTACTTATTTTTATTTCTATTACGAAAAAAATGAAAAAATATTGATAAACTGCAAAACAGACCGCGTCAAACCGTATTATTACAGTTTAGTTTGATTTGATTTTACTAATTAATCAGTTCGATTTGATTCAAAAATATTATCAAACTGTATTTTATAATTTAATTTGAATTTAATATCAAAGTACATCAAACCACATTGCGAACACAGCTAATGCCACATCTTAAAAAGGTAAAAGAAATTAGTACTACTCCTACTATTTACTTATTTATTTTTATTTTATAATTTCTTGAAATGACTATTTTGCCTCCGCCCTCCCTCCCCTTCCTCTTCTTCATCAGAACCTCCCATGGCTGAGGTTCGAGCATGTGTTTCTCTTCCGTATTCCAACGTCTCTCTCTCTCTCTCTCTACATATGTTATATTTATATATATAATATTACACACACAAGCAGAGGAAGAAAACTACCTGTAATCTCACACACTTCGTAATCGTATGTTCGAACCACGAAAATAATGGACTTTCCCACAAAGCTTCAATTGACAAATCTAAAATCTACATTCCTCGCCGGAACAACCCCACTTTCGCATTCCCTCCCCGCCGTCCTGCCGCCTCAGCGCTGCCCCCTATCCGCCTCCCTGAAAGCCAGCCCTGACTGGAGAAACCCACGTCGAATTTCCTCTAAATCAGATACAGTTGCCGCGGAAACGTTCACCTCTCAAGAAGTAGAGGATGAAGATATCGAATCCCTTTTCTCCAACTATAGTTCCGATCAATCAGAGACTGATCACAAGCGCGGGAACAAGAATCCGACCGGGGCATCGTCCATCTCATCCGGTGTAAGGTTAGAAAATGTGAGCAAGAGCTATAAGGGTGTGACGGTGTTGAAAGATATTAATTGGGAAGTGAAGAAGGGGGAAAAGGTTGGATTAGTTGGCGTTAATGGCGCGGGTAAAACCACCCAGTTGAGAATTATATCGGGTTTGGAAGAACCCGATTCGGGAAATGTGATCAAAGCCAAGAATAACATGAAAATTGCCTTCTTGAGCCAAGAATTTGAGGTTCTGGCGAGTAGGACTGTGAAAGAAGAGTTCTTGAGCGCATTTAAGGAGGAGATGAAGGTCTCTGAGAGACTGGAGAAGGTGCAGAAGGCGATAGAGAAATCGGTTGATGATTTGGAGCTAATGGGGAGGCTCTTGGATGAGTTTGATTTGCTGCAGAGAAGGGCTGAAGCTGTAAATTTGGATGAGGTTGATGTTAAGATCAATAAGCTAATGCCTGCACTCGGTTTTGCACCTGAGGACGCGAATAAGCCCGTTGGATCATTCAGCGGAGGCTGGCAGATGAGGATGTCACTAGGGAAGATTTTGCTGCAGGTACACCTGGATTCTTCTTATAATTGTTTGGAGTTAGTATCATTACTCATTACCTATCTTAGGATTGGTTCTAACTTGATTCAATGTGATGAGCATTATACTTACTTGGCAACTATGTTTGAATTACTTTTGAGTTTGTTGTTGTTATTATGTTATAGTTGAGACGTGTGATCATAACTGCGTTTGACACGGTCTGTGTAACTCTTGTTGTTGTTGATTATTTGCAGGATCCTGACCTGTTGCTCTTGGATGAACCTACAAATCATCTTGATCTTGATACAATCGAGTGGCTTGAGGGTTACCTAAAGAGGCAAGATGTGCCAATGGTGATCATATCCCATGATAGGGCTTTCCTTGATCAGTTGTGTACTAAAATTGTTGAAACTGACATGGGTGTTTCGAGAACATACGAAGGAAATTATTCTGATTATGTTATTGCAAAGGCAGCGTGGATCGAAGCTCAGGTCACTGCTTGGGAGAAACAGCATAAGGAGATTGAGCACACTAGAGATCTGATTAACCGGTTGAGTGCAGGAGCAAATGCTGGCCGTGCTTCTACTGCTGAAAAGGTTGTGATCTGTAGTATCGTCTCGACTGTTATCTCCTCCATATTTTTGAGCTTTAAGGACCTCTTATTTTAGGAGACACATAATTATGGCTACTTCTGATGAAGTTCAAAGTTTTGAAGTTCTTATTGTCTTAGTTACGACTTTGCCTTTTTGTTCTAGGCTTAAGTTCTGAGTTCGCATTTTATTTTCATTCAATTTTTGTGATTCCTTCCTCATTATGATTCTGTTTTAAATTTCGTTTGTGGCAACAGAAGCTCGAAAAACTCCAGGATGAGGAACAAGTTGCTAAACCTTTCATTCGGAAGCAGATGCGAATTAGGTTTCCACAGCGAGGGAGAAGTGGCCGAGCTGTTGTGACAATAAATAACCTGGATTTCAGTTATGAAGATAAGGTAATTAAATTTTGTTCATTTATATTGAGGGCTAGTTTTTAAAAAAACTTTTAGAAACATGCACACGGATAAGTCTTTGCTGTAGATTCTCTTCTGTTTATTGTAAAGATATCCAATTATAGGAATATTTTTTTCATTCCTATTATAGTAATATTTTTTTCATTCCTACCATCATCCTTATTCCAGTCATGTAATTATTGTTTTCCAGGTTCTGTTTAAGAATGCAAAATTGACAATTGAAAGAGGAGAGAAACTTGCCATTCTTGGTCCAAATGGGTGTGGGAAAAGTACGTTGTTGAAACTGATTATGGGGATGGTAAAGCCAGACAGAGGTGAAGTTTTGCTTGGGGAGCACAATGTCTTACCTAACTATTTTGAGCAAAATCAGGTATGTTTTTGCTATTCTCGACGTTCTTCTAAAAGGGCTTTATCGTCTGTTTTCACGTCCTTCCGTGATTTATGATTTCCATTTGTCTTTGCAGGCAGAGGCACTTGATCTGGACAAAACAGTGATAGAAACCGTCGCTGAAGTTGCTGAAGACTGGAGACTCGATGACATAAAGGGTCTCCTAGGCCGTTGCAACTTCAAGACTGATATGCTTGACCGGAAGGTTTCCTTTCTAAGTGGTGGTGAGAAGGTATATGGCAGTGTTCAAATTCTATTTAATTGTTTTGTTGCTGAGTCATGTCGCAACCCCTCCGGAGCTTAATTTGAAGTTCCTTTGACAGGCTCGGCTTGCCTTTTGCAAGTTCATGGTCACACCTTCGACACTTCTTGTTTTGGATGAGCCTACCAATCATCTGGATATACCCACGAAGGAGATGCTTGAGGTTTGCTTTTCTAACACTCTCTTTTCAGGTTGTATTCTAAACTTTATGGCGTGATTTGTTATATTTATTTATCAGGAGGCAATAAATGAGTACCGAGGGACAGTTATTGCCGTTTCTCATGACAGATATTTCATTCGGCAAATTGTTAATCGAGTTCTGGAAATAAAAGACGGGACGCTACAGGACTATGCAGGAGATTACAATGTAAGTCCATGGAGGTGGTTTATATCTGGATTAATCGATTTGTTTGATGTTGCAATCCAATGTTGATTCGTGTAGCAGGCACTTTTCTGAATCTTGATAACATAGTATTGTTTGATGTTGGTAGTATTATCTGGAGAAGAACCTTGAAGCAAGAGAAAGGGAACTCGAACGGGAGGCAGAGATGGAGGAGAAGTCTCCAAAAGCAAAATCCAAATCAAAGATGACAAAGGTAAATGTGAGACTAAATTTTATAGCTGGAAAATTTTCGGTCCTTTGGCAGCAATATCACAATCTTGTTCGTGTACTTTTGTTTTTCGACTAGGCGGAGAAGGAAGCTAGGAAGAAACAGAAGATGCAGGCGTTTCAAGCAGCTAAGCAGAATTCTAAAGCACTTAAAAATACTAAAAGATGGAAGTGAAAGGCCGTTGCAGACTTTAGATCACGGAACACAACACGATGCCTTTGTAGCTAATTCATGAACCAAAAATCTCTGGATTCAACGAGATCGTAGCATAGATATAGCATTGACAAATTCTTGTTTCAGGAAATTTCGTATGTAAGGTATAAGCAGGAAAAATGTAGGCCACTAACATAAATACAAGAAAACTAGCTGTATTATATCATACGACTTTTGTAATTCACTCCTGCTGGAATATAACTTCCTCCTCAGCTACTATCCATTCGTCATCACCAGATTTAATTCGAAACTTTGCACCTGCACAGTTCTGAAAAGAAGAAGAGGAACGAGTTATTCATTTTACAGAGAATAAAAATGAGAAACCAAAACAACAGAGATAGCTCTGGTTGATAATTGGCTGTCGATGATGGCCATTATGGATCTTAGAATACATATGTTGCACTTGTACAATTAAGGATACTTACAGTGGAACAAGTGTACACTAATGCAGTCAACCAATCCAATTTTCCCAAACATATCCTCTGTTGATCATCAGCTCTTTCCAGCAAGAAGTATATCAATGTAGGCATCAACTGCAATTCGAAATGCCTTGCCCCGCCACAGCGCGTGCATGACTCGGGATTCGCCATCTTTCCAGAAGCTAATAGAGGTTTTCCACCATAGGAGTACCTAATGCAGAATGACAAACCTCAACAAAAGGATGATACAGAATATGACAGCTCGACATGGGCAAAGCATAGTGGCCTTAGTTACCTGAAGCATTGCCCTGGGTAGGCATCAATTCGCTTCATGAACTTAAGGTAAGTTCTATCAGCATTTAATGCTTTATCGTATTCATACTTCTCTTCTCCATACGTTTCTCCATCAGAATCATCTTTATTATTTTGCTCATATTCTTTGATGGAGATTTGGAGCTCGGAACTTTCGGAAGTAGCTTTTTTGGATGGCTTCTCTTCTTGAGTATATGTGTAGAAGCACGGCAAAACTGGAATGAAGTAACACAGACGTACAATCACTAAATTTGGAGGAGTTGGGGAGTATGTTGTAGTATGTTTTTGGAGAATGTTGGGACTTCTTCACTAGCACTACCAAAAATATTTTGCAAAATAGAAGAATAATTTTTCACAATAATCTACTTGAAGGTTCCGTTATCCTAAATCTATTCTTTTTTTTTTTTGGAACAACACTACAAGGAAATTTAAATACCGCATGACGGTGGACTCCAACCCGTGACCTTTGGCCAGGGCATTAACCACACTACCACTAGAATTTTTGTTTTGAGTTATAACCATCATATATCAGACAAACAAACGATAGAATTCAATGGAGTTCAACATTCTTAACTAAGGAGCAAAATTATGAAGCTCACCTGGAATACTAACATCAACAGATCTAGCTGATTGACCAATGGACAGAGATTTTTTCTTCGACTTCCTGCAAGTATTCTGCTTTTTGCCTGCAGAATTCAAACTAGTAAGTGCCCTGCTCAACTCCTCTATATCTATGTCGTCGTCCTCTTCTCCATTGTCAAATGAACATAGGTCCTCCAGCCAATTATTTTTTGAACTAGACGGAGAAGATTGAGATGATTTATTCCCTTCATTGCTTAAAAATTTCTGTACACGAAGTGCTCGCCAGCTGCAGCAATCAAAAGAATGAAAACATAGTGATACTATCAAATAACAATCTGATAGGTAGATGGTGGCCGCCAACTTGGTCTACAAAATACATGTATAGTTTCAACAAAAGATTCGGAGAAGGACCTTACATGGGGCTCTCACAATTCGGAACCATACAGCAATAAACATAGATAAGTCGCTCGTATATTGAC
Organism: Schizonepeta tenuifolia; assembly: GCA_029490685.1. Taxonomy (NCBI): domain Eukaryota; kingdom Viridiplantae; phylum Streptophyta; class Magnoliopsida; order Lamiales; family Lamiaceae; genus Schizonepeta; species Schizonepeta tenuifolia. The sequence goes on along the minus strand of CM055956.1, from coordinate 75,284,975 downwards.
CAAGATGTAGTCGAAACAGGAGCATAGATCTGGAAATAAAAATAAAACACAGCAAGAGAAGCTATTTTAGCATTCACGCATCCGATAGTTGGAAACACCAAGGACTCGTGATCTAAACCTGTGCAAGGAGAGAAAGATGGCTCCTACATGTATTGCACTTAAGAATATCCAGCTCCTCATCAACAAGTGGAATAGGAAAATCCTGACAAGGAATATAATAAACTAAATTTCAGGAAGAAGCACATCCTGAAATATGAAATATAATTCTCAAACAATTTGAGTTACGTACGGAAACTCCTCCGATTTTTGTAGTATATATATCAGCTTCTTCGTAATTACTCTCAGCCCACGGCCCTGGCATGACTAAAATGACTCCATCCATGTTCTTTCTGGATCAATAATGAGCAGCTCGTACCCTAAAAGAAGTAATGTGCAACACGTGTATCACGTGAGACTGCATGGTCAATGTCGTGAATCAAACATGATTTGGGACAATATGGAAACAAGCAAAGGGACTACACCTCCATTTACTATCAGATCACAAATTCGATAAGAAATATTTAAATGGAAAAAAGCTCAATAGTTCATCAACAGCAGACTGAAATGCTATGATGATGACATATAATAATGTGCTACGCCTCACCACCATTCATAACAAAAATATGACCTTAAGATGAAAATTTAGAGTTCACGGTCCATCATTTGAAATATTATCAGATACTGGCAATTGTAGGACACTACCACATTAGCACTCTGCAATATTGAAACTCCATTTATGACCAAATTACAACTTTAGGGTGGAAATTAATTATGAACAAAAAATTCACTGATAATTTTGAACTTTCACTCTCGGCATCCATTTATTCAACTTATTGTTTAACTTCATAACTTTCAATATCAATATGAGTTACTGTGGTCAAGTTCTTGGTGGCTTCTCAAAAAAATCTAACGTGCCAAACCTTCAAGTAATCATGCTCATATCCAGCACAAAAAATATTCACATTCCTCTATACTTGCAAAGATTCCCACTGCAATGTATTATGTAAATTGGTCAAAACATCAATTTTTTGGTATCCAATAAATGATTAAAACATGTTTAGATACAGCATTCGGTGGAGCTAAGTTAACAAGGGAGACTGGCGAGTGAAAAAGAACTTCCCCTTGCTATTTCTTCATCTTAACAGCATAGGAATCGGTTTTAACTTCGTTCCAATCATTTTAGCACTCAAAACCTTTCAGGCTATCCAATTTATGTAATGAACTAGGATTGAATTCGATTTGATATAAATTTGGTCAGACTAATTACCATTCTCTCTGTTACTGGAATCACATTTTTTCACCATATACTAGACAAATTTGTTACTATTAAAAACTAGAAAATTTATTACTATTAAAAGTAAGCTACAGGTTTTGCATAAAAGAACTTCAATATGCACACAAGCACACACACCAAAGGAAATAACATAAACATCAAATGGCAGTAATACTAGTTCCCACGCTACATGTTTCTAAACTTTGCGACACTATATATATAGTGAAACATAGGATCGAAATATTACCAACTAGTTTACTGAATACATTTTCTATCATTCCATCCAAACAAGGCAAACATTCATCGCTATTCACTATGAGGGCTCACCTTAGAGGAAATGGCGGCGTGGTAGCCGTCGAAAGCGGACGGCGAGTGACAGGTGAGGGCGGGAGAAGCGCGGCTGGCGCAACGGCGTGTGAGGTCGGCGGCGACGAGTTAGGTTTTTCAATTTGGGGATTTTAGGTTTTCCAATCCTCATTGTGCTTAGGTTTTCTTTTTATATACGTATTTAATTTTCAGATAAAGCCTTGGTTAGCATTAACAACAAAAATCTATAACATGTTTTATAAAATTCTGATTAACTAATTATCTAATATATTATGATATTATTATCTTATACTAATATTATTCAATTCAATTTAAATCAATTTCATAATTATATTTATTTCAATATTTTTTATAAAACATCTTTATCCCCTAGTTATATAAATTCGATGTAACATATTTATACAAACATACCAATTTAGAGGTGGCCAAAATAATTAGAACCGGTTGAACCGAACCGAAACCAAACCGAAACCAACGGTTTTGGAATCGAAACTAAACCGTCTGTTCCTTTTTGAAACCGAAAACCGTCGTCGAGGCGGTTCTGGTCATGTTCTAACTTCTAAGAATGTGGAACCGAAAACTGTCGGTTCCGGTTCGGTTCCGTTCCAGTTCCACCGGTTCCTCTATTTTTTTTTTGTATTATATCATAATTAATATTATATCACCTCAATACTAATATTAGAATGCATAAATATCTATTTATAGAAGAAAAAAAGTAGCAAAATATGAAAAAAAATAAATACATATAATTAAAACTTCGGTTCCAATTTCCAAGAACCGAAAAACCAAATCGAAACTCACGGTTCCAGTTTGAAACTGAAACCAACAGTTCCGGTTTGGAACCGAAACTGAAGAGATAGGCGGTTCGGTTCCGGTTCCTCAGAAGTAGAACCGAGAACCGTAAGTTCAGGTTCGGAACCGAAACCTAATTTGGCCACCTCTACATACCATTATATTTAGAGAGCATAACCATATAGTCAAAATGGAGATTAAAACTCAAAATTTGGTCCACTCTCCTCATAAACATTAAATTTGGCCAATATTTGTACTTTGGGATGAATTTATCCTTAATGTGGAGGGCGCAGTGGTCGGGGGCAGTTCGCGGGTTGGTTCGCGAGCGAGTATCAGGATTATGATACTGTTGGTACATTTGATACGTACTGAGTCGTTTGTACCAAGTTGCACCGGAAAAATCTTCATTAAACGATTGCTCTGTTTCTAGTGATTTAATTGTTTTTCTGTTCTGTTCATCAACTTAGGAAGTTAAATCCAATCAATTCTATTCCAAATTTCATCCAAATCGCTCGGATTTTGGGGAAAATCGGATCGTGATTCAATTTCTAGAGTTTTTCCAACGTGGGGATGTTATTCACGTTTTTCGGCGCCGTCGTCGATTGTTTTTTTATTTCCGACACTACCATTGAGGTCGCTTTGATATTGCAACTCTGTTGGTGGTGGTAAAGCCTCGTCGTCGTTCGCTGAAATATTTTCCGATGCGTGTGTTCGAGCTTCTTGCTTGCGACTAGGTACTTTTGGTACAAATGGAGAGTACAAAATTTTTTTAGGCTCGTAACTTTAGGCAAGTTGCAATAGAATGACCAATTTTTATGGGTTTGCAATAGTAGGACAATATTTAAAAAATTGGTAATTGAAGGACAATATTTACAAAATTTAGCAATTGAAGGACAAATTTAAGTCCGATTGACCCAAATTACATATTTTTCTCAGTCTCGTGCTTGCATGGATTTTATATAAGCAAAGAAAATATGAATTGGTCAGGTATTACCGTGATATAAAATCAAAATTTATATTGCATTTTGTTCAATATTTAGCTTAAAACTTCTAGTCATATTAATTTAGCCATATTTTGAAACTAGATAATGTGGAGAATATTCTACTTTTGAAATTGAAATGTTATGTGTCAGTTTAATCTCATTTACCTTACTTTAAATATTTAATTTTTTATGTTGTTTTTTGTACAATTTGAATTTTGCTTCCAATTAATCAAGTTGGGTATATTTGCTAAATAGTTTTTGTTGTTTATATTTGAGGTTTAAGAATATTATTTGGTTTGTGTTGATTACAAGACTGCAAAAATTAATAATATATATAGCCACGTAGTCATTGGACTGCTTAAATCATGCCATGTGGAAACAATGTGTCATTTAATCCGATTGGTCGGACTCAAATTTGTCCTTCAATTGCAATTTTTAAATATTGTCCTACAATTACAAACCCGCAAAAAATTATCCTTCTATTGCAACCTACCCAAAGTTATGAGTCTAAAAAAACTCTCTACTCTACAAATGGACTTCGTTCGTACCAATTGTACTACGCCCATAATTTGGCACAAGTGACACTAATTAGACCGTTCGTACCAACTGTACCAAATTTGGAACAATTGACACTAATAAGACAAATCGTATCAAATGTACCACAAAAATTTGAACTGAATTTGACATATTTGAGATAAATAAGACTAAATTCGTACCAAATGTACTAATCTTGATACCCGCCCGTGACCCTTGCGCCCTTTATTAAGTTTTTTTGTTCTAAATTCAAAAAAATGATCAAAATTTGTGTTTTTGAAGGAGGTGAACTAAAATTTAGATTTTATGCCCATAATGACTATTTTAAAAATTTACTCTCTTATATTTATCTCATAGTTTTTCCAACTTAATATATTGTAGTAGAGTAGTTGTATATCTTCTATTTTGCAATATATTATATTAATGCGTAAAAAGTTTATATTTCACGTAATGTGCGACAAATTAGTGAGACGCACTTAGGTACAACTAGTTTCTAATTTTACGAAAAAAAGTGGGCATGTTGTAATTAAACATTAAACAACCATCATTGTCCCATGATTAATATTATAAGTGCGCCAAATCACACCAAATATGCTTGGTCAATCAACCGAATTCTTCTAAAGTTGGTTAAGCATTAACCAAACTATAGCCAAACTCTCCTCATATCTACTTTGATTAATATATGGAGCAAAATGTCACATCGTTTTCCTAAGAAAGGAACTACTCAACTAGACTGATATTTTTGTTTTTGCGTAGCAGAGTCGTAAAATTGTCCGTCTAACTGTTTCGCATTTACTTCTTCTAACACTTAGGTTGCCTTAAATAGAGAAAAATGTCTTTATTAAGTGTAGAATTTTGTGATGGCGTATTATATAATGTGTACTCTCTCTTTTTTTTTTTTTTTTTTTTTTTTTTGTATTTATAATCTGTGAACATTACAATTGTACCTTCTAGCTGTAGCTAGTTTCAAAACTTTTCCTATAATTCCCATTTGGATAACAAGTTCCGAATCTTCTGTTGTGATTCTCTGTCCACACTTTTTTAAATCTCAATGCTCTATTATTAATTTCATTATTATAATAATATTGGTTATAAACATAAAAATCAATCAATTAATATAATCCTAATTTTTTTTTATATCGTGGGAACCCGCAACCGCTACTTTCGGTGCGAAATGGGTAAACCCCCGTTTCTTGTGCAGTAGCCTGCAAACTATCCACAAACAAATGAAATATAAAATAATAATTATAAACTCTAATTAGATTAATAAATTCTAGCCAGGCTTAGCTCGAGTGACAAAGTTGAGACACCCAAAAACTCTCCTTAGTGAGTTTTGAGTTCAATCTTGCGTGCAGTGGCAGAGCCACATGTAAATGAGGTGGGGCAAGTTTGTTCAATTACCCTTAATTAAGTATAAATTTGTATAAATTATGTATGAATTTGTTAAATTACTTAAGTTTTGCCCCACCAAAAATTTGAAAAACTAGGGGCAAAAAATTTTGCCCCTCCGTCTCTTAGGGGCCTAGCTCCGCCACTGCTTGTATTATCTTCATCTTATTTTGGGGTGTAGTGATCTCTCCCTGTGCGGTGGTGTAGTTATTTCATCTACATGGTGATGTAATGGTTTATATTGTAGTATGATACATATAGTGTAATTCTAAATATACATTAAAAAGATTATAAGTAAGAAAAATGAAAGAAAAATTACAGAATCATGATAGTAGGACACGAGTGGAACGCCCCAAAGTGTGTGTGATATAGGATAACCAAAGGATTACAACTGTCAAGTGTTCATTTCGATCCCGCGAGGATCAGTTTCAACTACTCAAACCTAATAAATCCATGGACCGTTCAAACATAGAAAAGATATGTAACTCCAACTACATAATTACAATTTACATAAAAAAAAAGAAGAAGAAGCTTTCTTGTATAAAGTAGATTAAATTAGAGGAGCATGTATGATGGCTATTAACAGATAAGCTACCTGGCTAATCTAGACCCAACTAAATTACGCATCACATTAATTATTTTAATTATACAATTCAGTTATATATTCTCACACTCCAACCGACGATTATTGCATGCGCTATATATAAATTAAGCCACTCTAGTGTGTGAAATATAATACTCCAATTTGTAGAAAACATAGATGATCAAAATGGTATCATTAGGCTATCCAGAAATATTCTTGTTATCATTTACATGTTTCATCTTGGTTTGGTGCTTCAGAAACATCAACGGTTTGCCATGGAAGTGGCCTCTTGTTGGGATGCTTCCCAGCCTGTTCTGCCACATCCACCGAGTCCACGATCGTTGCGTCGACCTTCTGGGGCCCGTTGGCGGAACCTTCTCGCTCCGAGGGCCCCCCTTTGCCAACATGGACATCATCATCACGGCCGATCCCGCCAACGTCCACTTCATCATGAGTTCCAATTTCACCAACTTCCCCAAGGGCGCCGAGTTTAAAAAAATCTTCGACGTCCTTGGGGACGGGATCTTCAACTCCGACTCCGATTTGTGGAGCAGCCAGAGGAAACATGCCCGATTCTTGATCAACCACGACCGCTTCCGCAAATTCTTGATCAGAACAACCTGGGACAAGGTCGAGCAATGCTTGATTCCCGTTCTCGATCACGTCGTCCGCCGTGGTTCGGAGATTGATCTGCAGGACTTATTTCAGCGCCTCACATTCGACACCACGTGTAGATTAGTGACGGGTTTCGACCCCGGCTGCCTGTCGCCGGAGCTTCCCGACGTTCCGTTTTCGAGAGCCATGGACGAGGCCGAGGAGGCCATTTTCATGCGCCATTGCCTGCCGGAAACCCTCTGGAAGCTCGAGCGATTCATCGGAATCGGACACGAAAAGAAGCTAACCCGAGCCCGCGCCGTGCTCGACGGCGTCATAAACAACTACATATCGATGAAACGCGACGAAATGAGCAAGAAAGATGCAGACCAAGACGGAGAAGAGGGGCTCGACCTGCTGACGTCATACATCAACGGATCGGAGGAGGCGGCGGGGCTGGACTGCGACGACGATAAGTTCCTGAGGGACACGATCATGAACCTGATGATCGCGGGGCGCGACACCACCAGCTCGGCCCTCACGTGGTTCACGTGGCTGGTGGCGACGCATCCGGAGGTGGAGAAGAAGATCAGGGAGGAGCTAGACGGCGTGGCAGGGGGCGGGAAATGGAGGCTGTTCGCGGCGGAGGAGCTCCGCGGCCTAGTGTACCTCCACAGCGCCTTGCTGGAGACGCTGAGGCTGTTTCCGCCAGTGCCATTCCAGCATAAGGCCCCGATCGAGCCCGTGGTGCTGCCGAGCGGGCATTTTGTGGACGCGAAGACGAAGGTGCTGTTCTCGTTGTACGCAATGGGGCGAATGGACTATATTTGGGGGGCGGATGCCAAGAAATTCCTACCAGAGCGATGGATAACTGACCGTGGTACGGTCAGGTATGAACCGTCGTACAAGTTCTTGGCCTTTAATGCGGGGCCAAGAACTTGTCTAGGCAAAGAAATTGCCCTAACGCAGTTGAAATCGGTGGCGGCAGCTATAATCCATAACTACAAAGTTGAAGTGGTGAAGGGACACACGGTTAGCCCTAATGTTTCGGTTATTCTCTATATGAAGCATGGGTTGAAGGTTAGGGTTAGCAAGAGATGGACTTGAAATTTAATAGTATTTTATTTGCTTATAATGTTTATAATCACTATTTTTTTATTATTGGTCATATTAGCTATTGTTTGATGGTTCGTGCGTGTTTGATGATTGTCTTGTGGTGATGGAGATCTTTATTTTATGAAATTTTGCAAATCAATAATTAAAGATGATTTTATTTATATACATCTTATTCTTATTTTTTGGCAAGCAAAATTCGTTAATTAATTGCAAAATAGTGCAAAATATTCAAATAGTTGATGAATGTCGACTGCACATTTTTGTAAAGTGTCAATGACTGCTCCGTCCGTTTTTCATTATAAAATGCTAGCTAAGATTAAAAATAAGTGCCAATTAACTCTCTATTTGGTGGTAAATTGAAATAAAAGAACTTAGAAGACATTTGGGAGGGGGAAGAAAGAGAGAAGATGAAATTAAGATATTTTAACGAGAGAGGAGAGAGAAAATCGTGTGAGGAAAACTACTATAACATGACTATTGTCTTAAGGAAAACTTTTGACTACTTCCAAATTTGTTTTCCCTCTTACAATGATGGATTCGTTGCAGCTTACAGGATCATATTAAAATAAGGCCCACTTTCACAAATAAAAGGAAAAATAAATAAAGTGTAGGATATCACCGTGCGTACGTTCTAGAGCTTCATTAATCCTCAAATCTTTAATTTTAATGGGCCCTACACTTTGGAGAAATCAATTTCTTATTTTGTCAATGATATCTTTTGGTGAAAAAAAAAAATTGTCAGATTAATCACTTCTAAATAAAATGCGATTGAAGTTATGAGTTTCTGATTAAGGACATTAATTGGAATCATAATGTTTCAAAGCAAACTTTTCTTTTTTAGGAAAAGGAAATTCATTACTCACGAAACAAACAAAACAATATTCAAAAGTGATGAGGGTCAACAATCTAGCCACAAAATAGGTGTGGCCAAAGATTTATCAAAAGAAGCTAAATCGTGTGCTGCTCAATTTGCTTCACAACGTGTATATATGATTAATGAAATTCCTTCTGACCTTGTGATAATATCCATCTATTCTTTTTCATCCGTCTCATTAATAATGTTCATTTATTATAAATAAAAATATTTAATTTTCAAAATGACAGAGCCTACTATTTTTTATCATTTTATCCTTACTCCTTAATAATCGTACTAAAAAAGTAGGGGACATTATCAATGGATTAGGGGAAATAATATTTAATTCCTTCACCATTCAAAGAAATTAAACAACCTCACAAAAAAACACTAGCTATTAGAGCATCCATAGTGGACGTCGAGCGTCGGGGTCGACGTTTGTTTCCAGCGCCGCTCGACCAGGCGGTGTCGACGCCGCTGTGGGTGCCTCGACCCCAGCGAGGTCGAGTGCAAGGTCGAAGGCTGTGTCGATTTATCAACACCGCTTTCGACTTCGACGATGCAGCAACATGGGGATAGGTGGCGTGTCCCAATTGGTCTGTGCAAATTTTTTTTCTGATTAAAAAAAATGCAGCAACGGCAATTAAATATTTCAACGGCTAAAAATGCAGCAACGGCTAAAAAATAAAAAATTTCACTATATATATCCCCTCATCATCCATTCATTCTCGACACAAATTCCCTTCTTCATCCATTCATTCTCAACCAAAAATTACAATTTACATATCTTATTTCGTGCAAAAAAAAAAATGGCTGACGAGCAGTTCAATTCGTGGTACCAACAGTATTGCGTTGGAAACCCACAGAACCAACCCCCAATCTGATGAATCCAACTCCCATCCGGCGAATCCAAACTCTCAATTCCTCCCTTCTCCCGGTTTCGGCCAATACTGAATCCTAATTCTCCAATCTCCGTGGTACTCGTCATTCCCCCCAATCGATGGGTTCTCGCAGTCTCCGGGGTACTTCCAATTCCCGCTGTCTTACGGCTACTCGCAGTCGCCGGGGTACTCTCAATTCCCCCCAACATCCAGGTTCTCCCAGTTCTCCACGCCGCCGTCAGAGACTGCTCGATTCAGATATTTCAACCTCAACGACAACAACGATGATGTTGAGGTGGAGGAGGAAGAGGAAGAGGAAGAGGAAGAGAAAGAGGCGTACGGAGATTCCCAACAAAAGGAATCGGAGGAACGCGAGCCAACACCACCGCCCCGCCGCAAGGAGAAAGCTCCCGCAAGCTCAAGCACGACCATTTTTCCGGCTAAGGGGAAGGGAAGGGCACGCCGCAACGGCAAACAGTCCAAAGACTCAAGCACTCCATCGAAGCCACTGCGAGGTCCTAACTACACACCCACTGATATTGAAATTCCTCGCACGGTGCTACATTGATTTCGGGCTGGACGCGGTGACCATCAACTACCAAACCTCGGCCAAGTTCTGGGAGAAAATATGCAATCGCTTCAACCAATTCATAGCTCCCGCCGTGCCAAGAGAAAAGGATGCGATGAAGAGCGTATGGGGCCGCGCCAAGAAATAGATCCAGAACTTCGCCGCCATTACATCCAAGAAGAAGACCAGCTCGGAAGCAGGCAGAACGACCTCGATTTGTACACAAAGGCCCAAGATGTGTACACCTCCCGGTACAGGAAAGAGTTCCCGTATAGGACTGCGTGGGAGCTCTTGAAGCATATCCCGAGTTTTGCCAACCTAAAGGCGCCAACAGCTCCAAAGCGGATGTGGATGAATGAAGCCGGCGAGTATACTTCGTCTGCTAGCGGCACCGCATCCACCACATCCGCGAGAGATGTAAATACGATGCAGGTTCGTCCCGAAGGAGTGAAAGCTGTGAAGAAGGGGAGGAAGGGCAAAGCGGCGACAAGGGAGGCGGCGGCAAGAGAGTTGACATCCGTAGCCAAGAACTTCGCAGCGGAGACCCAGTCAGCAAGGGAGAGGTGGGCGTACGGTGTCTATATTACAGACATGTCGAAATTTACTCCAGAACAAAAGGAGGCGCACGAAAAAGTCGTCAGCAAACTTGCAAAGGAATTTTAGTGGGAATAGTTGCCCTAACTTTTTCTTTATTAATGTAATTTTTATTAATTATTATATGTTTTAGTTTTTTTTAATTCAATGAAATTGTCATTTATTAATTTTTGAATTTAAGTAAGTATTTTTTTATAATATTTATTACAAATAAAAAAAAACAAAATAAAATCTATTCAATCATTGTCAATGATTTTAGACTTAGGTCTTACTCAAGTTCATTAATGTAGAAAAATCAACCTAGGCCTTACTCAACACCACCAATCATTGACATTACGTTTCTCGGCGATCAACCTAGATCTTACTCAACCCTTATTGTGGATGCTCTTAACTTCCCTATTTTCTACAATAACATGGGCATCTAGCATTACGCACTTCAATTGGGAATAGGACATCTTCCACACATTGGCTAATTCCAAGTACAATATACCATACAATATTCACAAGTAAAATATGATGGTTGTATAATTTTTAATACCTGAATAGTTTTCAGTGTCATTTTTGTAACCTTATATTTTCCAATCTCATTTCAAGTGTTCAAATTATATAAGCTTTGAAGTAAGATTAATTCATTTTCATGTTTCGTTGTTTGTGATTTTGCTTTGTGGCATAATTAGTAAAAAGTCAACCTTTGAAATAATCATTATGGTCATTAAAATCTAAATTTTTGTTCACTCTCTTCAAAAACACAAATTTGGTCCTTTTTTTTGAATTTAGGACAAAAATATCCTTAATGAAGGGCACACGGGTCGATTCGCGGGTCGCGAGCGGGGTGGGTCGAGTAGCAAGTGGGTATCAGGTTGGTACATTTGGTACGAATTTAGTCTCATTAGTCTCAAATGTGTCAAATTCAATTCAAATTTTTGTGGTACATTTGGTACGATTTTAGTCTTATTAGTGCCACTTGTACCAAATTATGGTTGTGGCACACTTTGTACATGTAACACCCCTCAAAGACCGGTCTAGAAAAACCCGAATAAATTAAAACTTTTTAAGATAGGTCCTTATTCCCGGATATTTTCAAAAGAAAATAATTTATTTTATTAAGAGAAGATGAAGACTTTATTTATAAAGTCGAAAAGGAATTTTATTTAAAATAAAATCTAAATTCGTTTTCGAATAATTTCAATTAGCGTGTTTTTCAAAACGAGCACGAGCATGAATTTCTGCATTCATTTGCATAGCATCCTACGTGTTGCATTTTAGATGATATTAAATTATTAATGTGATTTATCTGCGAATTTACTGTCGCGTAATTATGGATCCGACCAGTTGAGCTTGACTGTACGAATTAGAATATCGGCGTTGCATTAAATAATTGACGAGCTTAAAGGAAATAAATAACTTATAATTATTTATATGATTTATAGTTAAAGCAAATTATTAGAATACTTCGATAATTTGTGACGGGATAAATTCGCGTACGAGCCGGACTGTTAAAATATCGCGATGGGAATTAATAGCAATAAAAAGAAAGCAGACTTTGAAATTAAAGAGAGAATAGGCGTGTGAGAAGGAAGAGAGAGTTTTTAAGTAGGGACCCACATGATTTTAACTGTTGGCTAATCAAATAAGAGCAGAAGAAATAATTATCTCTCCCTCTCGTAAACACGCGGCCGTCCTCCTCTACCAATGGAATTCTGCAGAAAGCCATCATCTTCCTCTTCTCCACACTCAACTTCCTTCCCTTCCCATCCATTAATTCACTCCATCAACTCTCTTCCCTTATTCTCCATCTGCATCATTCTAAAGAGAAGAAAGAAAACACCAGGGTTTCATCCCCTTGACTCCCCCAAAACCGCCGCCACCTCTCCTCCATTCTCTACCACCTGTCGCCGCCGCCGCCGTGTGCCTTCGCCGCTGCCACCACCGGCCTTCCAGTTGAAGAAGAAGGGCCCTGGGACGAGAGAGAGCAGGCGAGAGAGAGAGAGAGAGAGCAGGCGAGAGAGAGAGAGAGAGAGCAGACAAGAGGGAGAGGAACCCTAGCCCTAAACCACTGCCGCCCTTCAACCGCCGCCGCTGCCGTCGCCTCCTTGTGCCGTCACCACTGCCGGCGCAGCCTTGAGGAGAAGAAGAGGAAGGAGAGAACCAAGGAAGAGGGAAGGGAAGTCGAGAGGGAAGGAAAGGAGAGAGAGAAGAAGGGTTTTGTAAACCCTAACCCCAACTGGCGTCGTCTACCGCCGTTGCCGCCGTTCACGCCGCCGCCGGAGCCGTCTCGAAGGAGAAACCACATGCCAGAGAAAAGAGAGAGGCTGCACGAGAGGGAGAATCGACGTGAGAAAGGGAGAAACCGAGAGAAAAGAGAAAGGAACGGGCTAGGTATAATATTCATCCTTCTCCATCGTTGTTCTTCGTTTCTTTCTACGTTTAGGAACATGTTTAGGTTTGTGAATGAAAGAATTTTATGTTATAGATGAGATACGAGAGAGAATGAGGGAGGGCAGCCTTATCACCCTCCCGATGAGACCTTGAAGATGTTATGTTTGGTGGTTTTGATGTTCTTGTTGCTTGCCTTGAGTATATGTTTGATTCCTACATGTTCTAGCCAAGATTTATGACCTAAGACTCTTTGTTTAATTGTTAGATAAGTGTTATGATCATTATATGAATGTACTTGGGGCTGGAACTCGTTTTTATGATGATGTATCGGGGTTTGAATCGAAAGTGTGAACCTTGTGTGAAGTATGTGCAAAAGTCGTAAATCTTCCATTGAACTAAGTTGCTCTGTTTTTAGAGTTAGGCTTCGAATTTAAATCTCATCTTTTAGCATGTTGAAGATTAAGGGGTTAGCTATAACATATCCAAAAATCAAGTTAATCCAACTAGTGTAGCTCCTTTGGTGAAGTTGCTTTAAATCTGACCCGTGTTAGAACCAAAAACCTGCGCAGAATTATGTTTCAGGGCAGTAGCCTTCTTTACCTTCAAAATCTGTGAAATCCGCTTCTTGAAATTGAAACTAGACATCCTAAGGTTTCCAAATTGATATTTCTCATCTCTATTAGCCAAACGAGTAATTTTAAAATGAATTTATGAGCGGACTGATTTGCAGCAAAAATCCATTTTTGACAGATTCACTGTTCTGTAAACCGAGCCCCGTTTGTGCTAGTAAAATCTAATATTTTTGGATTATGAAAACTCCTGGAATAAGATGAACATGTTAGGAGTCTCCAGTAGAAATATTAAGATTTTTAGATATCGGTTGCTATTTGTTTTGGATTTTACGGTACTAGGTGTCTCACTGAAAATTTCAGAAAAATGTCTTATTGCCTTTGTATGCCTAAAAACGTTTTTGATGCTTAAAATAAATCGTATGAGAGTCCCGATAACGTGTTAAGTAAATTCCTAAGATGACTTGTCGAAGTAGGATTTTATTTGGAATTTTATAAATTTATTTCTTAAGCTAACTTGATTATTTATTGATTTAGGCTAATTATTAAGTTTTGGGCCAGAATTATTTTTTTTATTAATTAAACTTGGGCCATGATTTTCTTATTTAAATTTATTTCTTCCTTAAGGGGCCCAACCTATTTAATTATTTGCTATGACTAAAATAATTATGTGACATATATGTTATATGTCCAATATGATTAATATTTATTTCTTGGACCTATGTGCTTGGTTCTTGGGCCACCTTTGCCTAATTAATTTAATTAATAGTCCAAGATCATTAATTTAATTCTCAAAGGTTAATTAAGTTGTTCAGGTTACTTGTGTATCAGTGATTAGCATGCACTCATGTGTGACTTGACTAATAATTAATTGTTAATTAATTATTTCTATGTTATTAATTAATTAATTTTCTTTTAATTAATTATTTATGTGTTAATTAATCATGAGTGGATTAATTACCTAAGTATGTGTTAATTAATTTTAATTAATTAACTAAGTATGTGATTAAATACGTGTGTTAAATGACTTAAGTGTACTTGTTGAAGCATGCTAAATTCTAATGCGACATAATTAAATGATATGGCATGTGTTCATGAATTTAATTATATAAGTAAGGTATGATATCATATATGATTAATTGTGTGATATGCACACTCATATGAAGCATGACATGGCATTTCATAGCACGACATGATTTCAAAATTAAATATTGATTAAGCTTCTAAAATGCATGTCTTGATTAAAGATCTATGATGCGATTTTTATAAAAACCCAAAGCAATGCCTTATTAGATTTTCAAATGCAAATGTTAAAGACCGGGAATAGGTTGACCTTTAGGATACCAATAGATTAATTGACCCCTAGAGTCAAGTGTTAAAGAATCTAGATTGTCTTGTAGGAGACACCAAGAGCTAGGGACGCAAGAGGATATCCACGTTAAGGACAAGAGGTGGGTTATATTTTCAAACTGTGGATTATAAGCCCCACGGAGGTAACTTTTCGGGTTATTAAGCCCTAACTATTTTCATGAAAAGTGATAATGCATGCTAAAATATTTTTGCTCACTACTCGTGTTTACCATATGATGTTATGGGCTTCGTGCCATTTATTACGATCGGCCTTGGGACCCGTACACCCCAAGGTAATGCGCACACAGGTACTTATGACGGTTCGGAGAGTGGGAGTGGCTCCCCACTCGAAGAACCGGGGAAAGGTAACACGGTAGGCGAGCTAAGATGCGCGCAAAGTTATGATAAAATGTTTTTGCATATGCATGGGTAAAATGTTTTCTTTCTAAAGTTATCACCCTTGTATATGAAATGAGCATGCTTTATTTTTCAAATGATTTTGGCAAAACGTTTTCGAAAAGGGGCACAAACCTCACTGAGTACCAAAAGTACTCAGCCCAAAATGTTTTCTTTTTCAAAACAGGTTGAGTGACGATCGAGATGGAGGTGTGTTGGCACCAAAGAATATTCCGATTGACGATCACTCAGATCGTCACCTCCCTCATCCTTGAATGCATATTAAGTTGCAAACTCAAACAACGTTTCTCCAAACCTTGACTAAACCGATCGCGGTTAGTCTCAATCGACGCTTCCGTAGTGCGGGGCCAAAGTCTTCATACTTTGACCCCAAAACAACCAAGCTAGGGTGATGACAAGTTGAAGAAGCCTCCCCGTTTCCCTTCGAAGCCAACCTTTTGAAGTTTTCATTCTTTTTGTAAAGTAATCTTGTATAAGTCAACAGTTATTGTACGGATTCAAGTGACGGTCCGGTTATCCGCATAGGCTGGGTAGCGGGCTGTTACAGTACGAACGGAGTCCATTTGTACCAAAAGTACTAAGTTGCGACAGCAAGCTCGAACACACGCATCGGGAAAAAACTCCGCCGAACGACAACGAGGTTTCACCACCACCACCACCAACAGAGTCAGAATATCAATGCGACCTCAATGGTAGTGTCGGAAAAGTGAATAACATCCCGGTGATGGAAAATCCCTAGAAATTGAATCACGGTCCGTTTTTTCCCAAAATCCAAGCGATTTGGACAACATTTAGGATGTAATTGATCGGAGTTATTGTTGGGAAATTTAAGTAAAAGTTTTGATTGATTCCAAAACCAACTGACCCCAACCGAGTAGATGTTGTCAGATCCTAAGGTCAGTAGTTAGGCTCGTTGTTTGAGCGTTGTTAAGATTTTATCTTTACAGGTCTCCAGCTGAAGACGGCAACAAGGCTTCACTCGGATAGAACATCAATTGTGAGGAACACAACTGAGCGTTCATCATATTAAAAAGGAGGAAGTTACGTTCAAGTGTCAGTTCGATAGTTGAGCATACAGATGCAAAAATCGACTAAGTATTCAAAGGAAGAAGTCTCAAGAGATAGAACATCAGTTGTAAGGAAAACAACTGAGCGTTCATCAGATGAGAAGCAGTATGGGGGAAGAGAACATCAGATGAAAGGAAATCATCTAGCGTTCAAACCCAACTGAGAAGATACAAGGAAGACAACTGAGCGTTCAGCTTCTAAACATCAGTTGTATATTTCAACCCAGAAGATTAACAGCTTGAAGTTGAAGTCAGCTTAGAGTTCAACTGTTAGTAATCAGTTAGAACATCAGCTGAAGAACAAATTAGTTGAAGATCGAAAGTTTTAACCGACCACTCCTTGCTAGAAGTCTGTTGTTAAGATTTAAATTTCAAAAAGGAAGTCACGTGAGGGTTTGACCGTTCAGTCATAACCCCATTTGGCCCAACACAAGGCTATCTCAGATGAAAAGTAGAAGAGCACAGATGCCATATCGGGAAAGTCTGCAGAGATGAGAGACAAGCCATCGCTTTCAAAGAACAGAGATCAACAGCTCCTCCAACGGCTAGTTGACTCTCTCCGCCTATATATAGAGGCCTTCATTCATTCGAAAAGGAGACAAGACACACACGCGAGAAGAAACCAGAGAGCGAAAGAAAGAACTATATTCTTCACGAGCTGAACTGCATTCAATCTCTTAGAACATCACTTGTTGAGAGTTCTAGAGTTAGTTAGTTTTTGTGTCTTTAGATCGAACCTTGAGAACATCACTTAGTGAGATTTCGTAGAGTGTTAGATCATAGCTCACTTCGTGTTCGAGCTTTTAGTTGGAACCCCATTTTCTTTCACCTGAAAAGGTTTTAGGACCCTACTCTTCCTGCAACTGAGTAGATAGGTTGTTTAGTACCCGAAAACTAAACTGTAAGGTTGATAAGTACCCGTAAACTTATCCTTAACGGTTGCTCAGCCTGCATGAGCTGAGTGATTTGTCCAGAAGAACTTGGACAGAGTTGTGTGCACTCACAACTCCCCGTGGACGTAGGAGGTTTCTCCGAACCACGTAAATTTCTGTGTGCTTGAGTTTATTCTTCAGTTATTTCCTACATTTTCAACTGCCCTTCTAACCAGCATACAAACTGATCTTAGCATTCTTAACTGTCTTGGTTCTTGACCAACCGTGCATAAAAGCGTGAGTTAATTTTAACGAGTTAATTTCCACCACATTCCGCACAGCACATCACTTCCAACCGAGTGTTTCTTACTCGGTTGAGATAATTTTTAGGGGGTTGTTTTAAAAAGTTGCATCTGGTGTATTCTCCCCCCCCCCCCCATACACCAGAACTCGTTTTGGGACCATCAAGTGGTATCAGAGCAGTGGTTCAAAAGACTACTGACTCTGTTTCACAAGGTGTGAATTCGAGGTATTTTTTTCAGTGGTCAACTGAACATATCTAATTTTTCACGCTAGTGCATATTGCTCGCATATTTGTTCTGTTATTGTGTGCAGATGGACGTCAAGGACAAGATCGTGGTCATGTTCTCGGTAGTAAATTATACATCCTGGAGGACGCGGATGAAGAAGATCCTACTGTCGAAGCATCATAGGATGCAACAAGTACTCTCGTCCGGACCGATTATCATCAAAGAGAGAATTGCTCGCACTCCTACAAATCCCAACGATGGGGATACAGTTGTGGAGTTTGTGGAGAAGCAACCGGAAGACTACACTCCAGAGGAAGCTAAGGTGAGCCAGTTGGATATCTGAGCTCAAAGCAAGATTATGTCCACTGTTGGACAAGATTATCTCCCTTGGATTGAAGAGTGTGAGACTGCCAAAGAAATGTGGGATATCTTGGCATCGCTGAGTGAAGGAAGCGATGAGACGAAGGAGAACAAGTTCTCACATGCATGCCAAGACTTCGAAAACTTTTGTCTGAGAACAGATGAAACAATTGATCAGCTAGACTTCCGGTTTATGGACATCCTCAGAAGAATCTAGTCCATCCGAAGAGGAAAATACACACTAAGAGAAATCAATCTCAAAGTGTTGCAAGCTCTACCGGCTGAGTGGGATACCTTCACCAATATCCACGAGAGCCGAGCTGACCTTGGTGAAATGGGAACTGAAAGATTGTTCTCAATTTTAAAGGGAAATGAGTATAAGGTGAACCGAAGAAGATCTCAGTCCTCGGTTCAGACGAGTCGACTTGAGGATGTTGGTTCAGCCTCAAAGTCAGTTGCTCTTCGAGCTGACTACTCCAAATCGAGAACATCGAGGCCAACAAGATCTGCAGACACAACTGCAAATGAGCCAAGCAGAGAGGAACTGCAACAGAACATTGCCGCCCTGTCAAAGAAACTAGCCGACATGGACACTCGGTTCGGAAAATACAAGAGATTCTATAAGTCCAACCGAACTCGAGACAATTCAAAGAATGTGACCAACGGTTGCTTTGAATGCGGCAAGGAGGGACATTTCAAAGCTGACTTTCCAGACCTCTCAAAGAAAGAGAGAGAAGCGTTGAGGGCCAAGCAAGCTGGAAAGAATAAGGCCATGGTAGCAGAAGAAACAGCTGACGACATGGACATCTTCACTGACACTGAAGATGAGGATGAGCTAACTTCTACAAACAACACCATAAGTCAGGATCAATGCCTCATGGCACTTGGAACCGACCAAGATGATACTGAGGTACACTCTAATCCTGATAAGTTAAATTCTTTCAATATTTCTAACATGCAAGAATCACTGGATGAAGAGTTGGAACCCTCCTGGAGTGACTTTCAAGAACTCAGTGAGGAACTTCATCAGCAATCGGTTGAGTTTAAGAGACTTCAAGAACAGTTCTCAAAACTTGAAGAATCCTTAACCGTGAAGGACGATCTGATCAAGAGTCAAACAGAGGAGATTGAGAATCTCAAAATTCAACTGAATGCGGTCAACCGAACTAATGCTCCAACCAACGAGGAGTTGACAAAGCAGATCAAGGAGCATGAAGAACAGTTGAAAAATCAAGAGACTCAGATCGACCAGCTGATAAAGAAGTCAGATGGACAAACCGAGCAGATAACTGTCCTCCTCAAGGAGTTGCAAACTGAGAAGGACAATCTAATCAAGCTGTATCAGTCATCCAAGATCATCGAGAATCTTATCAGTTACAGTAGACAGATCGATGACGTGTCAGGACTCGATTATGATGTGATTAAAGATAGTGGAATTCCTCCAGCAACCTTCATCAAAGCTGTTGAGGCCAAGATTGTCGAACCTAATCCAGCTGAGTTTGAACCTCCCCAAAGTAATCCAACTTCCACTTCTCAGCAAGCTCAACCGACCAAGGCAACTACAACTGAGAAGGGAAAAGAAGTAGTTGATGGAGGACAGAATGTTCCATCGATTGGGATATCAACCGAGGGGGAATGTTCCAAAAGTCAGAAGAGGAATCAGAGGCGTCGAAGACATAATCGCAACCGAACTCAAAATCAGAACAGACCTCTGCATCAACCTCAGAGTCAACATCAGAAAGAATGGAACCGACCGCAGAACCGACAAGGGTTCAATCATCTGAATCAACAGCGGTTCCAACATCAGTTCAACCAAAGGTTCCAACCGAGTCAACCAACAAGGAACAGGTCGAACAGCTGGAAATATTCATGCCACAATATGAACCACCAACAGGGCATGAACAACTATAGACAACACTCAGGGAGTTGGAATCAGAATCAGCCACAAAGATTCTAACAAGGCGTCCGACCTCACAGACAAATTCAACAGGATAAGAATTGCCATCAAAACAGGGGGAAAGCCTCTCCTCCGAAAGCTCAGAATGGGAGAAATCCAACTCCTCCCAAGAAACAGAACATCACTACTAACAACAAGCCTAAGGATAACCGAAGTGTTGTTATAGTTGATGATGAAGGGAGAGTGATCTGGAATGATAAATCCATCCGAGTTTACAGGGAAAAGCGACGCACAGTTCCAGAGAGAACTGGTTCTAACCCTCCAGGACCCAACTGAAATTGGGGACCTAAGTGAGTTTCTCTTTGCAGGTACAGGAGAAACAGCTGAGGAAGAATAAAGCGTCTGTAACAATGTGGGTGATGGACAGTGGATGCTCGAAACACATGACGAATCTGAAGGATTTGCTTCGAAGTTTCGTGGAGAAAGAAGGTCCATCAGTTACTTTTGGTGACAACTCAAAAGGTTACACCAGAGGTTACGGTACACTTGAAACCAATCATGTTTCAATCTCTAATGTTTCTTATGTTGATGGATTGAAGCATAACTTGCTCTCCATCAGCCAATTCTGTTATAATTGTTTCTTTGTCAAGTTTGATGCACAGGGTTGCAGGGTTAAAAATGTCGGATCAAAGCAGGTGATATTGTTGGAAAATCGATCACCAGCCGGGAATGTCTACTACGCTGACTGGAATAGCAGCCTTCCTGACACCTGCCTGTTATCAAAGAGCAGTTCAGATGTGAGCTGGCTGTGGCACAAAAGGCTCAACAATCTGAACTTCAAAACAATGAACCGACTTGCCAGACAAGAATATGCAAAAGGCATACCAAACCGAGTGTTTTCAACAACACATATCTGCAGTGCATGCCAGTTGGGAAAGCTCGCTAGATCTTCCTTCCGGTTGAAGACAACTCCCTCAACCGACCGAGTGTTACAGCTGATCCACATGGATCTCTTCGGGCCAGTTACACCAAAGAGCATAAATGGCAACGAATACACCCTGGTTGTAACTGATGACTACTCAAGATATACGTGGACCATCTTCATGCGCCACAAGAGTGAAACCCGAGATGAGCTACCCAAGCTGATGGATCGGATATCGAACCAACAAGAGATGAAGATCATTTCTATCCGATCAGATCGTGGAACTGAGTTTCTAAATGAAACCATCATCGAGTACTGCGAGAAGCATGGAATTACACATCAAACATCAGCAGCGCGTACTCCGCAACAGAATGGAGTAGCTGAGCGAAGAAACCGAACACTGAAAGATGCAGCTACATCCATGCCGACAAGCTCAACTTTGCCAAAGAGATTTTGGGCTGAGGCCATCAATACTGCATGCTACACTCAGAACCGGTCTCTTCTGACCAAGCGGTTGGGAAAGACATCATACGAGCTATGGATAGGGATGGACTAAAATATCAAAATATCGGTATACCGACCGAACCAAACCAAAAAATACCGTCTTTTACCGAATTTATGGTATACCGTATTTTCGGTATGGTATGATACCCTACCGAAAGGTTTTGATATGGTAACGGTATATAAATTTTAAATACCGCGGTATACCATACCGAACCGAAACTTTGGTATACCTAAATTTTCAATAAATACCGATATTTGGTACATACCGAAATCGCGGTATATGCCGAAGATTTGGTATATGCCGAAAATTCTAAACAATTATATATAAATTGATATATTTATATAACTATATATGTATATATATTAAATTATTAATGAATTATTCATTATATTAATTCATTAATATTTTCGGTATACCGTACTTTTACGGTATATCGAAAATAAGACGGTATACCGAAAATAATGTACGATAACGGTATGCCTTTTGAACCATACCGAAATTTCGGTATACCGAAAAGTTTGGTATGGTATCAATATCAAAATTATGCATACTGAAACTTTCGGTATGGTATCGGTATGACCAAAAAATTCCGGTATGGTATACCGAACCACCCCTAGCTATGGAGACGTAGGAAGCCAGATATTTCTTATTTTCGCGTTTTTGGTTCTAAGTGTTATATTCACAACAATGGGAAGAATCAGTTAAAAACTTTTGATGCCAAAGCTTCAAAGGGCATATTTCTTGGATATGCCGCTCGAATAAAGGCTTATAGAGTTTTCAACAACAGCTCGCGTGTTGTGGAGATAACACCTTATGTTAGTTTTGATGAATCTACTTTTGAGTGCAGGGAACAGGCTAAAGGACAACAGGGTGATCCACAAGTTCCACCTGTTCTCACCAGATCACATTCTCTAAGGGAAAAGAATCTAGCTGAACCACTGGTATGGGCAACCGAGGATGAGGATCCATACTCCTCTGAAGATGAATGCGAAGATCCTAACTCATCTCAAGGGGGAACTTCAGCTGATGCCTCTCCAACTGCATCGGCATCCGAAGCCCAACCGAGCCCGGTTCGAAATGTTATCAATGTTGAGGATCCAGACTCAACAGCTGCTCAATCACCAGTTCAGAAGACTCCAGCTCAGATACGGAACAGTCACAGTTGGAAGAAGAAGGAAGACGCAACAGAAGATGGTATGAAGATCATTCCACTGACAACATTATTGGAGATCCAACCGAAGGTGTGCGTACAAGAAGCAGAGTTGCAATTCCAGATTCAACTGAGGAAGACTCCAACACTTATGCCCAATATGCTGAGGAGTTGGCAGTTCTTGAGGAATTCGAGCAAGCTGGAGATGTTGCCATGATATCTTGCTTTGTAGCTGATGTGCCAGAACCGAAGAATGTTGGGGAAGCTCTCAACAGTGTTCACTGGACAACAGCCATGCAAGAGGAACTGAATGAATTTCTACGCAACTGTGTGTGGGAGTTGGTAGAAAGACCAAATGGTGTCAAAGTCATTGGATTAAAATGGATTTTCAAGAACAAAAGAGACGCCATTGGATTTATAGTGAGGAATAAGGTAAGGTTGGTAGCTCAAGGATATTGCCAACAAGAAGGAATCGATTTCGAGGACTCCTTCGCGCCGGTTGCAAGGCTGGAAGCCATCCGAATCTTTCTAGCCTATGCCGCACATCACAAGTTCAAGGTATATCAGATGGATGTGAAGTGTGCATTCCTCAACAGAGATATCAAGGAAGATGTATATATTGAACAGCCTCCCGGTTTTGAAACTGGAGATGGAAGAGTGTACAAGTTGAAGAAAGCTATCTATGGACTAAAGCAAGCACCAAGGGCTTGGTATGACACTCTTTGTGGTTTTCTTCTGAACTCGGGTTTCAAACGAGGGTCAGTTGATAAAACCCTGTTCACCATCAAAGTTGGAGATGACATTCTTGTTGTGCAAATCTATGTTGATGACATCATATTCGGTTCTAAGTCGGAGGAACTGTGTGAAAAAATTTCAAATCTCATGAAGGAGAAGTTCGAGATGTCGATGATGGGCGAGATGAATTATTTTCTTGAGCTACAAGTGAAGCAGTCAGAAAAGGGCAGCTTCATCAATCAGTCCAAATATACTAAAGAGCTCATCACCAAATTCGGATTGCAGACAAGTAAGACAACAAGGATCCCGATGAATACTAACTAGAAGATTGAACCTGGAACTGAGGGAAAGCTCGTGGATGCCAGTAAGTATAGAGGGATCATCGGTTCTTTGCTCTATCTAACCGCCAGTTGGCCAGACATATCTTACGCGGTTGGAGTGTGTGCCCAGTTTCAAGTTCAACCAAGGGAAGCACACATGTTGGCAGCAAAGAACATCATCAAGTATCTGAAGGGTACAGTCAATGTTGGACTGTGGTATCCAATTGACAATAATATTCAGCTGACCGGATACTCAGATGCAGATCTAGCCGGAGATCAGTTGGACAGGAAGTCTACTTCTGGACACTGTCAGTTCATGGGAAGCAAGCTGGTTTCATGGTCTCCAAGAAACAAGCATGTGTTGCCACTTCTACAACCGAGTCAGAGTATATGGCTGCCGGAAGCTGTTGCATGCAAGTGTTATGGCTCAAGCAACAGCTGAGAGATTATGAAGTTTCAACTGGACAGGTTCCCATTCATTGTGATAGCTCAAGTGCCATTGCTATCTCTCTGAATCCTGTTCACCACTCTCGGACAAAGCATATCGACATCCGTCATCATTTTATCCGAGATCATATTGAGAAGAAGGATGTATCCATGGAGAAGATTTCAACTGAGATTCAGAGAGCTGATATCTTCACCAAACCTTTAGCTGAAGCACGGTTCAAGATGCTATGTGACCTCCTTGGACTGTTGGATCCATCAGATGAGGAGTCAACTGAGGTAAAGAGATAGATATCCATCTGAGGGGGAAGCTCATATGAAGGGGGAATCTCATATGCGGATCGCCAACTGAAGACATCAGACGTCAGCTGAACAGACGAACTTGAGTCAGTTGATGGTATTCCGATCAGATGCAGATTGCTAACCTAAGGAATCAGACGTCAGCTGAACAGACAAACTCGAGTCAGCTGATGGTATGCCGCAATATGGGAACTCAGCTGATTCCAACATCAGCTGGCAGGTAACATTTATGGCTGAAGGTGTTATGTTCTTAAATGAGAATGTTTGAAATAAATTCAAACATTCCTGAACTAGTCAGTTACATTAAAAATAGCCATCATGTCGCATTAAATGTAAAGTACGGCTGAACATCCATAGCCTACTTTTTAGTGCGACTGGGCTGACATGAAAACTGTACACCTTCTCACGCGCGGGTTGGAACTCGGTGCATGACGTCAAGTCAAAGGTAGTCAACAGTCGCGTAATCTCAGCCGTAGATGGATTCGCGCCATTTAACCCCAGCCGTCGATTCAACTGAGTCAAAAACCTATATAAGGCGGTAAATCAGGAAGAAATCTCCTACTTTCCTCATTCGTGTATATCTTCTATAACTGTTCATCGTCTTCTCTAAGTTTGTCTAACTATTTTCTACAAAAGTTTTTTTTTTTCGTCCTTTCCTATATAAATACCTTTGCAGTAATCATAAATGGCCCCCAAAAGCAAGAAAATGGCTTCTTCCGGATCTTCCCTTGTCCCTACCTCTTACAAAGAATCGTTCGACATGCTGGTGTCGAAGATCCATTTCGAACAGATCCTCTCCGACGAGGATTTGGAGTCGCCGGCATTGGCCCCCCCGCCAATACTCTCAGAGAAAATGGTCTCCTCGATTGGGCCAAGCTTTG
Organism: Schizonepeta tenuifolia; assembly: GCA_029490685.1. NCBI lineage: Eukaryota > Viridiplantae > Streptophyta > Magnoliopsida > Lamiales > Lamiaceae > Schizonepeta > Schizonepeta tenuifolia. The sequence goes on along the minus strand of CM055956.1, from coordinate 75,259,751 downwards.
CCCGTCCCACTTGCTCAGGCGACAAGTCGGGGAATTCTATGTCAACCTGCAAGCATCCATCGACAGCAGGGAAGGAGTGACTACAGAGGTCTCCTGCCGCCAGCGCGACGTTCCGGCTAGGACCATTCGCCGTGTCACCTTCCCCATCGACGTTTCCGATGCCCTTCGCTACATCATCCCGGTGAACCACACTGCCACAGAACTTCTGGAGAATATATCCGACGAGCATGGAGACGAGTTCGTGGAGAAGGCGCTAATCACTCCAGAGAGGTTGAGGAGTAATATGCAACGAACAAAGCTGAAGCCAGAACATCGATTATTGTTCGATGTTGTGTCCAAGTTGGTGTTCGGATACAGTGGTGCCTTCGGCGACATCAGCCGACCCAAGTTGAAACAATTGGTGGCTTTGGAGCACCAACACCAGATCAACTGGTATCAATACTTCCTGAACCAGTTGATGGTGGAGAAATCGAAGATCTCTGAGACGACTACTGACTCGGGAGAGAAGCTGCTAAGTGTGTTAAGGGGACACTCAACTTCGGCTGCAAGATCTCAGCCCTGATCCTGCTTGCGACCAAGGATCGCAACATGGTCTGGGAGGACTGTGAAGAGACGCCGTCCAAGAAGTTGTTGTTGTTCCCAACAGCTAAGAAGGCACAGGAAGTGCTCAGGAGTGTATACACTCCGAAGGAGAAGAAAGAGGTTGGGAAGACTGCGGAGTCTACAGCTGAGGGGGAACCAGCTGCTGCTCGCCCCGCCAAATCCAAAGCTGCACGCCGACGAGCTGAATCGGAGAAGGAGTCAGCTGAGGAGCCCTCCAAGAAAAAATTGAGGGTGAAAATCAAGAAGAAGGTTGTGGTTGAAGAGCCAGCTATTGAGCCAGCTGAGGAGCAAGCTCCAGCTGAGGAGGGAATGCCAGCTGAGGAGCAAGCACCAGTTGAGTCGGCACATGCTGAAGAGCCATCTGTGTCGAGCCGCTCAGCTGAGGATGCCACTTTTGAAATCGCCCCTTGCGCAACCGGAGCTGACGAGGCTGAGGGCATAGAGACGGATGTGACGTCCGACGCTTCTTCCTCATCTGAGGACCTTGTCGACGCCCCAACCTCCCCCACGGCAGGAGTTGATGCCGTACCGCCCCCAGAGCCTCTTGCTCGTTCAACCCTTCTACAACTAAATGTTCCGAGTACCTTGCTCGATGCCAACATTGTGACCGGTCCTTCGGCCAATGTTGAGGAAACAATTGAAACCCCCCTCCAAACCGAATTCAATATTCCGAGCTCCCAGCTCGATGCCGATGTTGCGACTGACTCTTTGGCCAACATCGATGAAACTTTTGATCCTCTGCCATATGATATTTCTCCCTCCCCAATAAATGAAGCAGAGGACCTTCAGGCAGTTGCTCTAGAGCACGAGGGCAGGGTGGCCTACTGCTTCCAAAAGCTGCTAGGCATGTTCCTTGAGGCTCGCAACATGCCAGTCTTCGCCACTCTGGGAACCGAGCTCTTGTACCAGTTCCATCTGATCTTCAGCCATTGGTACGTCAAAGAAGATACGATCAGGGTGCAGAGCTAGGACAGGCTGAAGTCAGATGAGTCCCGCATCCGAGCCTACTTCAACTACTCCAACCTGGAGGTGGCTTACAACAACCGGATTGCGCTGCTCACTCGTCGGCTGGACCAGAGCTGAAGGGACGGACACAAGGGAGGCAGCTGGACAGGAGTGCATTGACTTCCTCGACAGCATGCTGATCAAGTCAGCTGACTTCCTTGAGGATGTGGATGCAGCCGCCGCAGCAACGAATGAAGAAGAAGAAGAACTGAAGATGTACCTGGCTAACCGACAAGCCATGGTCACAGTTGAGCCTCTAGCTCTGATTACACAAGACCCTCCAGCGGATCAGCCAGCTCCCTCCTCTGAAGAAATCTGTGAGCTAATTGCTGAGAGGGTGAACCAACTGAGGACCGAACTGCTTGCCAACCTCCAGCAACAAAAAGATGACCAGCTGAGGGTGTTGGAAGTGCAAGAAGTGAAGAACCAGCAACTGGTGGAGGAGAATGTTGCAATGAAGACCAAACTGGAAGAATTCTCCTCCTCCACCAGTCAAGAAATGTCGGAGTTGAAGTCCAGAAGAACTTGGACAGAGTTGTGTGGACTCACAACTCCCCGTGGACGTAGGAGGTTTCTCCGAACCACGTAAATTTCTGTGTGCTTGAGTTTATTCTTCAGTTATTTCCTACATTTTCAACTGTCCTTCTAACCAGCATACAAACTGATCTTAACATTCTTAACTGTCTTGGTTCTTGACCAACCGTGCATAAAAGCGTGAGTTAATTTTAACGAGTTAATTTCCACCACATTCCGCACAACACATCACTTCCAACCGAGTGTTTCTTACTCAGTTGTGATTCCAACTGAGCTTCCTTACTCGGTTGAGATAATTTTTAGGGGGTTGTTTTAAAAAGTTGCATCTGGTGTATTCCCCACCTCCCCATACACCAGAACTCGTTTCGAGACCATCAATTATCTTCCTAAGGTGATGAACGGAACATAAAAATGATTAAATCATTAGAAACGGAGCAATCGTATGATGGAAAATTTTCTGGTGCAACTTGGTAAAACGACTCAGTTTGTACCAAATGTACCAACAATACCATAATGCAGATACCCGCCTGCGAACCGACCCGCGACCCGTGCCCCTTCCTCATTAAGGATAAATCCATCCAAAAGTGCAAATTTTAGCCAAATTTTATGTTATTAAGAGAGTGGACAAAAATTTAGATTTTAATCCTCATTATAACTATATAAGGTAATGACATTCGGCCACACTGTGGCCAGCCACACGCGTTAAAAAAAGAAAGTTGACTGTAAAAATGAAAATAATCACATTTTTCTCTTACGATTTATACTTCCCAATTAGAGTATATTTCCATTTTCAAAACTTATATTACCATTTTCAACTTATATGGTCGGCCGCAGTGTGATCGAATATCATTAACCATAAATATATATTCTCATTAGTAATAATATTAGGATTATTTTGCAGTCTTCTACTTATTCACCTTCATATATTGGTGTCTATTGTCTCTTCGCTTGTCCTAATTACTGATTGACTAATAGTGACACCCCTAAAATTTCGAATAAGGTTAATAACCTAAAAAAAAAAAAAAAGTCTTATAGAATAGAGATAGAAAAATAAATTGATATTTCTAAAATTTAAGAATAAGGGAAATAGCACTTCCGAAAAATCTTTTCAATTCCAAAAGTTATATATTCGGAATCAAGCTTTTATTCTATTTTTCTAGTAATATTAGTCTCGAAAAATATGAAAACCTTATGTGCATATATATTATTAATCCATTATATATATATATATATATATATATATATATATATATATATATATATATTCCCAATGAGTTAATCGAGAAATCAAACCAATTTATATGGCCGAGATTATATCATATCTTTTTCTGTTACTATTATTTTCCAATTTTAGAGCGTGGGGTAGTGTTAGTCCCTTAGACGGTTCCGTGTCATGGTGCGAGCCATCACAACACCATGGCACGGGTAGCGTCGGGTTGCGATGACTCGATGCGAGTTTAGGATGATGGCGAGTCCGAATGAGCTGGATGATTGAGGTTTGCTCGGCCAAATGGGTATGAAAAACACTTTGTGACGAGTGGAATTTGGGTTGCTTGAATTTGGCTCGGACGTGTGTTGAGGCGGGTTCAGCCGACGACGGGTGTCGGGGAAGTTCGGAACGTGTTGTGAGCTGAGGCTTGGAAATGATGCTATTCTGTGAGGTTTTCTTGGTGGAAAAAAATGGCTTGGAAATTTATACGTACCATATATACTTAATAAAATGAAATGGTTTGTATTCAATTTGTCAAATTGACTCCACACGTGCCCTCAATTGCTAATAAATAGACTTATGACTAATCATACTTATGCCTACAAACCTAAACTAATTTCTTCTACAAATTGTAAGCTCGTGGAGTTGCTCTCTTTGTCTCGTAGATTTCAAAGAAAATATATAGAAAGATTTTGTCATTTTATAGAAAGATTCTCGAAAGTGGTCAGAGGTTCGCATGCAAATTCAAGTACTCCGACGTATTTCTGATTTATTAAATGGGTTATATTTTATAAAATTATTTTAAGTTAATAAATCTAATTTTTCAGGTAAAAAAATATGGTTATTCATGGTACTATTTTAGTATGCTCTATGTGTTTAATGTTCTTATGATATTGATTGGAGTCCTTTATTGGTCTAACACATTAGTAATAGGTTGTGTACACGTGGTTAGAAATTCGGTGGGTTGATCACCATCGTTTTCTAATGAGGATATATTTTTTGGATCCGATGGGTTAAGACCGGGATCTTGTGTTGTGGTTGAAACAAAAATATTAACCGTATCATGATATGGTAGGAATAGCAATAGATCGACACTGTTAGCGCGCAAATGAAAAAGGTTTGACATATCTTGAAAGTGGCTTTATTATTTGAAACTTTCTAAGCTTACGAGTAAAACTTGGATATACCAATTGTTTAGTTTTTATTAAAATTGTTTATAAAATCTTACCCACTAAGTACACTAGTACTAAACCCCAAACTCTTTTCAAAATGTTTTCGGGTCAGGAAGCAGGTGATGGGACGCGAAACTGGGGTTGTTGTATCTGTTATTTGCTCCCGCTATGTTATATAATTTCAAATGTACGACTCTGAATATTGTTCTAATTGTGTATTTTAATACAATAATCGCTAGATCCTTTTTAAAGTATATAAATATACTAATACGTCTCTCTTGCATTATTTATTGCTTTTGATTGAGAGTGCCTTGTGATCAGCTTCTCTTAGACGCTCGAATTTCCACTCTTTCATGATAACACCATTTGGTGAAGTCGATGCTTGACTCTTTTTGTTATGCTAGACACGTGTTTATTCCATCTTTAATCTAAGGGGTGTAGTGCGGTTTTGTCGCCTAAGTTTATTAAATTTGTGGGTTAAATTACTATATGTGTTCAGTATGCCTTTTGCTTTCCTGCCTTTTAATCTCCCCCTAGTCGTTCCCCGACTTACGAGCCTTTCTTCCAGAACTGGGGTGTGACACTAATGCTAAATAAATTCATGAACAAAAAGAAAAAGAAAAAAAAAACTCAATAGCAACCACAAGTTTACATCTTCATAATTTTTTCACCTCATTTTAAGCTTCATTTTGATGTGTATTTATGTGTCAAGTGATCTTTCTCATCACTATTTTGTCGAATTTTATTGTTAAATTCGTTAGTTCTAGTTAATCTCTCTAACATGTTGGTTTTGTAAGAATTGCGCGAGAATAGACGAGAGATAGACGAAAATGAGAAATTATGTGACAAATATTTGAGGAGTTTGAACTTGATAGGATTGAAGTACGCCTCGATACGAGTTCGTAGGCGAAAACCGTGCGCAAATTGAAGTTCGGACGAGAGAGATATGAATCGAAACAAAAAGGGCGCGCGAGGCTGGGCCAAGCGATCGCTTGACCCTCTAAGTGATCGCTTGCCGGGATATTTTGGACAGACAGAGAACAGGGCCAAGCGATCGCTTGACCCTCTAGGCAATCGCTTGGCCCATGGCGGCGTGAAGGCGTGAAACTTACTATAAATAAGACAGATTTATTTCCTTCCGCACTTTTTCTCTTTTGACGCGATTTTCCAGTTTTTGAGCACCCAAAATACTTTTAGATTGTTCGTAGTTTATTGCTTTCATAGATTAGTGATTTTATTCTGGATTGAAGAACATCAACCACCACAGATTCAATTGCGATTTCAGATTTCTTTCAATTCAAGTTAAGTTTATAGTGATTTATTCTTGCTATTTCAATTTCTCCATCCAATTAACTTCTTTGGCTTTATGTTTAATTTCGTTGTTCTTATTGCTTTCATTAGATTAGATTTTCATTCTGCCTAGGTTTAGTTTATGCTTGATTTATCTTTTCGCCTAGTTATAAACAAATCAAAAACCCTACTTTTTTACTGCTTTCCTTTTCTTTTCTTTTTGCAATACAAATAATTTCCCTGTTAAGTTTTCCTTGAGAGACGACTTGGGTTGATTAATTTATGCTACTTTGATCTCGTTTAATTGCGGGCGACTTTAGGATAAATTTAGTCGAAACAATAACCATCAATGGTACGAATTAAGGATTTATGTCTTTTGAATTGGTAAAGGATATTTATAGCCAAATATCAAAAGTTTGAATTCAACCAATATCTTATAAGTGGAGTATGTTGCATCAAGTTTTTCTAGCTCACTTTATAAGTTTACTCAATGTGCATAGCAACGGCAAGTTATCATTGTCATAAGAAAGAGAAATAGATTCCTTTTATATAAAAATAATATTAAATTTAGCTGGCCACAACGGCTAGTTTGGTTGGAAACCGCCGCCAACAGCCCGTCGGAAGGTGGCAACAGTCATTTTTTCCCCTTTTATTTTCACCTATAAATACATCTTCAATATCAATGCTCTCACATTTTTATCTCCAATTCTCTACCAAATGGATCCCTACAACCCGGTGTACTACTCACCAAATTGGGACGACTATCTCTCGGAGTAGTTGTATTACTCATCGGGTCTCGACCAAATCAATTTGAACGACGATACCACCAGATTCACCCAAGATTACGGTGAGGCCGCCCCTCAACCGACAGTGGCACGAGGGAGAAGAAAAATGAAGACGAGAAAGGAGGTGTCGGAGAAGCGAGTCAAGTGCCGCAACTACACGGCCGAACAAACCGAGCTCATAGCCAAAATTTGGCTCGAAGAGACGAACGACGCAATTTGTAGTGTCGACCAAAAGGCCGAAGCTTATTAGGGGAAGGTGCTGGAGTGGATCAATCTCACGCTGGGCGAGCCGTTGAATATTAGATAGATGAAAAGCCAATGGAGGAGAGTTGTCGCTGAAACAATGGTGTGGGAGGCGCTTGTAGGGTTGAAGCTACTGTGAAGTGGCGAAACGGCCATAGCGACAACATGCTGAGGAACAAAACACATGTCTTGTTTAACCCAAAAAACAAGAGCATTCCATACAAGTTTTGGAGGTCGACGTGGCGCCTTGTGCGAAAAAGTACAAGTTCCGTTCACTATATATCGAGGGCGACATTGGCAACGTCACCGGAACCCAATCATCCAAGATTACCAAGATGTCGGTCGAAGGCGATTTCACGATGATAAGCATGGTTTTTTCACATTGTTTAAGGTTCATTTGATGATATTTATTAGTAAAAATCATGTTAGAAGTAAGCATTTGGTTTAACTTTGCTTGTTTTATAAGATTTTACACTTGTTTGCAAGTTTTGACCAAAATGCAGGAAAACAGAGATGAAATTATAGTGAAATGATCATTAGAGGTTAAAGAGGAGTTCGATACGAATCTATAGGAAGAAACGAAGATCAATTCGGAGTTCGGACGAGGGAGAACGAGGCAAAACCAAAAAAACGTCCTACACGGCACTCCCAACCGCTGGTTAGAAGGGTTGGACTGCTGGTTTGTCCTGCACAAAGGAACGAGGGTTAATGCTAACCGGCGCCCTACGTTTGGATCACCGGTTAGCGTGTCCAGACAACCGGTTAGCACGGCTAGGGCGCCGGTTAGCCCATTTTCGTGCTAGACTTTTCGATTTTGCCCCTTTTGCGTTTTTGTCATGCTTTAGCAATTCTTGTACCCTATATAAAGGGGATTTAGCCCCAAAAATTTGGCATCTTACTTCCTAGCTTAGTTTCCTCTTCCTAAAGTTTTCTTTTCAAGTTTATTTTAGGGTTTAATCATTGTAATCAAGTAAGAAGGTTGTATTTGGATTATTTTGAAGAATTAATTGAAGATTTCTCTATTTGGGTTCTTAGTATCTCTAATCATGCATTCAATCGTCTTTTCTCTTGCTATTCCTTTACTTATATCTAGTTAATTTCCTTTAGTTGGTTTTGAGGATTTGAGAAGATTCAATGTCGATTTGATCTTAACTTTCTAATTCTAATTACCTTCTCCTAATTGATTATGAATTTGGATCTTATTTTCATGTCAGAGTTATTGATCATATTTCTTGCATGCCAACTGTTTGTAGAAATTCTTAGTAGGTTTTGCATGCATGGAAATCAAATTGCACATCATGCATAGTTTTGAGACTTAGTAAGTGATGAATTTATGCATGGGAACTTACATTCTTTGTGCTTTTTGGAGTTGAATTATCGTCTTGAGTCTTAGCCGAGAAAGTCGATAGTTTAATCTTCTTTTACTATCGATCGAGAGAGGATAGTGAATAGCTTTGTGAATGCTTCTCATTTAGTAGATTAAACATAGTTATATGAATTAGAAAGTCATTTTCATTTCATCTAGAATCGAATCGAATCCCTAAAATCAATATTTGTCTCTTATCGTTTCCTCAATCCTTGTTTGTGTGCTTGTTTGCTTTAATTGTTTCCTTTGCATTAATTTAGTTTCTCAATTGTTGAAGAAAACTCAAAATCATGATAATTCTAGAGCTTGAATAGTAGGAAAGTGTATAAACCTTGTTTGCTCAATATTTTCGTATAACAGTCCTTGTGGATACGATACTCGATTGCTACTACTACAATTGTCCGTTTGAGTTGCGGATTAATTGCTAGATAGAATAGTGATCACACAACATCGACATTCGGCGAAGAAAGTGTATCCAGCCGGAAGCAAGGTGACAAGGCGGCGAAGGCAATGGCAAGGGCAGGGAAAGAAAAGGAAAAGAAACTGCCTTACACTCCTGCTATGACTTGAACTTTATGGACGAGGCATAGGCCAAGCTCCTGATATGAAAATTCTCTACATGGACAGGTTGATGTTCACACCGGAGTAGCTTGCCGTTCACAAGAAAAACGTCGCCGAATTCCTTCGTCGTAGAGCTGGAAATATATAATTTTATTTGTTTAAATTGTTTTTTATTTAAATTATGTATTTTTTTACATTATGTAATGTTTTTAATTTTATGAAGTAATTTATTATTTCAAGTAGTGTGATTTTTATATCTTAAATTAAATAAAATTCAATAATTCCAAACTAATTAGAACGAGTCAATACATGTCACTATTGAGTCAGCACTTGCCTCAATCACTACTCCATGCTCCAAGTTAAACCTACTTTAAATCTTACTCCCTCCATCCAGGAACAAGTGGCTCGTTGTCCATATTGGGATTTTCAAATAAGGAAACAATTAACCCTTCAAAAATTGTGGGCTATACTACTTTGTTGGGAAAATTAGTAAAGGTTTCGAAAGATACCAAAATCCAACTGACCTCAACCGAGTAGATGAATGTCTTTAGTCTGATCTTAGCTAGATCTGACTATTTGAGCGTAGAGATTTTATCTTTACAGGATTCAAATAGAAGAAGTCAGTCGGACTAAAGATGGGAGTTCGTGAAGAACATAGCTAAGGCCCAAACTCAGCTGAGTCCCAGACTCAGCTGAGGTCCAAACTAAACTGAGACTCAAGAGTAGTTGAGACCTTAACCCTTAACTGAAGCACGAACTCAGTTGGACAGTAGCTCAGTTGACTCCTCAACTGACCCACGCAGTTGAAGGCATACAGTCAAGCGTGAAGAGAAGTTGTGTCGAAGTTACACGTCGCAAAGCGGAGAAGAGAAGACGCTGAAGACGGAGGAGTTGTAGTTCAAATTTGAATCCACTCGGGAGCACAAGTTAGCTGGAAAGCTTACCATAAATGGGCCGACAACAACGATGTGTAAAAAGCAAAGGTCGTAGTTACCATTTTAGGAAAGTTTTCAGAAAAGCTGGTGGAGTGCCATACTTTTGGCAGAGTTCAAACGGCTCTTTCCAACGGCTAGTTTGATCTTCATCTATAAATAGAGGTCTCCACACCAAAGCTTAAAAAAAAGGGCGATACAAGCAGAGAAAAAGTACGCCGAAGTTCCGAGAGACAACATCAAGAGTGAAAGAGCAACAACAACTCTTCACCTCTCTCTCTCCAGGCAAGAAGGCCTCCGACAAAGTCCAATCGTAGAAGAGGGTTGACTCCTCCTCCTGTTCTTCCCCCTAGCCTCTCAGAAATCCTCCCTTCTTGATTGAGTATAGAGAATATGTCCTTGCTTGTTTTGTATCCCCTCGGACTCTCTATCAAACGATTGAGTACGATACCTTTGGTCGAAGCCTCCACTCCCCTAAAGTGTTAAAGGCTTCCTTGTTGGAAAATCCCTCCAAATCCAAACCTTAGGTTTGACTTTGAACCCGTAATCAAAGTCATCAGGTCACTTGGACCCCGTAATTCAATACCAGGTTCCTTAGAACCCGGAATCCCTTAGAACCCGAAATCTAAGATTAAGCTGTGCACTTGTCCGGAAAAGTGTTGTAAGGTCTTGTTCGAACCCGGAATCGAACTGGTTAGGTTTGCTTGGAACTCGTAATCCAAGTGAGGCATTTGGTAAGCATGCTTAAGCTTATCTAGTGGATTACTTTCCCAAAAAGGAAGTCGTGGACGTATGATGTTGATCTTCGAACCATGTTAAAATACTGTGTACTTACTTTCTGCATTTTACATTCAGTATTTTAAATTCAGTCTACCTAACCAACTGACCAAGCAGATGCACATTATATTTATCAAACTGCACTAATTTGGAAACTTGACATTCCCCTTTTCACAAAGGTTTCAATTTTTGTAACGAGTTTAATTTCCACTATCTTCCGCAATGCAAAACTGATTAAAACCTCAGTTGGTGCATACAATTGAACTTCAGGCATAGGAGCCAGCTGTGCTGCCAACTGTGTGATCAGCTCCAACTGAGCAAATCAGTTGTAGATCTACTCCAATTGACTTTTCCAGTTGTCGAGTAAACTGACTTGACCAATATACCTCAGTGAAAAGACGTTAAGCAAAACAAAAATTGCTACCGGTGTATTCCCCCCACCAGTTACTTGTTACCAGGACCATCACACTTTAACCAATTTTTACCCTTCACCTTAATATCCGTGTCGAAATGAAATGAGCCACTTATTATGGGACAGAAGGAATAACATAAAATTTAATTAATACCATTATTAGGTTTTTTTAGATAATCTTAAGGTATTTATATATAATCTTACATACTGTTTAATCACACTACACCAACATATAAAAGAGACCTACACCATACAAAAGTGGGATACCATACCACATAAAAGTGGGAGAAAGCTTGTTTTGAAACCAACAATCTCTATTAATACATATAAGTCCTAATATATTGTTATATATGCGTCAACTCAAGCTTTTACAAATACTTTTTAAATTCAGACAGAAATCTATATTAACAAATTAAATAATTTTCTTTAACAAATTACTGAATCCTAATTTTAATTTTTTATTGTACGTATGGGAGGCATAATTTACGTGTAGTAGAAGATGTTGTACTATAAATTATACGATCAGCTTGATTCGATTCTTCAAAGCTTTCAAGGATATAACTAAATTGCTTGCTTCAATACTTTTTAGCTAAATCTGAAGCTAAGTAAAAATTTGGGCGGATATATAATTAATGGAATATATATATGCGTTGTGAATAATTGTCGATTGCTGCATGCGTGATGCGCGTACATAATTTTCGATGTATAAGTTTACCGGCTGTTTTGATCAGGTCTAATTATTAATTGTATAATTATTATGATCTGTTGCGTTATGGTTGAACTAAGCCTAAGCTAGCTTGTTAGATTAAATATAAATTGACTGATAACTTAGGTTGACTATGATCAAAACTTGTACTATATATTAACAACCAAGTTTTTTCGTGAAAGGTCACGATGTCGAATTCGAGTTGTATAAATCAATTTTGCAAAAAGCAAAAAGGATCACCAATTATATACTGCGTTAAGGCGGAGGCATTGGATAAATCAAATCCTCGTTCAATAACTCACGAAATGCGAATTCCGTGTAACAAAATCGAACGAGCTAATGATATTCATGTGTTTTTTTGAACTCGAGAACTTATAAGGTGAAAATTAATTTGGCTAATGAGTTGCAAAACATAAAATTTGAATCGTACCGTGATTCCCAATTGTCAATTGAATAAGGATGAACAGAAGGGAAAAAATCTCAAATCCTCCATTTTTTATCTTTCTAAAATAAGAGTTGAAGCAAAATAGTTCTGCAATAACTTTATGATTTACGATAGAAGCTAGTATCCCTACCCGCGCGATAATTTATATCTAAATAAAATAGTAAAATACTATTATAATTAAATTATAACAATATATATATAAATAATTGTTTCTTTTAAAAAACATGAATCATTATGAATTTTGCAATAAACATAAAAAAATATAGCTTTCATATATTATTGTAGCCGTAATATAAAAATATTAAAAGATACTTTGTCCACGATATGGTTGTCACTTTTATCATTTAGATCCGTTTACGATATGGTTGTCACTTCTATTTTATGATAGCATTAACCACATAATACATTATAATTTAACCTATATTTTTCACTACTCCACTCACATTTATAATGGGACCTTACTCCACTCAATAATACCCATTATTATTCACTACTACCCACCACTTTCTTAAAGCTCGTGTCGTCCACAATGTGACAACGATATCCTGGACAGAGGAGTAATATATTTACCAAAAAAATGATTATTTGATATTATATAGTATTACTCTACTTATTATCAATAATGGACAACATACGATAAATGAGACTCCTATAACTATCTTATGAACTCAACCAATATTATAGGTTGATTTTCTTCCTAATATTAAAATTGACTCACTATAATGAAATGTTAAGTTTAATTATTTCACTCATATTCTTTCATGATTTTCTCAAATCAAGAATCTCAAAGCCGTGACACTATTACAGATTTTATCAAAACAAAATGCGTAATTTATTATAGAACAATAGTTTAGATTTCCTCTCTCGTTTGATTTTCTTGTTTTATATCAAATATGACAACTATACAAAAATAATAGAAAGTGTTCCTCAATATTGGTGCGTGAAATTAAATCGCCTTGAAAATTCGATTATGAATGATGATCGTACTTGCATGTTTTGATTTATAGGAAGTGTTAATTGTCTGCAAATTCACAACGTTATGGCGAATACTGGATTTGCACACGATCTTAAGATTTTGGTTTTAGAAACCAATACCTTTTAATTTTTCGCGAACTTTCCCCCAAAACCAATTTTCTCCTAAATTAGAATTGGTGTGGCCTCCCGAAATTACACGTTGGACGTCCGATCGACAAAACGATGTTGTTCTACATAAATAAAAAATTAAATAAAATAAAAAATATTTCATCTCATTTTTCTCAATAAAAGAAATAAAAATTAAACAAAACAAAGAAAATAAAAATCTCACCCACTGATCCCCAATCTCTCCCGTTATTTAGTTATTATTTTATATATTTCACATAGTTATGTATATAGATATATAGATATACATACATTAAAATATGTATATTAGATTTTTAAAACTTCATATATTCCAAATTTTCAACATTGTATATAAAGATAGGGGAAAAATGCAGATTAAAGATAAGTTTCAAACAAGCCACGTATAATTAACAATTTATTCTATTAGCAAATAAGCAAGAACATAAAGAGAATACTTGATGTTTCTTGCAAGGCTTGTATACGTATTTTCGCGAAGACAAACTGTAGCAAATATAGATGAAATTCGATTGTTACTATTTCTTTTATTCATAAATCCAAAATAAAAACTCTAGTTGAAGAGCATTAACTGTATACTATAGTCGAAAATTTGGAAAGAAGCAACACCAAATTTATTTATTTGTAATTGGTCGGGCTGTTGGGTTTTTACGGGTCATCGGGTCGTTGGGTTTTTATGGGTCATCGGGTCGTTGGATCACCGATTTTTAATGATTTTCAACGATTCGCTTCGAATTGGTTCACTTTTAAATTTACAGCAGAACCGAACCGGTCACATAACTGGATCACCTGTTTTCCAGTCCGACCGGCCGATCGGTCTGATTTTGAAAACATTGGTACTAAGTTTTTATTTGTAAGCGTCCATACATCGAGATATGAGCACATAGTTTCCGAAAATTGACATCTGAAATATTTTTGTTAATTAATTTAGTGATAGTTGGTCTGCTACTATATACTGTATTATTATTATACTAAAATATAGGAGCTTGAGATTTTTCCCTCCAAAATGGTACACCAAATATCATGTCTTAATTAATTAATTTTCAATCAATTTTATAATTTCAAAGTTGTTATAAAAGTTTTTTCCTATTTCAACCACATAATTGGTATTCGAAGGATAACATCTTTATTATAAATTCAAACTTTAATTTTTGTGCATAGAAAATCTAATTATATTTTTAATTCAAATTATGTTCACAAATTACATGCAATGCTCGCCATTATAAATAGATGTCGGCTTCTACTCATAAGCAAATTGATGGTCGTCATTGTCATATGGGTAAAATAAAAGTTAAGAAGACTCCGATCATGATTCCTTTTTTAATGTTCTTTTAGATGTATTTTGAATATTGTTGCATATGAGAAATTTTAAAATTTCTTTTACTTTACAATTTTTTATTTTTATTTTTATTACTATTTAATCACTATTTTGAAAACAAAAATATATATATAAGATGCACCCTTGCAACGCAAAGGTACAATACTAGTTATGGTAGTATATAGAAGTACTGTGAAATATTCAATGAACAACAATTTGAATATTAGAAGATCAACGATGTGGATATTAAATTGGAAAATTCATCGTGTATTTTAATACACCGATAACAATTGCAAGAAACAAATACTTTTGCTGTTTGGAAATTATTACAAAATTGTGGATGAGATCAGAATGCGTATCGACACCTTACAAGTTACGTGTCATTTGAAAATTATAGCTATTGTCCTTGTCGACCTAATCTGATTTATGACTCCGTTTCTCCCTCTCCCAAGAGACTTATGATGGTTCAAATTTCACTGAAGTTTGAGCTATCTTCTCAATGTATATAGGTTAATTTGTGGTCAGTTTAATAATTTGTTATTAATATAATAGCAAATTATTATAGACTACCACAATAGTGTAAATAATTTTATAAACCACAATACTATAACCATTGTTACAGTATTCTTTATAAAATTATTTATAATTCCGTGAGTTTGTGATTTTTTGGACATGAGAAGGGAAAGCGGTGAGATTTGAATCCCAAACTTCACTACATACTAAAACGCACTGCTCGGATGTATTGATAATTTAATTTGTATTGATTGCAAAAATCATAACGTAACAAACAGACGTGTTAAATTTATAAATGTATTTATTATCATTAATTAGTTAGATATCCATGCAAGGAAACGAGACTAAGATACCGTGACGTGAGGACCAAAAAATTACCACGTAGTACATATTTAGATTGTAGGTAACTCGTTAGCAAAAACGTGCGAACATAAAGTAATAGGGGCCCACTTAGGTGCGGCCGCCCGCACCCTAATTGACTTTCTGTTTAATTTTTAATTAATAAACGAATGCAATCTATAATAAAGTGGACCACGCTCAACATTTTACCCAAGCAATATTTGGATATTGCTTCTTCTCCCAAAAATAAAAATAAAAATAAAAATAAAAATGGATAAGTAGTAGTGTGGATTGTCTGACCCATAAAACTCTCATATTCGGAACCTGTCGATCATGCTTGTACATAAAAAGTGTGATATTTGTGCTTGGTGTTATTTGCAAGCTTGTCCACAAAGACGAAACATTTATATTTAAAAATTGTGATTTAATTGCCTTGTGTTTGTAGGTTGTTATACAAGAACGGGACATTTGTATTTAAAAAGTGTAATTTATCTGTATTGTATAGTTTGTAAACTATATTGTACAAGAACGGGGTTATCCAATACGCACCAAAGATAGCGGTTGCGCCACAATATCAAAAGAAAAAAAATGGGATAATGCTCATTTATATAATATTAATTTATTACCTAACAATCTTTTATTATTATTTTTATTTTATTTTTGTGCAAATCCAGCCTATTTTTATTCATAACATATAGCAGTTCATGATTAAGAGCAGTATTATTGGTAGTTCCAATTAACTTTTTTTTATAGTATGAGTTCTTGCGTTTACTTTGATGGAAAAGGGTGGAAAAGAAAATTTTCACCCCTTTTCTATCATTTTCACATGTTTACTGTGATGGAAAATTTTCTCCGAGCAGGTTAGAAATTTTTCTCGGGCATCACTTTTTCACTCTTTTTCTCTCAAAGTTGGATAAAAGTATCCTTAGCTTTTGATGTGAAAATATTTTTCAATGGATAAAAGACATAAAAATGGGGAAGGTGTGGGAGGACCATGTGATAATTTTCTTTTCCATCCTAATGAACATGTTATAAAAAAAAGATGGAAATGTTAATATTTTCTTATCTTTTCTTATCCATCATTTTCCAATGGAAATATTTCCATCAAAGTAAACGCACCCTAAGAAGATTGATGGAAGCATTCCACAAATTTTCCAATGTCCCAGGCCTGAAAGCTAATCCACAAAAGAGTAACTTTTATTTTGGTGGTCTGAATGAAAGAGAGCAGCTCATGATACTGGAAGAGTTAGGCTTAGTTAAGGGAGAAATGTCATTTAGATATCTAGGTATCCCCCTCCCTCCAAGAAGCTTACAATCATGCAATACCAGCCGTTAATTCAAAGAATTCTTGCACGAATTGACTGCTGGTCAGCCAAGTTACTTTCTTACGCGGGGAGGATCCAACTCATTAATTCTGTTTAATTTGGTATCCAAAGTTACTCAAGTCAGGTTTTGGTACTTTCTCAAAAAGTGATCAAACTAATCCAGTCGATTTGTAGAAATATTCTTTGGGCAGGCATTACCAAACGAGCTTTGGTAGCATGGGAGAAAATTTACATTCCCAAACAAGCTGGAGGGTGGAACATAGTTGATCTCCAAGTTTGGAACAAGGCAGGAGTGGGCAAGCTTCTATGGAACTTAGCTCATAAAAAGGATAAAACTTGGATCAAATGGGTTAATGAGTGTTATATACGAAATCAAGATCTCAGTACTATGCAAATTCTCATGCAGGCAGCATGGATGGTGAGGAACATCATTGGAGCTCAGGCTTATATGGAGCAGACTGCCACAGGAGTAAATGCATTGAACAATCCCACCTACTCGATTGGCAAGGTTTATAGAGAAATGAGAGGTACAACTCCTTCAGTTGCTTGGAAGAAAACGCTTTGCAATAATATTGCACCCCCAAAATCTATTTTCATCATGTGGTTAGTTATTCTTGATTGTTTGGCCACTTGTGATAACTTGATGCGAATAGGAATGCATGTGGAGTCTGCTGCTTATGTGAAGGGCATGGGGAATCTTTGGATCACTTATTCTTTGATTGTGAGTTTTTTGGATCTGTTTGGGAAGAAGTTACTACGAGATGTGGCATACCTAGGCCAATACAGAAGTGGAATCAGGAGATGGCATACATGTTACAGCATTACCACGCAAAGAAAGGAAGGCAACACCTATATAGAATAGTATTGTCTGTTGCATGCGTGTGTTAGCCTAGTGGTAGAGTGGTTAATGCCCTAGCCAAAGATCACGGGTTCGAGTCCACCATCACGCGACCTTTAAATTTCTTGTAATATTGTTCAAAAAAAAAAAAATTGTACTGTCAGTGGCGGTGTACTGGATATGGAGGGAAAGGAATTTCAAGAAATTTCAACAAGTTCGAAAGGAAGCTCAGGAGATCCAATGGCTATGCTTATTTCAAATTGCAATAGCTAGTGGGAAAGATTGGAAAATTGCAAAGTATCTTCCTTAGAATAGGGTTTTATGTTTTGATAGCTTGTGGGTTTGTACTGCTTGGAGAAGTTGGTCTTTATGGCTTCGGTTAAATAAAATATCACTATTTACCCAAAAAAAAAAAAAAATCACGAGTAAACTCGGACTTAACTTTAACGTACACAACGCTGTTGGATGTGGGCATAACCTAATCCAGAAAGAAATGGAGTACAACAGAAGAAGGTGATCATTGAAACAAAATCACTTTGAGAAAACTGTATAACCAACCTACCATTTTGTCATTCAATATATATACTAATAAGAAAGCAAGCATCAACGGGATACAGAAAACGAGCAACAAAGCCATATACAGCAGATGGGAGTCGAACGAGTAACATGTAAACGAAACAAAAAAAATGGTTAGGATCACACGTTGACATCCATACGCCTAGTTCTTGCACGAGAAATATCCTCGGGGTTTGTTGAAGCAAATCTTGGAATGTTGTAATTGTCTGGCGTTGACATAGGCTGCTGAGGATAAAGTGTTTGAGGCGGCGTCAAGTTGTGCTGAGCGGGAAGGGGAGGAAGTCCATCATACTTGTATGGTTGCCCTAACACACTACCAACAGAAAACGACGAGTAAGAAGCATGGCCAGCAAAACTATCGTAGAAAACTAACAGTCCTTGCTCGTCCTCTCTCAACATATACAACATGTATATATCATACCCAGTCGCAAACAGAGCAGAAAACATGAAGCAATTTGATCATACGTGTCATCATGCATCAGATAGGCTAACCACAAAAAATTATCTATTATAAAGTTTGAAAGATTTGGGGGTCTAAGAAAATGGAAAAGCTATAGGATTCTTCAGCTGTGATCTCTATGTCATACCTTGAACTTTTATAATGCTGGTCTTCGTCGCTGGAAATCTCACTAGACCCTGGGAACGAGTGGGCAGACCATGGGGTCGAACCAGACATTTCATCCGGGAAGTACCTCCTTCTGATCAACTGTAACAAAAATATACAACTCATTTAAACAAAAGCGTTGCAGCAGACATAAGCATGAAGTGGGAGGACAAAGTGCAAACCATTCGGAAGAATTTCATCAATGCTTCCTTGTCATATCTGGCTTCCTTGGCAGACTGCATTCAGAAACCAAAACTTTAAATATCCAAACTAGAGAAAGTCAAACATTTTAGCCTATGTTCAATTAAAAAATACAAAACATTTCTTTGGTGATATAACCAAATATAATTTATTGATACGGATTTTATGACCCCAAAAATCGGTTAGCTCCTTGTTTTCCCATTTCTTTTCGTAAGAATTAATGGCAATATTTTCTCAGTTCAGTAGGAGAGCATTACCGAATTTTTCTTCTTTTATATCAACATACTCAATTGAGAAACAGCGTAAATTAGAAATTTATATTATCAAACACACTACAGATAGTTTACCAATCTAAAATCCATGATCAGATTTAAGGAATGTTGGATGCTACAAGACATGTACCCTATAGTTACAAGTACTAGTTTAATTAAACCTATATCGGCTAGCCATATTATGATTTTCAATATAGCTACATATATAATAATAGAACTTAAAAATGCAGGATCTTAGATCATCATATACTCGCCGTAGAAACTAAAAAAACTATTATAGCAGGTAGAGAAAAATGGATATGTTTTCCAATGCTTTTGTCACAATGTAGATTAATTTCAATCACACCGAATAGGATCTTTGCCAAGATTTGAAAAACATTTGCAAACTTTTCTTTTACCTTATACGTACCCATACAGAAATGACACTGCTAGCTGATTTCACGAAAAAATGTCACGTAGCAAAAGGGCTTTATGCACCATCGAGGGCAATTTACCTACTAGATAAAAGATTTGAAATGAATGTAGTGGAAAAGATTGACATACAGCTAGAAGGCTTCCGCTGCTAGGGAAGCTCTGTACTAAAGGAAGTTCCTCACTTGACGGAAGCAAGCCCTGCCTCTCAACCCACTGTCGAGCTACATCAACCAGATTATTATTGCTCCCTCGTGCACCTTCTTTTGCAGAAATGTCTGCTTTGTTTCCAATAACAATATAGGGAACAGGAAGTCCACCAGGACCTCCAGACAATAAAGGAGCTGAGAATGTGCCAGTTGCTGAGATTTCAGCTGCCCATTTGTTCAAGCTAGTTTTTGTCCTTCTTTGAGAAAGATCATGAACAAACACAACACCTAAAAATCAAAGATCATGCGAGAAAAGGAAAAAAACGGACTTATAGTCAAGAATCAAACAATATGACAATTTTCTCAAACTAAACTTTCACAGAAGTGGCATACCTAATAGAATCAAGAGCAGAAAGCCAGTACCATCAACTATTTAAGAAAGTAAGGAATAAAATATAGCAATTCATTTTCAGACAGATCAGCTGAAGAGACAAGCACAAATTACTCAGTGAAAGAAAATATGCATTAACGAATCGTCAATTATCAGGTGAAAAATGCTGATTTACTACCATTAATTTGAGAATAGAATAGAGATCGGCAGTCCTTGTATCTTTCATGTCCTGATATATCCCAGAGTTCAACAAAAAAATCTCTGTCAGAGTTGCCTTCGATTTTATTTGATGAGCTTGTAGAAGTTCTGTAAGTAATATGCTGCATAAGAGAAAAGAAAGACGTCGGCTTCCAGAGTATTTGTTATACATTTGTTTTCAAGAATACTAAACGTAACTATTACCTTGACAGCGACATTACACCCAATTGTTTGAGGAGGTTGAGCAATGGAAGAGCTAGTCATAATCAGATGAACAAGAGAAGTTTTCCCTACACCTAAAAGGACCGAACAATTAAAATGCATTGTGATAGCATGATCAGAAACCTGAAACATAATAACCAGCATGCAATTTGAATCCCACAGCATTGAGATCTCGCACGATGTTGATCATTATGATATCACTTCAACAAATCAAAATAACATAAATACTAGTATATCATTGTGTTGATTATATTTGATAACAGCGCCATGACTGCATCAAGCCAGCAATAAGCAACGATACAACCGAAGGTGGGTTTAAACTACAACCTATCTAAAGGATTTACAATTCCTTATTCCCAATCTCAACTAAACAGAGTATTTTTAAAGAGAAATTTTGGAAAATTTAAGTAAGATGATGAGTTATCTTTGCCAACATTCAGAAATCATAACTCAAAGAATAAATTCTGAAACTTCACCTAAATTCCATCAAACCTCAACCTATATCTATCAAACACCAAAATCATTAGAAAAGCCTCTTACAGTGTCTGCCAACCCAAGAACAGCTCACAAAATAATCAAACAAAGAATACAAGTAAAATCAGGAATGCTTCAAAATCCAAACACACTAAGAACAGAAACATATGAATCACAGATGAGAATCTACAATCTCTGAAACAACATTAACTTACCCGAATCTCCAACAACTAGCACTCTGACCTGCCCGCAAGGAGGACCACCATTCTCTTCTCTGTTCTCCCTAATTCTCTCCTTCCAAAACATCTCTCTCTCTCTCTCTCTCTCTCTCTCTCTCTCTCTCTCTCTCTCTCTCTCTCAACCCTCAATCCCGCAGTCCAAGAATAACCTCTTCTGATTTGGTTTTCGTGACAGTGCTACTCAATATCTGAAAATTGGTTCGCTAATCAAACCCACAACCCATGTCGGGTTCAAAGCAATAACTCAACATCGGCTGCGTAAATTCAAGGAACCCAGCGATACGATCGAAAAGGGACATTGAATAGGGCTCTTTCAGGAATTTCTTTCAGCTGGATTTGAATATGTTACAAGGTGTTTGATTAATTGCCTGGATGAACTAACTTTTTGGGAGAATCTTCGCGAAATTTAAAAGGGCTAATGTAAAGAACTGTTAAATAGTCCCTCTCGGTTTACGAAAGATGATGACGAAGAGTAAAATTTACGAAATCTTGCGAAACTGTAAAATACCAAAAGAAAATATTCGGAGAAAGAAATAGGGAGATAGATCATAGTTAAATATTTTTTACAAATTGTATAAGTATAAATAAATCAATTGTAATAAGGTGCAACATTTCTTTCAATAATTATGATAAATGGAGTTTATTTTTAGGTACTAAATATTCAATGAGAAGCACTTGTGTGGAACCTGCCGCCTGGGCAGCGATCGGATCCGAATCGGGTGTGACTAGGTCAATTCGGGTTTGACCAGGTCAATTCAGGTTTGATCCGTTGATCCGATCATTTTTTTTTAATTTCAACTTTTTTTTTTTGCTCCGTTTTCGGCTCCGGTTTTACGGTTCTGTCTTCAGCTCCGATTACTAATATAAGGATAATCAGCGAGCAATAATTTGGATTTTTTCGGTTCGCTCCGAGGCCTTCGAGTCCCCTCGTTCGAATCTTGACCAAAGAATAAGCGACAAACAAAAAAACGAAAAAGCAAAAAAAAAAAATTGGAAAAAAAGTAGATTTTTTTTTTTTAAATTGAAATAAAAGCTGAAAAAAAAAAAGAAAAAAAAGTTAAGACAGAAAACAGAAAATTAAAAAAAAATCAGAAATTAAAAATATATACTCCCTCCGTCCACATTCGTCTGTCCGAATGTAAGTGTCCTACTTCACTATTTTGTACAAAAAACACCTTCTCTCTCTCCTATATTTACATCGCTTTGCCATTTTGGGCCCACCATTTATTTTTAACACCATCTTATTAATTCCTTAATTTATCCACTAATTAAACTCTCACACTAATTAACCTACCCAACCCAAATCCAATTAAACCCAACCCAAATCTCGATCTCTCTTATCTCTTCGCCTCTCCCTCTGTGGAACCCTAAATCTCGATCTCTCCATCTCTTCGCCTCTCCTCTCTGGAACCCTAAATCTCGATCTCTCCATCTCTTCGGCTCTCCCTTCTCTGACACCCTAAATCAGAGATGACTAAGTTCAATTCCCCTTCCCCTCCTCCGATCTCGTGGCCTCATGCTCCGATCTCCATTCTGTTTCCTGAGAGTTGCATTTGGGATGATGTTCCTTCGTCTTCTTGCGAAATCGATTTCGTACCTGAGACTCAAATCGATTGTGTCAAATTTGAGCCGCCACCGTCTGAATTGCCGGAGACTCAAATCGATGTTGTCGATTCTGAGCCGCCACCGTCTGAATCGCCGCAGACTCCATTGCTGGCGGTCAAACCTTCAACGTCTTCCTCTGGATCTGCGGTGGTGGCAACTCCATTGCCGGCGGCCGAAGCTTCGATGCCGCCCTCTGGATCTGCAGCGACTGATGATGACCACTTTTCTGCTTTTTTGTCCTCTGATGATTTCAATACCTCTCCTTGCCTTTTCTGTTTGCAGTATTTTAATTTCATGTTTATTTTCATTTGTTGTACAATGAAATCGAAAAAAAAAAAAGCAAAGGCAACAGGAAAAAAAAAACAAAAAAGGCATAAGCAGTTCAATTTGAAATCGAAGTAAAAAAAAACAAAGGCAACAGGAAAAAAAAAAAAACAAAGGCAACATTAAATTATGCTTCAATACAACAAAAAAAAAAAGCATAAGCATGAGCAATAAAATGAAGTCGAAAAAAAAAACCCAAGCGAACACGTCGACAAAATTATAAGTTGATCGAACAAAAAAGAGTTCAAGTGAAACAATAAAGAAAATAAAGAAATTCAACAAAAAATAATCAAACATTAGCTCCACTAATTACAAAATTACTACTACCCCTACTCTTTAACTTTTACGCCATTCAAAACACATTTTTCAGCTTTCTTAATCTCTGTGCCAAAACCTAAATGGGATAATTACATGTGGATTGAGGGAGTATATATATATATAGCGCGTGCACCCAATGTGCCCTACGGACAGTCGCATATAAGTTATTGTGATATTCATTAATAATATAATAATACACTAATACAGGATGAGCCTAATCAAGCAACCATTTTCCGTCGAAGAATTTGATATAGAAAATTTTATACTCGTGTTGTCGAGTACTACAACTGATTTGATGGTGTATCACAATCGATCAAATTGAAGCAGAAAATCTTTTTTGTCAATTTTATCTTTGGTTACTTTCTTATTGTTTATACAATTTTATTAATATAAGGTCTGAAAAGATAAACTAGATGTGGAGCTAAATTCTGAACAAAGAAAACTACCAAGGAAAATCATGTAGTATTTTAATTAATTTCTTATTTTTATTTATTAGTACTAAATGGTATTCATTAGTTTATTAATATGTATTTTAATTAATTTCATGAATTGGTAGTGAATTAGTAGTAGTATATTTTTGGAGCCGTATATATGAATAACGTTTTTTTGCCAGTATGTAAACTTATGTCTCTTTCTACGCATGTAATTAGAAAATTCTAGCTCAAGGCTTCTACGTACTTAAGTATAAGTATATATATATCAACCCATGCAAAGGGCTTACTTTGAGTGATACGATAGATTGACACAACATATCATTGAGTATATAAAGAACTAGAGGATTCAATAAGTTTAAATTAAAATAATTAATAGATCAAAGTAAATGGTAGATTGATCTATTTTGATCTATTTATTCTATCATTCAAAGTTTAGGGGCGGAGTCAGGCTTGTGCTGGAGTTGGCTCAAGCTCACGCCAATTTTTTTTTTTTTTTTTTAATTTTCTATACTTACAGTTTTATGGATTTTGAAAATAATTGGAGTCAGCCCATGCTATCTCCGGAGAAGAGATGAAGAAAAGACAAAAAAAGTTTGTAAAGATGAAAGTTGAGCTGATCTGAAAGATTTGCAGAGATAGAAGATGAAGAAGATGACGACTGGCTGTCATGAATATGAAGAAGAAAGCAGGGAAGGGATAGAAATAAAAAAAAAAATACTAATATAGAATTAATTGTGGGCCTATGTAAGCAAAAGGGCAATTAAAAGTTAAAAATTCAATAGCACTAACAGAGTAGCACTTCATTTGTTACATGACGCGTTTTAAGAGAAGAAAAATAAAATTCATCAAAAACAAAAAAGAGAGAAAAAGTAAAATAGAATACAATATTTATCTGAACTAAAGGCAAACAAAGATATATCTTTTAGTATACTGAAACATTTGTATGAAATATTTATTTACTTTTGTTACTGTTATATTTATTTTTAATTTGAAAAAATATAATTGTGTAATATATTAATTTTTTTATATAAATTATAAAAATATAGAGAAGCCCACCCCATTAGTATTTTTTGGCTACGCCCTGAATTTCAAAGTAAACACCAGAGAACTATATTATTGTGCTGCTAAAGAAAATTCAGATTACGACTCAAATAACATCTACATTAATTATTAATATAGTAATATATGAAGGGCAAGCCCTCGCAGTATACATACGAAAAGGAAAAGAAAATTAATTTTATAGTGCAACATGATAAGCATAAAATTATTTGGCAGGAGAAAAAGTGAGTAAAATTGAAGTGCTTAGTTAATTAATCAAGGTGTGTATAGAAGAGAAGATAATGGTGGAGAAGAATAGTGTAGGCAAGTAGGGGAGCTAGGCATGGTTGTGAGTTCCTTGATAAGTTGTAATCACATAATTTTGATCCAAACTATCCCTTTCTACCCTTTTCTTCACTTTGCATCCTCCACTTGAGCACTTGAAATAGTTCCTGCACATTATTCATCCAAAATCGTAGTATATACGTATTTATTAGAGTAAGAATTTAATACACTAAAATTTACTAGTATTTAGAAACTATACATTTAATTTATTTTAATTTATCAATTTC
Source organism: Schizonepeta tenuifolia (assembly GCA_029490685.1). Taxonomy (NCBI): domain Eukaryota; kingdom Viridiplantae; phylum Streptophyta; class Magnoliopsida; order Lamiales; family Lamiaceae; genus Schizonepeta; species Schizonepeta tenuifolia. The sequence continues at coordinate 75,234,233 of CM055956.1, read as the reverse complement.
AAATGCAGAACTATTAATATGAAACATTGAAAACAACGAATTGCGTTGCGGTGATTAAGTATAAAATAAATCTAATACATACAGAATTTTTAAAAATAGTCTGTAATATAATTAATAATTAGTGAATATTAACGGTCACACTCAACACTCTGATTAATTAATTTAGACGCATATGATATGACGTATGTAATTGTATGACATGTATCTGCGTACAATTCGTGTGTATATGTGAATTAATTTCATGTCTCCTTTATTAGCTCATATCAGGAATTAATTCACCTCAATTGTATGTGATAAATACTTTCTGCTACGACACTTGAACATGTGGTTTGGAAATTGGAACGACCTATATACAGTATAGCAAATTGGAGAGAGAGAGAGAGAGAGAGAGAGAGAGAGAGAGAGAGAGAGAGAGAGAGAGAGAGAGAGAGAGAGAGAGAGAGAGAGAGAGAGAAAATTGGAGAGAGAGAGAGAGAGAGAGAGAGAGAGAGAGAGAGAAAATTGGAGAGAGAGAGAGAGAGAGAGAGAGAGAGGTTGACGATTAGCAGCCTGCTACCGCCACTTGATTAGCAATGCAAATAGCAAATAGCAAATAGCAAGCTAGCCCACACCTCAATTAATTAAACATAGTCACCGGCTAACTAGCTCACTTATTATTCCGATCAGTTTTTGAATTTTCTGCACTTAAATTTTTGTTGAGCTTTCTCATAAAATTAATTAGAAAAATTCAGTTAAATACGGGGTAAACAATAATAATTACTTCATAATACACCAATAATTTGTTTCTTTTTCTGGCTATAAGTTTTCAATATTAATGTTCTTTTCAGTTATAATAATCTGTGAAAGCAAAGAATGTTAAGAAAGTATATTAGATATTTTTTAATCTGCAAAAGTCAAGTATAAATATTTTTTATTTCACGTAATGTTTATAATTTATATTTAATTATTTGACATGCACTAAGGTTAGTGACGGGCAATCATCAAACTTATATGTGCTTTATCTACATAATATTATTATGTGTGTCCTGCAGTAAAATAGTTTACATATGAGAATTGATTAAAATCGTGCACAGAATTGTGTGTAATTTAAAATTCATTTGGAAATTTTCAAAAGAAAATAACAATTAACCACAGGGCCAGATAGCTGTGGCAGTTTGCTTCCAGATGATATGGTTGTGGTGGATGTCTTAATTCGACTTGGCTCATGATTAATGAGTTGATATATTTGGGATCGATAGGTATAAATTTGACATGCATGCTTAATTATCGGAGTGCATGATTAATGATGCATGCTGGCATATAATTAGCTCATTAATCACCGTTAATTTGCTTAACAAATCGTGTAGAATTAATCAAGCTAATTTTTCACAACGAATATATATATATATATATATATATATATATATATATATATATATATATATATATATATGTCATATATCTCGTTTCAATAGATTTGAGTGATTAATGGAATACTGTCATTTTTCCTCAAAAAACCAGCTGCCAGGATATATAATTCATAAAATGTTTTTAACTACACTAATACTTGCTCAATTCCGAATTAGTATGTATGTTTTCATATTTTATACCTCATAAATTATCTACTTATGTGTATAACCCAGAAGGAAGGGAGTATGTATAAACTTCTAATATTTTATTCTATATTAAAGGCCAAAAACTGATGAGATATTTTCATCAAAATTGAAGGTTCTAGATGACAAACACTATATATATCAAAAGTGATTTAAAGATAAATCTTCTCGTATCTTTATTATGTCTTTTTTTGTTTATTCTTGAATTCCTCGAAGATGTTGAAGATTTTAAATTATGATAGTATCACTTGATCATTACAACAAAAATATAAAAGTACCAAACTATATATGTGTATATAGATCTAGTGAAAATAAAAGAAGCTAGGTTTAAATAAAAATCAACAAACACAAACACAAATATATATATACACACCTGGGATTTGGGCTGTTCTTCACCATCTTTTTTCCATATTTCCTCCACTTATACCCATCATCCATGATTTCAAGTTGTGTTTTTGTTCTAAAGGCATACCTACAATCATCTTGTGCCTTATAATTGTTCACTGCTCCTCTTGGCTTTCTATGAAACATGTGAAAGTTAAAACAAAACAGTTAGCAATATTAATATACATTTTTCACATCATCGGACACAAGATTCCTTAATATATATATTTTGGATGATAGATTCGATGTGTACCATCAATGGTCGTAAAATCTCACCTACTATAAAAAGAAAGACAAGAATAACGAGAACTTACATTTTATTGGCGAATGGAACTGAATTGAAAGATCCAATAGGGCAATCCACAACTTCTTTGGTTTCGAGCGAGGTGTTTTCTTTAGAGCCGAAGTCTTCCTCGGACATGAGATAATTAGCGATGTCAAAATAGAGAGGATCATTGAGTTGATTTCCATAAGAGGATAGATGATCACAATTAGGGCTGACAGAATTAGGGTTTTGACATTGAGGGCTAGTGTTCATTGTAGATTTCAATTTCATAGTGTGGAAATTAAATTAAAGAGCCTTTTTGCTTTGCTGAAATTGATCATTTATCTAAGCTAGCTTTTATACTTATTATACAATACAATATGAGGTATTTTTATAATTATCATTTTTAATTTGTCTTTTAATTGAGCGCCGCAGCTTCTTGGAGCGTTCACTGGATATAGGACCAAGAAGGTGCGACAAACCACGTGGCATTAAGAGAATGGAGCAGGGTGACGTCACTCTGATGATGTCATGGAGTTCGATGCAACCAATTGGATTGGGCGCCATACGTCATAATTTGGATTGCCAAACGTAACACGGCGAAATCTCACTGTTTTAATTTGATGAGGATGGGTTTGTCACTTTACACATAATTAATTAGTGATTTATTTAATCGTATATATATTTCGTATAATTAACTTTAAAAAAATAAAATATTTTCTAAATAATTCTAGTATATTATATTCAATTTAATATATAACATATATTTCTGAAAGGAATTTAAGATATAATATTATTATAGCAGTATCATGTCGTTTTAAATAGTCACTTAGACTCACTATTATGTCGCCCACACGGTCCACAACTTTTAGATTTTAGATGTATTATTTTGTTATATATATGAGGTGATATATACAAGGGTTATGGTGAAAATGACCCTTAAAGTGAAAAATAGGAATAAATTTGGACCACACATTTCAAAAAAGGACGGGCGCGTGTAGCTCAGGCGCCATTTTTTTTTTTTTTTGGGGCAGATTTTTTTTTTTAAAACACAGTGCATCTAGATACACTGTGTGGTGCATCTGGTTATACATTGTGGTGCATGTCCGATTTTTTTTCAGTTTTTTTCTTTTTTTAAGATTTTTTTTTCCCGACTCCGCCTTCACTCTGATTACTAATATAATGATAATCGTTGGGCAACAATTTGGATTTTTCGGCTCGCTCCGAGGCCTTCGGTTCCCCTCGCTCGAATCTTGACCAAAGAAGAAAGGGCAAACCAAAAGCTATTTTCGTAAAGCATAGTGCATTTCCTTACACCTAGTGGTGCATCTGATTACACTGTCTCGTGCATATCAGTACACGTAGTGGTGCATCTCATAAACCACAATGTGGTAGATGCACCACACTTTACAATTAGATGTATCACAATGGGAAACTAGATGCACTATACGTTGACATGATATGCACCCAACTTTATGGAAAAATCAGACCTAAAAAATAAATGGAAAATTTTCGTCCGGATGCACCGTTCTTCGTAGCGAGATGCACCAGATGAGTGGCTGAGATTAATTCTCGTTTCTTAGGATAAGGGTCATTCTTATATGATCATAATCATATATATATATATATATATATATATATATATGACAATCCCATATCTTATTTGTTAGAAAAATACAATCTCCCTCCAACGCGATGCGTCAGTCTCCACACAGTGAAGTTCAGGGTTCAAACCCCACCACTCTCCCTTTTCAAATTAAAAAAAAAAAGAAAATCCTAAAAAAGAAATGACTCGATGCGCCTATAACCCAAATATACATCATCACCTAAACATATAAATTATACTTATATAAGAGAGTTTATTTAAAAACAAATGATTTTTCTTATATTATCCCTGTTGTATTAATATTATTTATCCATTATACGGACAACAATGCAAAGTATTAGTATATACTATATCATAAACTTAATACGTAATGTACATAATTTTTAATTTAATTCAAATGTATATATCTTATCAGAATTCTTTTCCAGATAACTCAAAAGACTTCTAAAAAAACAATATTAAAGGAATAAAATTTCACAACTACACGTATGATTTTTATTCATAGTTGATCAAACTTCATACTACTATTGTACCTATAAATACTCCCTCTCATCCTTTGATACAAAGGTACGCGTATAACGCTCACAGCACTTACATACTATTTGCATATCTAATTAATTATATTGTTCTAAATCTAATAGGGCAGTTGCACCTTGCCGCGGACCCACACTATTGCCTCATGTATTAATTGTGGATCTTTGCTAATATTATTAAGGATGTGTGAAATTAAATACACTATATTTCTTCATGACGCGAGTATAAAACTATATGTATATAGCATGCAAGAGATTTTTTGTTTTGTTTTTTGTATTTATTTTGAAAACTACATGAAAGAGGTCAAAATAATAGGTAATAGTGGGAAGCCATTCATCATGACAGCAATTAGAAATCAAAACAAATCATTGGTTGTGATAAGTATGGCTAAGGTTGTATGGAATAGGGATGTTAGGATGTTCGTGGAAATGTGTTGTACAAATAAATTTGAGTGCTTAGATTTTTTTTCCTTCAAAGTCTAGATTAAAGAAGTAAATTAAGGGGAGAAATTTTTATGATTCCATCATCTAGGAAACTTCCCCAAGACATTATGGGGAACCAAATCGATTGACTTTTTACATGCACAATTCTTGTTGTATGCAAAAGAGCATTTTTATCAATTGTATCATCATTTCAATTCCTTACACATTTAGTCAACTCGGTTACTCGGATCGTGAAAAATTCCAAAAATTTGTAGAGATATAAGAAACAAAATGTTTATATATTAGTAATTTGATTGACCCTTAAAGGGAAAATTGTTTGTTGATCGAGTTCTCTTGATGTACGATTTGCATGCGAAAATAAAAATTAAACACCGACCAGATCTGCATCAAGTGTGATTTACTATAGTTTTTTGTTCAAATATCAAAACTTTTGTATTTACACGAGCTCTTTGATAAATAATTTTACTTATGTTGTGTACGATTAACTTGTTGTTGTATCATCCATGCATGGATTAGTAGGTACATATCACTAAAATTCACAATTATCATATGCATGTATCCTTGATAATGGAAGTAGAATTACAAGTCGTGGCTACAGTGTATGAGAAGTTTATCCTATGAACACTTCGTATTATGATTGTAGATTATAGATTACCCTCGTTATTCAGAGAGAGAGAGAGAGAGAGAGAGAAATCGTTTTCTGTTGGCGGATATATAAGGACTGTACTGTGACTGCAGCTCAATATAAGTCCAAAAACCTTTCTTTTTATACCCAGTGCCCAAAATAATAAGCCCAACTCAAAATTAGCCTACATAATCCAATCTAAGTTTTTAACACATGGGGGATTTATTAGTTCTTCACTCTTCAATTTTAAAACCAATACAAAAAAGTGCTACAGCCTACATGAGATTAAATCTTAGAAAAATATCAAAATACTAATAACAAGGGAAAATCCGATTTTACGTCCTAACTATGAAAATTTTTACGATAGAGTGTACCAACATTTTAATTTTTAATAATTGTGTCTCAACGTTTCACAATTTTTACAATAGTGTTCCAACGTTTCAATTTTTGTAAATTTGCCAACGTTTCATTTTTTTTACAATTGTATCCTAACATATCAAATGTTTTACAATTTTGTCTCAACGATCGATTTCCAACCATTTTTGTCAGCTAGCTTGTCGGATTCATTGACACGTGAATTTTCAGAATAAAAAAGAAAATTTTAAAAAAATCATTAACTACCCATTTTAACCACCTTGCTCATGCAACTTGTTATAAGAACAACAAAATAAGAAATTACTTAGCTAGAGAAACAAAGAGGTCGAAAAACGAGAGAATATAACCACGCAGATAAAATATATCAACAGCAAACGGGCTAAACTTTCTCAAGGGAAAGATTTCTCATGTAAAAGCATATCTTGCATGAAATTGTCAACATTATGATAATATTTCGAGTGCAATCACTCAATTTTTATAATTTGATATGTCATGTGCCAATGACATGGAGACTCCAGTGAGCTAGCTGGTAAAAATTGCCGTAAATCAATGTTTAAGACATAATTGTAAACTAAATTAAAACATTGGGACATAATATAAAAAATATTGCAACGTTAATACACAATTGTACAAAATTGAAATGTTAGAATGTTATGATAAAAAATTTGAAACGTTGAGACACAATTATAAAAAATTAAAACGTTGAACGTTATTGTAAGAAACTTCAATGCTGGGACATAAAATAGAGTTTTCCTCAATAATAATAATAATAATAATATCTAACTATTCGACCGCCTTGATGGACCCCTTCATCTTAGAGATAGGTTTTAAGGGCCCGTCCAACTATGACGCTGCATAATTTATTAAATGGTAATCCTAAATATTTAACTGGTTTGTCCATTCTCTCTATTTTCTTTTTCAACGTCGTAGGAACTCGCAGCCGCTATTTTCGGTGTGCACTGGGTAAATTCTCGTTCCTTGTGCAGTAGCTTGTAAACTATACAGAGCAGGTAAATCATATTTTTCAAGTACAGGTGAGTCAGACTCGACCTATAGAGGTGTGTCATAGGGTTCGAACCTAAAACCTTTCAGTCTCAGACACCCACTTTTACCATTAGGCCATTTTTAAAAGAACTTGTCCATTCTCTATAGCTCGTTAGGACTGTAAATGATATTTTTTCTTCTTTATTTGAAAAAAAGGAAAGCAGTGTAATTTGACTGCTAAACATCACTGCATATAGACTGAAACATGCAGCGTTTAGATGTCTTTTCAGCGACAGATTAATATTACATGGAGTAAAAGAAATGTCCACTACAACAATGTTATAATCTGTAAAAAAAAATTAAAGTTGTGATTATAAACTAGTATAATTAATACTCTCTCTCTTCCTCAATAGTATGACTATCCTTCCTTTTTCAGTCGTCCCTCAATAATATGCATATCCAATTTCGGGATATGACTTCACCACTATCTGATTTTTTTGTTCATTTCTCTAAGGACGGAGTTAGGATTTTAAAAATGATCGAGTGAGATTACGTTTATCTATTTAGTCACAATTTTGGACGGACGAATTTCTAATTATACATATAAAAATTGGGAAAAAATTAAAAAAATAAATCCGAATATAGTTATAAAAAAATTGCCCAGGCAATCAGACCCGTTGATCCACCACTGTGATTTCTCCACTCATAAAATAAATCTTTTTCTCTACTGATTTAACAATTACGTTTTCTCTTTTCATCCCTTTACTTAACTTTCAGCGTTAAAAATCATTTCGCGACTGAGTATATAAAGTATATATATATATATAGGGAGTGATTCTCATGCAAACTCCCCTTAAAGTGAGAAATAGGAATTAATCTCCACCATTGATCTTATCTACATGAAGGGTCAAGATTTAGCTTAGTTAAAGCGTGTCAAACCCTGGTCAACCCGTTGACTTTTATTTTCGAATTTTTTTTTTTTAACTGTCACACAAGATGCACAAATTCACATATTCAGATGCACAAATTCACATATTCGGATGCACAACTAAGTGTATTGAGATGCACAAGATTTTAAATTTTTTTTTTATGTTTTTTTTTCGCTTTTTTTTAAGGTTAGGTCATATGCACCACATCATGTATTCATATGCACCACACTATATAATGAGATGCACCACTAAGTGCATTAAGATGCACTAGTTCTGTTTTTGTTTTTTTTTTATTTTCGTAAAACATTGTGCATCTAGTTACACTATGTGGTGCATCTAGTTACACTGTATGGTGCATCTAGTTACGCATTGTGGTGCATCCAATTTTTTTCAGTTTTTTTTTTTTTTTTTTTACAAATTCGGTGCATCTCACAACACATATTGGTGCATCTCATTATGTATAGTAGTGCATCCGAATATGTGAAGTGGTGCATCTTGGGTGACTGTTTTAAAAAAAAAAATTGAAAAAAAAAAACTGAAAATCTTGTGCATCTAAATGCACTCAGTGGTGCATCTAGTTATATAGAGTGGTGCATCCGAATATGTGAAGTTGTGCATCTTGGGTGACAGTTTAAAAAAAAATTAAAAAAAAAAACTGAAAATCTTGTGCATCTAAATGCACTTAATGGTGCATCTAGTTATATAGAGTGGTGCATCTGAATATGTGAAGTTGTGCATCTTGGGTGACAGTTTATATAAAAAGTTAAAAAATAAAAAAATAAAAAAAGTCAACGGGTTGACCCGGGTTTGACCCGCTTTGACTTGGCCAAATCTTGACCCTTCATCACCAATAGATCTATGGTGGAGATCTATTCTCATTTCTTAGGATAAGATCTATTCTCATATGATCTATTTCCTATATATATATATATTGTCCTTCTGTTCCGTTCAAGAAGTCCCATTTTACCATTTTGGGTGTCTTATTGAAGAAGTTCAATTTCCTTTTTTCGCAAAAATTAACACACTAAAATTCACTTTATATCACACTCAGCACACTTTATGTCACACTCAGCACACATTAACAATAAAATACTACCTTAATCACATTTTAACTCTCTTTTTCTTAATTTACGTGCGATTCTCAAATGGAACTTCTTGAACGGGACGGAGGGAGTATATATATATATATCATTGATATTTAAGCCCAATGCAATATAAAAGGCCTATCAACCCAATTGTACAAATCAAAGGGCTATTACTAGTACTAGCTTTTGACGGGCCGGTGTTTGGGCCTAACAGCACTTTTTCATACCCTTTCAAAATAAAAATTCTCTCTCTCTCTCTCTCCTTTATTTCTCTTTTGTACATTGACATTTCACAGCTCTATATTCAAATCCAAGAACATCGAATTTGAAAATACAGTCTTCAAAATAAATAATTGAATAACATAAGAATTCTTTCCAGTAGAAAACATTTGAAATACAGTCTCACTAGCATCCATTTCTTTCTTAGTGGTGGAACAAATAATATATAAAAATCAAATGTAAACTTATCCAGCATAGTCCATTTAATGATTAGAGTTCTTTTTATTCATTTTTTCGGTAGAGATTGAAGTTGAAGCTTTTATATCTGAAACTGAAACATGTTCATGGGGGTTGACTTTTAAAATAGTGATAAAATTTGCCTGTGTAGTTGCCATCTCAAATCCCACATCTTTATTAATCTTTTCAACAACTTAACTTGTGAACTCACATGAAAGTTCGAGACAACTTTTTTTCTTCTTCTTACCTTTTGCTGGTCAAATTATTATCATGATTAATGATGCCACAACTCTGATGAAGAAAGGATCCTATATGAGTATAAAAGTAGTGAATTAATTTTAGATTCAAAATTGGCCACAAATAATATCATTAAGGAGAGTCGCATCAATTTAATTTCTACATACACAAACGTTTATCCAACAAGATTATCAATTAGAAGTTATACCCGTTGTGTGTGCATGTGCTAAGAGAAATTAAATATTAATTTAATGACTTTGAAAATAATATTATGTAGGGTAGGGATCTCATGATAATATATTTTATATGAGAACGTGAGAATGTCATATTCTAATGTAATGCATATATTGCACAAAATGTAATGCATACACATTCTAATGTATAAACAACAGTAACTTAATGCATAAACTTGTAATGCATAAATTACTATGACATAATGCATTGTTAAATCTGAATCATTAATCAACAAAAATTAAGGGTTCGGATTTATTCTCATTTCTCACCTCACCTCACCTGATCCTTTTCCATATTATATGTATATATATAGAAATATAGGGTTGGAAGAAGCAGAAAGAAAGAAGTGGAACACCACATGAAACGGATCATAAAAGAATCAAATATTAATTTCAGCTGTCGCACAAACTTTTCAATCATTAAACAGAAACCACTAATTCAATTCATCCACACGTAAACTTCAAATTACAGACATGCTATGCACGATCCTTCCATGACCCCATTTTTGTTTTTGTTTTCTGATTATTCAAGTTGAAGGTTTATTTCATGTCCAAGATTAGCAGAAACTGATCAGTGCATTCATTCTCTGCTGCCAATTTATAACTGCAATGAGTAATCCGAAAAGAAGTTTGCTCAAGATCATCCTCCTCGGTGACAGTGGGTAAGTTTGATATTTTATTGTTTCAAGATCAATTAATTATGTGCTTATGATAATTACATTTATATAGTATGTTTCTTTTTATACGAGTATTGGGTTAGTTTGACCAAGAATTAATGTGTGTGTTTGATGATCTCATTTTGTAGGGTGGGGAAGACATCTTTGATGAATCAGTATCCTAATTACATTCTATTAATTTTGATATACGTAATCATTCATCTTAATTAATAGTTTTGGATGACTGTAGAAATGAATTCATTCTTCCAATTTAGCAGCTTGTTTTCAACTGATAATGATCCAGATATGTATACAAGAAATACAGAGCACAGTACAAGGCAACCATAGGCGCTGACTTTGTGACCAAAGAGTTGCAGATTGATGACAAACTTGTCACCTTGCAAGTAAGTAAATTCATTAATTTAGTATATATATGTTTACATATATATGAATATGAATATGAATATACATAGATATGGGATACGGCTGGGCAAGAGCGGTTTCAAAGCTTAGGCGTAGCATTCTACAGAGGGGCGGATTGCTGCATTCTCGTGTTCGATGTTAATATACTCAAATCTTTCGAGACTCTTCAAATTTGGCATAATCAGTTTCTCAAACAGGTAAATCCTAGTATTTATTATCCATATGTATATAATATAATTAAATTAATTGCTAGTGTGTGTGAGTTTAATTAATTAATTACTAGTACTATATTTGTGTGCGTGTGTGTGTGGTGCAGGTGGACCCGTCTAATCCAGAGACATTCCCGTTCGTGTTGATCGGGAACAAGGTGGATGTAGATGGTGGTAACAGCCGCGTGGTAAATAGTAGTATAATGTTAATTTCTCTCTCTAGCTTAAGTTAATTACTATTACTAGTAGTATTATAGTAGTATTTATTTGGGCAAATTAAAAGTTGGTTTTGTACCAGTACAATTAATGAGTTAATTTATAATTAGGTATCGGAGAAAACGGCAAGAGAGTGGTGCGAGTCAAAAGGGAACATACCTTATTTTGAGACATCAGCCAAAGAAGACTACAACGTAGAGGAGGCATTCATCAAAGTTGCTGAAATTGCACTCGCCACTGATCCAGTCAACATGTACTGTAATTACCAATTACTCAAATACTACTATATATTCTCTCCGTCCACGAAATGCTTGTTACTTTTGCCATTTAAATTTATCCACGAAATGATTGTCACTTTTGCTACTCCACTTTATGGGACCCTTACTCCACTCACAATAATACTCACTATAATTCACTACTACTTATCATTTTCTTAAAACCCGTGTCGTCAATAATGTGACAACCATTTCGTGGATGGAGGGAGTACTACTTATTTCCCATGCAATGCAAGGCCTACTATTTTATGAGTATTTGTAAGGTAAATTAAACTGATGGATGATGATTATGACTTGTTTTTTGGTTAATTTCTGATGTTGCTTCAGTTGGCCTCTTGATGAAGAAGATATGCCGTCCCATTGGTGAGTATTTTTCTACCTCCAATTAATTAATTAATTATAAAAGCAGTATGTTTAAATATACTAGTAATAGATAGAGAGTCATATAAACTAACCATGTACTATTATTAATTGTGTGGTGCTATTGTATTGTTAATGTATTGTAATTTTGCAGTGATCTCCAAAGAATTCAAGAATCAATTTCGGGAATTACTGATGAGCCAAGAGGAGGAGGATGTGCTTGCTGATTAATTAATTAATTAAAATAATATTCATAGGGCAAACCCATTTTTCAATAAACAAGAATAGGAGTTGAGTGTAATATATATATGTTCATTCATATCTTTAAATTGTTGGATGCAACATACTCTGAGTTGACCATGTTCATATTTCTTTCTTTCGCTGTTCAACATCCTCGAAATATTCTCGTGTTTCAATTGAGGGTGTGTTTATTTTGATGAAAATATTTCCATTGGAAAATGATGGATAAGAAAATATGAGAAAATATTAACATTTCCATCCTTTTTGTTATCACATGTTTATTAGAATGAAAAAGAAAATTATCACATGGTCCTTCCATCCCTTCTTCCCCATTTTTATGTTTTTTATCAATTGGAAAATATTATCACACTTCTCCCCCATTTTAATATTTTTCACAATTTGAGAGAAAATGATGGAAAATGGATTGCCCGAAAAGGTTATCCATCATACTCGAGAAAAATTAACGAACGTAGTAAACGTGTGAAAAGGATGAAAGTGTGAAATATTTTTTTTCCACCATTTTCCATCAAAGTAAATGCACCCAAAATAGATAATTTTATCATGACTTTGTCAACAATATTTTCAATTTAATGAGATGTCGAACGATATAGTAATTGGATGTATAAGCTCATACATAGTGCAAAAAGAATTTGTTTTAATTTGGGTGAGAGGTAGAATTATTTGTCCAAAAAATAATTTAATATGTACGAATTAGTAAGAGGTCTTGAGTTCAATTTCGCTTGAATGCAGTATAGTATATTCCCATCTCATAATCCTCTAAAAAATCTTATCCATTTGTTTAATTGATAAAGACTTAAAACTAATTAATAAGTCATATCCATCATACTTGAGAAGGTGAACGAAAAAAAAATCTTGTTATTTCTAGTGGCTATTACAAATTGACAAAAACTAATTTCCCCTAAAAATATTGGAAGCAATTAAATTAAATGCACTAAAATAAATTGGCTGCAAATTTCATCAACCCAAAACCCACGTGTCCCACACCATATTTTCTCTTCCTTGATTTCCTCATTTCTCTTTGTATTTGTCGATGAGTGTACCTGAAAGGCTGAAACTATCAATTCTGAGCAGAAATATGGCTTTCTCTCAATCTCTGCAATCTCTTCCGGTTTCTCGCTTACACAAATCTTCAACCCCAGTTCGATTGTCATCGCTCTCTTATTCTTCTTCTTCTTCTCTCTCCTTCCGGTTTTCCCCCTCATTTCTCAACCGCAATAGACCCCTTTTGTCAATTAGGTCTGCCTCAGTAGAAGGTACAATAATCTATTCTATACTCCCGATGTAATTATGAGTTTCTAGAATTTCTTGCTTCTTTTTATTTTTGTGCTTTTCGGTTTTTGAGAATATGTTGGGCACTGACCACCGAAATTAAACTGAGGATTGAGGAATGGTTTATTGTTTGCTGATTGAATTTTATTGCGTACTCATTCTAGTTGATTAAGTTAGTGTTTTATTTCATATAATTGTTCTCGAGTCTGTTGGGGGTTTTTTGAAGTTTGAATGATTGAGATTGGGCAGAAACTGTTTGATGGAACTAATGAACGGCCAGCTAAAATATGGTTAAATCAATCGTTAAGTTTTTATTTATGAAGCTTTGAGACAGAAAGTTGTGTGTTGTTGTAATAAGGAGCCTAAATTGGGAAGTTCAATATGTGTATGCTGTTTTACCTTCAGTTGGTGTTTTTTAAATCTCGTGTTGAGTATAGATTTAGAAACATATAACTTACAAGTGGATTTTGATCTAAAAATCTTGTTCTAGCGGATTTGATTATTTATTAAGGTAGTTTGTGGTCTTTCCTTTGTTTTGCCTTGACTAGTATGTAGCAACAATTGAATCGTTCATCTCTGTCAAGGATTATAGGTTAAGGGTGTGTTCATTTGGTAGTATAAATTTATACCTCTAAATGGAAGAATAATATTATGAGGTATAAATTTATACTTCATTGTAGCACAAATTTTATATCTTGTTTGGTTGGAGTGATAATATACTTATCTCTACTCTCAAGGGGGATTACAATGTTTATATTTTGTTCATATGGGATGAATTTGATGAACAAAGAAGGAAATATCTAAAACACATAGGAGGTATAATATTAAACCTCCATTTTGGAGGTATAAATTTATACTCTGGGCGAGGGAAAAGGGACTGTCCGAAACTTTATACCTCCTGCTCTGGTTTTTCTTAGATCGAAACCAAATAAGTTATAAGGAAGTAAAATAATATTATACCTCATTTTCCCTCTTTTTCACTCCAAGTGAACGCACCCTAAGAAGTTAAATTATGTTTGTTGTTCTTTCTGTGTTATATCTATTGTCATGTTATGAAGTTCACAATATGTGATCCCTAATGTTTTCCCTGATTAATGAGTATCCATTTTTGTTTAGCTATATCATCTAATGTCGATTTAGTAACATGCTGAGTTTTGGATTGAAATCTAGAATGAAAACCCAAAAAAGACAAGAAAGTGTGTCTAATTTGATGTCCTTTGGGAATTTGTATGTTTTAATTGGGTGTATTGGCATTTTTTAAACCATCCATGCAAAAGATACATTTTCATACTACCGAGATCTGTTACCTTCACTAATGTGACGTCTGATGGAATGAAACTTGGTTTCCTTTTACATAAAGAATTTTTGCGAGAGACAAAATTATTACAATATCCTGTTCAAAATACATGCAACTTTATCTTTTCACCTATTGACTATTTTTCACCTATTTTGCTTTGTTGCAAAATCGATATTAATGAGTTAATTTGTTATCTTTTTGGTATGCGCTAGCTCCATCAGCAGCTGGGGGACTAGCACCTGCTATCGCTTTGACAGACAATGCACTGAGCCACTTAAATAGGATGAGATCCGAGCGAAACGAGGATCTTTGCCTGAGAATTGGTGTGAAACAAGGTGGATGTTCTGGTATGTCTTACACTATGGACTTTGAGAGCAAAGCAAACACAAGACCAGATGATTCTGTCATGGAATATAATGGTTTCATCATAGGTATGATTGCATTTCTTCAATATCATAATGTTCTTAGTGATGTCCGATTCAGATTTCGTATCAGTTGTTGACCTTCACATACTAAATACCCATTCTTTGCCCTTTTTCTACGACATCATTTACTTTTCTGAAATGCTGCTGCTACTATCTGTGACAATGCAGTTTGTGATCCCAAAAGCCTTCTTTTTCTTTACGGTATGCAACTAGACTACAGTGATGCACTCATCGGGGGAGGTTTTAACTTCAAGAATCCAAACGCTACTCAAACGTGCGGTTGTGGTAAATCATTTGCTGCTGAGATGTAATTTGCTGTTTATGCAGCAATCAAATATATACATGTATACGGCATTGTACTCGTGTGAAATAGTAATTTGATCTAAAGTTGGCGCTTGTTTGTTGGTTGTTGAATGCTGCTTTGTTACTCATTTAATGCAATCCTACTAATTCCAACTCGAAGTTCCAGTTGAGTGCATCCTATATCAATGCATAATGCGTTTGGAAATGGTTGCATAATCTTTTCTTATAGATGTGTTAGCAGAACGACGTTGTCTAATCATCCTAGTATATCTTTTCTCAATCAACGTAAAAATATGAAAATTTCATTAATAATTAATAACAAACTAAATGTATAATCCAAAATATGATGAACAGACACATCTGAATTTCATCTTAATGTCTCAAAATTTTGATTATGTAAATTAACATCGTTGATATTAAAAGTTACAAAAGCAACAAAACTATAGAGGGGAAAAAAATATAAAGTTGGTATCAAAAATATGGTTAGGTCTTCCTCTTCTTGTTTGATTTGGAGCTATGATCATTTTTATTCCTCTTCTTTTCGACATGTGTCGGCTTCTCCATCTTTTTCCTATCAGATTTTATGCTAACCACACCGCCAGAGGGGAGCTTCCCACTGCCCTTTTGCAGAGCATTCTCAAAATCAGCGTCTTTATCGACGATGGCATACTGTTGAAGTAGATCCGGGTTGAGGCCGCCATCAACCTTGGATCTGGTCTCCTTCTGAATGTATTCAGTCTTGAAATTATAATTCTTTTATATAATTCGAGTAAAAAGAAACTAGAAGAATAGCAAAAATGTCACCAACCTCAACTTGCTTTGCTGCATCATGCAGATCATCATCCACAGAGACGGGGTGTGGCTCCATTATAATCTGAAAACAAAACAATGTGAAAAAGAACGGAGATAAGAGTTTCACGACATCGGAGTATCTTATAGTCCACTCACATCTTTTACGCGAGAAACAGTTGGAAGAGTATCTTTCGATGCAATACTGCTCAAGTATTTGTAGAACTTCTTCATCACTTTTGAGTATAAAGACAGTATCTGATTCCTTTCCAACCCCATCTCCATCTACACACCACATCATGAGCATAGGAAAAACAGCAAAACGTATCCAGGTTAGATCAAAAACTACGAAAGTTGAAACATTTCCAAACCACAACAGATGCACGTGTGCTTGAATGCCTCAGAAATTCGTTCTCACACTTCAGTAATAGGACTTTCGAAACTAAAATCATGAAATCTGTACTCTAAATGAAAGAAATTATGATACTAACACACCTATTGTATGGCATTTTGCTTACAGATAACTCTGAATATGTGCTGGCTTACATCTTGGGTCACATTTTAACCAGTAGTTTCCAATTTTAGCATTATGTTTTAGATGGAGTGAGTGATTAGTAAGTTTTTTTAGTGGGCCCACCGCAGTACCGTGAAACATTATTAATGAACAAATGCCATATAGCTTTCGATTACTGGTTATAATACCTTCAAAAAAACAAATTAAAAATTTTGAGTTACATCCATGTCCAAACTTCTTACAGGAAAAGACGGTTCACATACAGCCCTCATCCCCTTTATCTAGACTAATTTCCACAATTTACCTAGCAAGATTAAACTTACTGTGACCTTTCTATAACTAACAATCATCTTCTATAGTAACAAAACCTAAACATTGTCTATTGGGTAAACAGAAAATATTACATGGCCATCAACAATTCTACTTTCCATATTTACCAACTCTTTACCTCTCTAAAATGCAGGTTTAACTCTTTGTATCAGGCGTTCAGACAATGCATGGGTTTAGACCATAACCAGATTACTTCATACTAGCACAAAAAGTGTTCATATAATGGTTTTAAAACAACTTATATCATAATCAAACTGACATTTCTGTCTTTGAATGCGGAATAAAAGCAAAGTACCTCAATACGAGAGACATCTTTTCCTTGCAGACCCATGCATAGCAAAACAGAAGCTTGGGTATATGACAAAGTAACTGGAATCTTCTCCATCATATATCCACGGGCAAGATCATCCACAAAATCTTCAGTCTGCCACATGAAAACTTGATCTCAGACACCTTTAATGTATTATCATCCAAGTAATATCAAAATGCAAGAATGTCAAAATCTTGTTCGTTTTATATAAGTTCTGATATTCAGTATTTCCAGCACATTTACAAAGTTCATTGATAAAAGAGATAACAATTCAGTGTTATTGGTTTGAAAAATGAAAATATATTTGATTGACTGTATTTTTCTATACTAGTGGTAGAAAAATAGTAGGTAAAAATGAATAATATAAATACGTTTTGCTAGTTTAACATAGTCAAAATTTAAAAATAGGGGTTTGAAAATGAAAACAAAGCACCCCTTAGACTCCCACAGCAAATTTTCCAGGGGGCGAAGTGTCAAGATTTAATGTTGACAAGGTAAAGTGATAATGTCTTGAATGGTTCAGGAAGGAACCCTTAATCATCAACAAGATAAGCAATTCGGAAGTTTAGCCGATTGTTTGCATTTGGTATATTTTAATGAGCAGAGAAGAACAGTTAGATTCTACACAATTTTAGGATCTAAAGACTGCCTACCAGAACACGGCAAGCATGCTGGATGATGTAACATTAGTATTTTACTTATTCTGCCACCAGTACCAGTGAACAAGGTTTTCAAACAGTAATGGGCACCAACAATATCCAAATTTTTCCAAAATGGCAGACTTCGAATTGAGCCTTAAGTGTAATTTATATTCACGAAATGTTCAACTAGTATGTTCCGTGCATAACTTCTTCGCAAATCAATTTGTAACCGAAAAAGAGAGAGCTTAACCATTCAGAGCCTAATATGAGTTGAAAATTATTAAGCTTCAAAGATGAAACAAAAATGTATCATCCTTAAGTGAGGTTTTACCATGCGATGATCAACAAGGTTATTTGTATATGCTTCTAATTGCTCCATAGCATAGGATGACAGTGTTTCACTAATTGAATTCAGATCTCCACTGGAAGAGGATGATGCAGTATCTACATCTGAGAAGTTGATTTTTGGATCCAAAATGCTGCAAAAGCCATGAGCATAAAATTACTGAAGAATACTCTTAAAAGATGATAACAAAAAACTGCAATTATACCTCATTGCGAGCTTGTACTCCATTTGTCGAAATGAACGAGCTAGATACTTGGTAAACTTCTTCCTGAACACTGATAATGATATGGAACACGTAAGAATCAACATACAAATACTCTACTCTCAATGAAAAGAGCTAGTGGTACCAATTTGTACAGACCTTGATAAAAGGGGCTGAAGAAGCCCAACGGATCGGATGCATTAGATTCAATATCATCACTATGTAATGGCTTCAGAACCATGCAAGTGTGCTCACCAGTAACAGCATTCTGATAATTGAAATGATAAAGCAATTAATTAGCTAATTTATCATCACATTTTTATACTTATAATTCAAGAAAAACAAAAGAGGAATATAAACAACCCAAAATTGGAAAAGCTTCAATCTCACCGCAACTTGGCTAATGTAGAATGGAGCAAAATTATGCTTCCTCCAGAAGCGGAAAAGATCTAGAGTGAGACCGAAAGAGACACCTAGGTAGTGGAGCTTTTCTGGTCTTCGCTCACGCAGAGGTACGAGCAGTGGAGGGAGATTGATTCTAGGTTTTACAGTTTCTTCAAGAAGAGATGCCTACCAGCCATTGTTACTTTCAGAGTTAGATCAGGATATATAGGTCAGACATTGATCAATAGCAACAAATGTTCAACAAATATTAGCTACACTATCATCTCTGGAAATTCCCAAATTTGAAGTAATTTTATGTGCAGCTTCCTTCAATTCTGAAGTACTGTGCATTAAAGCAGCTTCTTTTTACGCGTAGGACTTATGTAGATTTACAGTGAATTACAAACTATAAACTTAAATCATAATGCTCCTAGGAGCATAGATGATAAAACAGGATTAACATATCATGCCATGTCATCAGGTAGGCATCCTTATATCAAAAAAATTAAAAGAAAAATTAAACCAAAGATATCACTACAAGACCGAGAAAGTAATATGGAATGGACCTTCTCCGCAGCCTCAACTACTCTGACTGGAGAATCATCTGGAAGTTCTTCAGCATCTAATTCAGAGACTGCATTCAGTTGGCCCTCAAAATACCTACAAGCAGCAAAATTTTATTGGCATTTCTCCAACAGAGTGTCGTTACTTGTAATAGGATAACTTCTGTCAAATAACACCCTTGATAGTACTAAAACATCATAGTCGTTCCATGTTACACATCAAAAAAAGTTCCAAATATGTATAGCATCATTACTCATAAGCAGATATCAAGGACCTAAATCTGACCTTATAGCTCCCTTCAAGTCAACTTAGAGAAACTAGTTAACAGAATATCTTAATGAAAACAAATTTGAAATTTTTATTCTAGATGCATGATTAATTATTCAAAAGATAATTCAGAGCACAGTGAATATTTTCAAACAAACGATTATATAAATAAATGCACATGCTAAAAAAATGCTTAGGTAGCACTTTGTAATTTCTCGGAAACCACGAGAAACATATATAGACAATGATTTCGTCACACAATGATTTCTCTTTTTTCCCATTTAGTCACTCTATTACAGATCATTAAACACCCAGATGAGAAGAAATGCAACCTTAGAAGGAAAATAAGCTTACCTCGTCAAAAGTTCAATGGCAGCTGAACCATAGCCAAGCTGCATATATTTGGAAATGTTGTTCAGGGAAGGATGAATACTATTTATGCATTTAATGAAAGAGATGCTAGTATTACCCTCATTGCACTTGGATGTGTGGCAATGCGTACAATTCGAGCACCTGAAAGACTTGGGAAAACCGTGTCGCGGAACTGCTCACAAAATTTCCAGGGTATTTGATCACCAGATGGCTGGTAACCATCACTTAAACTTCTAAGGGCAGATTTACGAGAAATTTGTCCCTCGAAGCAAATCTGCATATAAGTTCAAGCAAAAATATTACCACCAGTATGATAGTCATAAGTCCCAAATTTACAGAAATGTTACGTAGAAATCTAAATTACCAAGTAAAAATCCCAATGCTATTTGAAAAAACTATTTTAGATTCAAATAATGGAAAACCAAACAAAATAGAACCAATATGACAAATAATAAAATGTAGTCATTAGGACATCCTCAGCCAATGAAACTATAATAAAGCAATAAATAGACAGAGGCTGAACCCAGCAAATTTTTTCTCGACTTTTTATTTAAAGGAAGGATCCTTATCTTTAGAAAATCCTTGTTCTACCAACACCAAAGACTAGTCGCCTATTTATGTTATGAAACATGTGGTTCTCAACCATACTGGACCTTAACAAAATCCAAACAATTGAGATTAGGAGATGGCACAGTGGTCATATGGCCTCAGTGCTGGGGAAGAAAAACATTGTTTGAGGGCATATATAAACACAAAACAGAAAACAAAAGCACAATTCAGAAATAATCAAGTTTGAAAAATATTGTGCATCACAAATAAAAAAAAAAGAGCAAAACAAACTACACCAAATATGCTGAAAACGGACAAAATAGTCAGCATTTTCATGAACTAGTCAGAGATAAATGGCTTCACCAACTATATAAAGAGAAATTATTCAGATGAGGGCATCTAAAAATATGAATGCTGCCTTGTTGCTGCTGCTATAAAAGTCGGATCCATATTTAATTAGCACAACAAATGTCATAGTTAGCTAGTAAGTATGCAATGTTATCACTGAAGACATAAAAAAAGGTTGAATCTGATAATAGGTTAATATGAAGTCAAGCACGTCGGTTTAGTATATCAGAATAAATGTTTTGCCTTCAAACAGTTTTGCACACGTAAGAGCAACAAAGGGACAAGGGACTGATTAGATTCACAACAGAACAGCATACCTGAATTACACACAGAATATCAGGAAGATGATTTTTGGACTCATCGACAGGACCTGTGGGATGAAGAGTAAATACACTAACAGTAACAAAAACGATAAACAAATGTATTAATACAATCACCCATACCAAGTAGCACAAATAAGTGGTGAGCTGGGGCATCAGCTATCAGTTGCAAGTCGTTTGGAGAATTCTTGTAGTGAGAAGCAACATAAAGTGCCATCATCCTCTGCACAAGTGATATCAGAAACAAGTACATCAACCGCCTTAAATTAGAAGACAGGTAAAGCATGTCCACAGTAATTATTTTATATATGAATTCTTATGATCGTGTATGCTTACTTGCAAAAATAACTCACTGTCCCTGTGATAGGAGAACAGTGTGTCTCGATTGACATAGTAAAGATCACATTCACTAGGTGAAGGTTGCCTGATATACAAAGAATTAGCTCAATAGAAACAGGATGCTTTGCCACATTCACTCAAGTAACAGCTTTTAAAATAAAACCTTATGCTAGGAATGGAATTGGTTACATCCAGACACAGCAAAGCATGAAGCCAGGATTCAATTGGATCACCAGAGGCGTATCTGATTGCTTCATTTAATTCAATCTTTTTGAATCGACCTACAAGTGAAGTTTGTATAATTACTTGTATAAATAAACATCGTGAGTATACAAACATAAGAATAAACTGACACAATGGACATTTTTCTTCAATAGAGAAGAAGACCAAATGAATGACAATATACTGAGTCATGATTGCAATCCTTCATATTTTGTCATCTTGTATGTAACTCACAAATCGATTTCATCAGACAAAATCGATTTAATGGAGTTTCGCTGCACTAAACATACAAAGCCAGACTTATACATTATCTTGAACAGATTAAAATAGATCTGAATTCATCCCTAGAGTTCTGCAGTTTCTGCAGTGAAGGAATTATTAAAATATCCTATAGGTAGATTCAATCCGATCCCATTTCCTACCTGAGGAACTGATACAGTATCCTGCTGTAGCTGTTACTAAAGAGACTACAGTAGCACAATGTCTTAGAGAAGAATTTTCACCAACAAAATTATAACTTCCAGAAGGTATGAACAGGCATTCCCTAAGAAAAGAATCCTGGTTCATGATTGGAAGTGCACTCACATATACTGATATACTAACTACTTTCTAATATACACAGTCTGTTCTGGAAGAAGTCTATGCTCTCTTAAGTTTCAATCTATGCTACCAGATTTTAACAAGATTTCATTAACAGAGTAACATGTTGTGAAAATCCACTGAGGATGTAGACAAATAGAATAGCAGGTCATTTTAACCAGAAACAGAAAACTCAATGTAGAACTTAAATAAAGGTGCCGAAAATAGGAAACTTTAATACAAGGTTGGCTAGGAAGCCATGACTTGAAAGAAATGTTGAAGGACCTGAAGCAGCGGTATCCATGCTTTTGCTTGATATTTGATCTTGTTCCTCAAGTTGCTGCAACAGTTTTAAAGATAACGACCTTCCTGTACCTTCATACCTTTAGAAAGATATAAATAAAACGAAATAAGTAGTAATTTTACACTGTCAGCTTTAAGTACACAAAATTTAAAATAAAGAGAGAAAAGTAACTGTGTATCTTTTTTAGGGAAAAAAAAAGTATCTGAGCAACATATGCCATACCCATTCACTGTTGATGAAAGGAAAACAAGATACGGACCAAGCAAGGATTTCACAATAGGCAAAGGTATAGCTGCTGCTTCATCAACAACCAGCAATTCCACTTGTGAGAGCTTTTCATGTTCATGTGGCTGTATGTACTGCAATTTCATAAGGAATAACAGTTCCATGATGCTGTAAAGTAAATAATACCATAAACCTAGAAAGAAGGAAACAACAGCAAGCCCGTTTCTTAATTTGAGTAGCATTCTTTAATTAGAATAGTAGCAAGCAATACTAATTAAAAAGTTCCATATCTTCAAAAAGAAGAGTTGCTTCTGCCATATATAAAGTGAAAGTGCCATGATTCAAACAAGTAGTCCCACTTCTCTGTGAAACCAGCAGATAATACAGCAGTACAACTAATATTTTCTCTGTGGAAGTGAGGGAAAAAAAATCACCATCCCACTTCTACTTACTTGAATAGTCTGTCTGTGCTGTTTGTAAATATTGATCCTCACAGTTGCCTTCTTAAAGTCAGGGTTTTTGCTTTTCACCAAATCATAATGAATGTGCTCCTATAAAGGACGATACAGAAAGACGTAAGAAGTCAACAAAACATGCTTATTCCTCACACACATATTAGCATAAATCTCTATTTTAACAATTCTGGATAAATAAGTTCAGCAACTACTAGATTATGAAATAAATAAAGATTTCATTTACCAACAAGCGAGGGTCGGGCACATACCATGTACTCAAGCTTCCCAAATCCCTTGCATACAAATTCAAACAGGGTCTTCAAATTATCTGGGCTTGGTGCAGTCACATAAACATTGGAATATCTAAAATCACAATAGTTTCAGGATACATAGAGGCGCAAGAAAAATGAAGCACAAAGAAGGAAGAGGGTTATCAAGTATATAATATCAAATAAAACATTACCCTGCTGCAATAGCCCCAGCGATCGCCAGACCAAGAGCAGCTGATTTCCCTCGACCACGACCAGCAAGCACAGCTATAGTCCTTCGGAGGTTCTTGTCCAGAATTGCATTAAGAAATGCAACAACAGCGTTTCCCTATTAGGAAATAGGAACATATAATCAAACTGAAGAAATGGCTGTTGATGCAGATAAGCAAATAACTATTACCTGGTCCAACGTGCAACATTGTCTAATTAGAGGACCAACAGGAAAATCATATTGTTCCTTCAAACTCTTCAGTTCTCTTTCAGCTTCTGAAAGTCCTTCAGAATCCTTTCAAAACCAAATATTAATAGCAAACAATCAGATAAAGCTCCAGGGCGACAAGTTTTTCTTATACTATGGATACATTACATGCAGATATCCAAAAGAAACCAAACTCGGAATGAACTGGCAGAACATGTGCCACTGCATCATGGAAATGAATGAAAAACCTTAATGAAACAATTTTGTTTTCGAAGATCTACCACATATGGTTCTGAAAAGGATGATACACGGTTGTTCACATTATTTCATCCAGTCTATCATAATTCTATAAAGCAACGAGTATACCTCTTGAACTGGCAACGGTGTGATTGATTTCATATGGGAAGAAATCGGCAAAAAGTTTAGTTCATCGTCCAGGACAATGCAAGATTTGCATGAAGCAAGTGAAAGTAAGAAACGCTCATTGAAGCGACCAGTAGCAAGAGAATGAGATTCTGTACGGAATCTCTCATGAACATCCTGTCATTAATTAAATGTAGTAAGTGCCAAAAGAAATAGACAAAATAAAAGAAAAAAGTGGATTCATGACTGTGAAAAGAGCAATCTTTCGTTTCTTGCTGAGTCCTTTTTGTACTTTTCTAATTCTTTGTTTTCAGAATTATTTCTACGGTTGGAATACTCATAAAACTGAAGTAGAATTTGTGGCAATACCATAACCATAGTGTAAAGACTAGTGAGTGAAGAAAGAGAGCGAAGCAGCAATACTATCAATCCACCACCTTCAACAGTTTCAATAGTTCTTGCTAGAAGATTTGGCGTCAAAGCTTCAAAATCCTAGCATAGAGAAACAGAAGAGTTAAACTTCTAAAGGTTGATACTTTTGCTAACAAATGAAAATGAGATTTTCAGATTTTACCTGTAATACACACATGCCAAAAGTGTTACCAAGAATTCTTTCGGAATCTTTGTATAAACAATAAGTTAATCCACCAGTTTCAAGAAGAAGTGAGAGCGCATCAGACTTTTCTGCATCCAACAAACCCCTCTGTATTAGCTTCTTCACTTGCTTTTGCCGCTTCTTTTTGTGACTAAATAATTAAAAACCAACTGTATTAAAAATCAGCCAAACTTTATGTGGCAAGGTATGCATTAAGATATGAACAAATGTATCAAAAGACTAAACATGCAAAATAATTGAAAATAAGTATCTATGACCAAGTCATAAGGTAGACAGACAGATGGTTTTGATCATAGAGAGCAAGGCACAAACTGCCCAATAAATAGTAACTTTGGCAGCACCTAGTAGGACCCAGTGGCCAGAGACGTTAAGTAGTGTTGCATAACATCAATATTTAACCAACACATATGGTTAGAATCTAAAAGCTAATCCTACAGCTGCATCAACGTGTTACTACATGATTATTGAATTATAATTTTCATAAACTATAGACAGATTCTAGAGTTCAGCCTCCACATCTGGATTCCAGCCACCATGAATATGCTTTATACAAAGATTCTTACAACTTACAATTGTTTCCTCCTTAATAATTATGACAATTACTGACAAACAAAATCAAGACCAACTGATATCCAACTTTAATTTTCCTCGTAAATCAATAATTGACAGGTAAAAGTAAAACCTGCTAATGTCGAGTTTATCCTTGTAGCACCACAACACATTCGGCCGCGACTTGGCTACCGCCTTGGTCAACATGTGATGCAAATTCACAATCTGTTCACAGAAAAAGAAAATTGGAGTGTTACAGAGCTCGCTCATCATAAAAAAAAATCGGCTTAACATCTGCGGATTACATACCTGGTCACGTGACTTATCACCAATAATGACGAACATGGAGCGATGACGAGCTTTGACGCCATTCTCAATTAGGGTTCTAATTCGTTCGTCGATCTTCTTTCTCATTTTTTCTTTGTCTTCTTAATTCTCAATGTCCTCTATTCTGCGGCGGTGAATTTCACGGCAGCCGGGGTTGCGGTTGCGGTTGTGGAATTACGGAGAGAGGTTTTGCGCTTCTAAATTGGTGAGCGACTCAAGGTTTAGTGGCTAGGGTTTAGCGAACCGGGTTTTGTGTGCTCCCGCTTAGAGTTTCAACTGAATGTTATTATTACTCTGATTGTTGCTTTTATTGAATTATTATTATTATTATTATTATTATTAGGGGTGATTTCCTGTGCAACCGGGTCAAGTGAAATCGGATCCATGCGATTGGATCCGGGTCGGGTTGACCCGGTCAATTCGGGTTTGACCCGTTGACCGGTCATTTTTTTTAGTTTTTTTTTTAATTTCAGTTTTTTTTTTTTCGTCTCCGCCTTCGGCTTCGATTTTACGGCTCCGCCTTCGCTCCGATTACAAATATAAGGATAATCGGCGGGCAACATTTTGGACTTTTTCGGCTCGCTCCGAGGCCTTCGGCTCCCCTCGCTCGAATCTTGACCAAAGAAGAAGCGGCAAACAAAAAAATGAAACGGCAAACAAAAAAACGAAGAGGCAAACAAAAAAAAAATTAAAAAAAAATGAAATAAAATCTGAAAAAAAAAAATTAAAAAAAAATGAAAACTGGAGATACAGTAAAAATCGGAAAAAAAAAAAAAAAAAACAGCGCCTGGGTGAGGCGCGTGCGGCCCACGCGCCACACGCGCGGTCGCATGGTGGCGGCATGTCGCATGCGAGTATTTGTGTTATTATTATTATTAGGGTGTGTTCATTTATGGTGCGGATTCGAGGTTTCCTTTTAATTTTAGGTGTTATATAGCCCTTTTCTCATCGGTTATTCTTATTTATTTTAGTATTTTTATTTATGTATTCATAATTTTTATAGTATTTTGTTTTGAAACAGTGATAATATATTTATCTCGAAATCATAATTTTTATATCTTATTCACTTACAAGAAAATTGATAGATTAAAAAGGAAATATCTAAAATAAAATGAGAGGTCAAATTACATATAATATTAAACTACAATTTCTTAAGAATAAATTTATACATTAGGCAAGGAAAAAAGAGTTGTCCGAACTTTAGATCCAGATGGATGAGTATGGAGTACAAAGTATGTTAGCCCCTTTTTGAAGTTTGGGCCCCTATAAATTATACCTGATGTAGTATAAATAATACTACAACTAAATAAAAGAATAAATTATTATAATTTCACCTTCTTGCCATTGTTACTATGTTTGAAATTAATACATCATATACAGTACAGTATTAATCCGGTATACATATTAAGACATCTCAACTAAATTATATTAAGGCTTATCTCGTACTATGTAGCAAACGAGTTTGATTGGCCATTTTTTTTATATATACATAAGATATTCTTCGGATAATTCAAATCGAAGCAATTGGATGATAATAATATATGCTCCCTCAAAAACTACTTTTTAATAGTTTGTTCTCAAAAGAACAATCTAGTGGTGTGATTTCAATTTGTACGCAGTGTGGTATAAAGTTCAAACCTCATTTGCTCCCCTTTCTAAATAGGAAAAATAGTTTAATAAAATTATATTGTACCGAAAAAACTAGTACTCCGTATGTCCCGTTCAACTTAGCTCATTTCTTTTCAGTACGGAAATTAAGAATAAGAGAGATTAGATGTAAAAGATTTGTTTAATGTAGTTGGTATAGAATATTTTATTGTTAATAATAAAGTTGAGATAATGTTTTGTCACTGTTCTCTATAAATGATGTGTTTAGTGTAGTTATTATATCTTATTGTTGATAATAAAATAATCATTGCCAAAAAATGAAACGAGTCAAGTTGAGTGGAACGTCCATAAAAAAATACGAGCCAAGTTAAACGACTTTAAACCTATTGAGATAGGATGAATAACCCCTATTGAAATGAGATGGACGGAGTATGTTCTATGGCTTTTAAAAACATGGACTGCACATAACAGTATAACACAACCACTGAGCATTGGAGATCGTGCATTTATAAGAATTTCTTGCTTTCTAATAGTGCGTTCGTGTTTTGCAAGGTATTTCAATCAAGCGAAGGAGAAATTCTTATGTGGGTGTGCATGTATTACACTCACTCCTCACATGCTAATATTTTAATAATATAAATTATAATATTAAAATATTATTATGTGAGAGGTGGGTGTACTACACACAAGAATTTCCCAAATAAAATGACAAACAAAATTTTCCTTTATGAATATCTCATTTCTTATCCCTCATTATTATCTAGTATCTACAAATGAGAATATCACCATTGTTTATATTTCTCGTTTTCACTCTAATAAGGAGGGATACTATTGAAGTCTAAAAGTCTATACTCATGCAAAAACTCTAGTACGATTATTGCACTTCGCAATCAACGAGTTATCTTTAAGTTGGAACTATTATTTAATCAAATTTAATTAAAATGTATTAATCTTCAAATGAATTTAGAATCTTCTATTAAGATTTATTAATTATAGAAAAAAAATTGTTTATTAACTATTCATAAGCTGATTGCTTTGAAAATTAAAGCCCAAAACAATATCACATCTTAATTAGTTATTTCTCAATACAGTTACTTAATTTAATTATATACTACGTGGCAAGCTTTTTTTTTTCGAAGAAACTCCATGGCAAGCTTTATGTAAATTGATTAATTTATTATACATCAGCCGTATTGGATGGAAATGGGCCTTGTGTAAGTTATGGATAAGATGGACCTAATTCTCATACTGTATTATTGAAGCCAGACCTTCAAGGGCGAGATCTGAAATCATAATGCTTTATACTCCATAATCAACTCTATTCATATTCATTATACTTATTTCCTTTTTCTTTCATAAAATATTAGTCTTCAAACTTAATAAAAGTAATAGTAGTATATATTTGACAGTTTTGTCCTTATGGCCCCCAAATCAACCTTGCTAGTTACAGTACAATGTTTTTATTGAAGATGATCGTTCCTTGCAATGCAAGGTTATGCTATATAGTATATAACTGCTACAGTTTGCTCGAATGCTGCTTATAAAGGGAGAGTTCCAAATACAATAGCTTGGAAGTGTTCGGTTCAGTTCGGTTCGATTCGTTCATTGTTTAACTCATGATCCATAAAAATGTAAGTTAGGAGGCTGGTTGTATGAGTACACATTCATAAACTTGTAGGTATAGTTAATTATTTGGGTATTGTAGCACAAAACTTCCATAATTTTCCGATGTGGGACAAAGTATAGAAAACATACAACTCTAATTTCAAGTAGTCATATTCATGTATTAATTGCTCATTTATTCCTTAATAGAATTGAACAAATGAATACATTAAATCATAGTGTTAAACGTAAATTTCGTTTCTACCATTGGTTTCCACATAATTCCTAAGGATTTTCCATAACTTAATCATGGATTTAATGCTATAAATGACCAAATTCCAACACCAAGTACAAACTGCAAGGATTATCTAAGATCAAGCATCATATATGGAAACATCCTTATATTTAGTGATAAATATGGATTTTCTCATCTTTATAAGCTTAATTAATGTCAATTTGTATTGGGGAATCATGTTTGTAGTAAGTTTTGTGTTTAGTTATTGTTAATTTGTGAAATATGATGCTCATTCGTACTTTGTTTGATTTTTTAGAAAATTAGAGTCAAAATTATGCAAATTGAGCATGATAGGATAAAAGTACAGCTCGATAAAAGTTCTTAGGTGAAAACGAATCCAAAATCGGAGTTGCAACAAGAGAGAATGAGCCGATTGAAAATTGTTGCGCGCAGGCACATACCGCATGCGGTCCGTCATGCGGCCGCATGGATGGACCGCATGAGGTGGACTTTTGCTCCAAAAATCAGAAAAGTTACGCATTTTCCATGCGGTCGTCCATGCGACCGCATGGCGAGGCGGTTTCACCCCAAAACTTTCCTACTTCGATTTTAATTCCCTTCCTCGTTGTGATTTGTTTCCTACACGTTTTGTCTTAGATTTTTAGCTATAAATACTTCTTTTATTGCATAGAAGAGACACCACCTTACACATCTTTTATTATTTTTCATAGTTTTAGTTTAGTTTGTAGCTTTTAGAGATTTGGAGACAAGATTCAAAAGTTCAAAACAATTTATTTCTTCTTCATTTTCTTTTATTGATTAAAAATTCCTTTTCTTTTGATTTTGTGTTTAATTCAATTATGAGTAGCTAAGTTCTTTATATCCTAGGGTTAGAGAGTAGATGGATAATTAGATTTAATTTTTATTAATTGACCAATTTTTGTTTATTTCTTCTTTTCTATTTTCTTGATTTGTCTTGCATGCTTGTTGATTGGGCACCAATTTAACATAATTAGTTGTGTTAATTCAATAGTCGAGAGATGAGGATTAATACATGAACTAGAATATGGGACACACACTGCGAAACCACCGAGAGGGAAAGGCTTTCTGTGAGGGCTTTAATATTAGGATCTTTTTGGAGTTACTTGCTTATAATGTTTGTCGGAGACGAAAACCCTAGTGAGTAATCCACGGTTAGGCACTACGAGAGTAGGTTTTAACTAATTTAGTGATTGTCTAAGAAGATTTGAGTCCCTTGTTAATTGATTAATTGGTAATAGTCTAAGTTTGATTATCGATTGAAATCGAAGCCTTATGATATCTTTATTATATTTGAATCTTTAATTATTTTTGTTTGCTCTATGTTTGATTGTTAGTTTAATTAGAAACTCACAAATTAAAGTTCGGAGTCTAAATAGAGAATGATGATTGAAAGTAGTACTTGTTAAGTTATTACAGTCTCTGTGGAATACGAGTATACGACCTTGCTTCTCTGTACAATCACACCCGTACACTTGCAGTGTGAAAGAAAATAGCGAACATTTAGGTAATATAATCCCATCTTTGTCATTCCTAGTATGTTTAAGCTCAATTATCTTAATACTCTCGTGAATTTTAAATATATGTGTAACGTACACCTACTGATTCACAAGAAATTTTGTAAATAATAAGAGTTCATAGACTTTTCATACTCCCTCCATCCCATGAAAGATGAGCCTTTTCTTTTTTGCACGGAGATTAAGAATAAAGGTAGTGAATGTATTTAATGAAATATTTTATTGATAAATAATGTAAAAATAGTGTGAATAAATAATAAAAAATGTAAAAGCGGTGTAAATGCAAATGTAAAAGCAGTAAGAATGCAATAATTATTTCCTGAAGTAGAAATGAGTCATCTTTTATGGGACGTCCCGAAAAAAAAAGAGGGTCATCTTTCACGGAACGGAGGAAGTACTGACCAATAAAACATCCTTAATTACCAGTTACCACTAGTTCATAAAGAGTTTAATTATGACGTGTGGGTCGATTCAAATTTTAAACCATAGATATTTTGACATGACTGTAGAACAAAATGTTAAACAAAAAAGAAAGACAAAGTTATCCTAGCCTCTTTCCAATTTTGAATTGATAACCTCTTTCTTGGAGGAAAATTAAATAAAATTATAAAATATTTTATATTTCTGAATTTGCTCAAAACACCAAACATGTGAAGCATCCTCTTTCGGAGAATAGTTAAAAGTTTTAGGTAATCAAGGTTTTCAATGATTAATTAATGAAACATTGTTTATAAATTTTGTTATGGTGATTGAGTGGAATTACATTCCTCAGAAGCCTGCAAAATGTTGAGCCTTCCTGATAATAAAACGACATTTATTGCGTCCGACTCATTCGAGATTCTTCTCAACGGGTTGCTGGCGCCGGCAACAACCCTTTTTTTTTTCTTCAATCTCAACTATTAATACCTCTCATTCTCAATACATTTCTACACATATTCAATATATTCCTCTCAACTTCTCATTCACATTCTTCTCTCATTCCCTTCCACATTTCATTTTTCTCTTCAATAGCCGCCAATCGTCCATCTCCATACACCGAGGCCAAGTCGGAAATATTGGTCTGTGTTTGGATCGGCCACCAACCATTTAATATGCAACCACCGATCACTACAACCGTACTCACCCTGCCGCCACGCCAAAGAGGAATGCAGAAATGTTGTGTCACCATTGAAGCTGAACCATCAATGCGTGCACTTGATTCAAAGTAGATGCACCCAACAAGTTCCAGCCACTGCAACCGTGGCACAAATGATGGAGTGAGCTTTACCCGAGTATCATACCGTTTACGGTACTCCATTCTAGCATGTGGGCATGTGGAGGATCATGAGAGATGATCCCGATTTCATTGCTATAATTTGAAATTGTTTGTTTTCAATTCAATAAAATGGTTGTAATGTGTAATTTCATTTCCTTAGAATTAAGTAATTTCATTGCATTTGAAGTATTATATTTGTGAATAAAATTAAATTAAAATACCATAAAACTCAAAAACTCAAAACTACTCATATGAGCCAACAAAATGAGGCCTTTCAATACCATAATTGACTCATAAGTGGCCGGCCCAGTTGAACCTCAACCAATATTGAAGCTCTCAGAAATGTCACTCTCAATTTGTATTATAAAGACTGAAAAAGGTCACATATCAAATTGCAAAAAAATGGAAAATCACGTAAACTTTGCAAAAATATTAAACATATTTTCTTGAATGATAATTGTAATTACAATTACTAATTAAAATTCATTAAAAGCAATTAATAAAAATATCTACTGTAAGCCTGTAAGTTGGGATCAGAATTTGAAAAGTTGTAATATATATTTCCTGATTCTTTTTACTTTTATTGGCACAAAAATACTAGATCAAACACAAAAGTTAAAAAAATAAGGAATCGTGATTATGTCTTGAAGACTTACCTTGCCAATCAAACGAGACTCAGAATCTTTAGTCATTTAGAATTTTCTTGTAGTACGTTTCTTTCTTTGTTTCTCTATTAGAGGAGTTGCTCTCGTGCAGACACGCGCGCTTTTCCCACACGTAGCACGCACCCGTATTTTTTTATTTTTATTTTTTCAATTTTTTTATTTCAGTTTTTTTTTTCGATTTTTTGTTTTAAATTTTCAAATTTTTTTTTCCGACGTAGCCTTCGGCTATGCCTTCGCTCCGATTATTAATATGAGGTTAATCGTCGGGCAATAATTTGGACTTTTTCGGCTCACTCCGAGGCCTTCGGCTTCTCTCACTTGAATCTTGACTAATGAAGAAGCGACAAACAAAAATACGAAGCGACAAACAAAAAAAAGAGGAAAAAAATGTAAAATTTTTAAAAAATAAAAATTGAAATTAAAAAACAATTGAAAAAAAAACTGAAATTGATAAAAAAAACAAATAAAAAACTAAAATAAAAAAATCGAAAATTAAAAAAGAAACTGAAAAAGAAAAATACGGGTGCATGCACAACACAAGCCGCGCGGTCTTAAGGTGTGCGGCAGGTCGCACCGGAGTTTTTGCCCTATTAGAGATGGCATTTTCATAGTTTAAGCTATCGGCTAAGTTGTCGTCCAACTAATCAAGCAACATAGCTGTCATTTTCATAGAATTCAGTTGGTTTTAATCAATCTTGGGGTAGGTAGTCTTAATTTATCCACCTATGTTTTACATTATTGATAACCAATTTTGTTGGGTGCCAATTTTATCTCAATACATATATAGTTAGTGATAATTTGTTACCCAATAAATACAAATTTGATTCAATTTTATTGTGAGTTCAAATTTGTACACCTAAAAATTAATTACATATGACAACAGGATTGACACATAGAGTAGGATATATACAATGTTGTTTTGTTGCGAAAATACATTCTATATATACTATGGTTCTTCTTTTGATGATAAACATGATCATACAAAAATCAACAGATTAAAATTAACTCTTAATTCCTAGCGGAGAAATTTATATTGGATCATCCTCGAATTTCAATAGGGTCGGTTACTCTGGTGCGATCGGTCAACTTTTATTGTTGACTTTTTTTTAAACCTTGGTTCCTTGATATTTTTAAAACTTTTTATGAATTCTAATTGGAATTAATAAACTCTACGGAGATTAATAAAATCTAAGGGGAATTAATAAATTCTAACTGAAGACTAATAAATAATACTAGTAATTTGAAATAATTTATGAAAAAACTTCAAATTAAAAAATTTATGAAAAAACAAAAAAGTTAATGATATCATTGACTTGCGGCCAAGCTGCAGCCGATCGTACCGTAGATACTGTATTATGGTATGGGAATTTTTGTGTAATTTAAAATGTTGGAGGCATGATGGATACTGGCCACCTATGGAGAGCAGAGACAAAAAAAGAAATGATGGTTGTTTGCCAATTAACACTCTCTCTCTTCCACAAAAGCTATACTTACTTTCAATACCAATACCGCCCACTTACATCATGCAAACGCATGTCTAACGCTCATCCTTAGTTATTGCAATAAACTCGGTTTATCAAAATTAATTTCGCTGATTATTTTTTTAGTATTAAATTTATTGATATTGTTTCACCACGTTATTGCCACTGTCCTACTATAACTAGATTAATTTATGTCCAAGGTAAAACAAATATACTCTCTTTTTTCAGTTATAGTTAAATTAATTATGAGGAGTTATCAATTCATGTAGTTAGAGTTTAGGCACAACCGATTAATGTGAAGTTCAGTAGAGGTAGGGACATACATGCTTCTTTATCTTCTTCATCATTAACTTAAACTTGAAGTTTATTCATGATTAACAATTTTATGAAGAAAACATTATTGACAACTTTGTTCAAGATGTCATAATAAGATAAACTGGCCAGTTTTGGTTGTTTAATCGAAGAAAGTTAAAATCGCTCATGAAAATATGTATGTGTGCGTGACTTAGGAATGTAATTAATTGCTTATATGCAAAAGGATACTTAGTAAGTACATTTACGTTAATCAATTAATTTGCACACTTTTTATATCTATAAATATTGTTTATATATATACGTGGGAAATTCTACAGTCACCATTATACTATATAGGTGTATTTCCCTTTTTTTTAGAGCAATAACTAACTATATGAAGCTCCGCAATTCGATCGTTTGTAATTAATAATTCTCAAACTATATGAGAAGATAATAACTTTAATAGACAAACATGTGTGACATGCATGTTTAATCTACAATACGTTAGTGAAGATTCAAACTTATAAAAGTTGTGACCATGAGTTCATCACCCACTTAACTATACTGGGCTTCCAAAATAACAGAACGTTTTACGCATTTTTCTTAATCTAAAAATGGCGTTACACGCGAATGTATGTATGTAAAACTAAAGAATTTAAATAATTAATTAATTTATATAATAAATTATTACATCTAAATCCACAATTGTACCCGATCTGAAGTTTAGAGATCAAGGAATAAGGATGTTATTGGGCGTGCTTTTAGTTTGTCTTAGATTAGTTCTTTCACCAATTCTCAAAAAGCTGCTCGCTTTGTGATATAGATAAAGAAATAATAAATAATTAATCTCATTGTTAAAAAAAATAACATCAATTATAACATATATAAATGGCAATAATCATTGGAATTTGGAGAAAATATTTTGAAGTTCTAAAACCTTAATTTTCACAAAATTTATGCATTATGTTCATTCATGTGCTTGATAGTTACATTTAGCAACTGAAAATGTTGTAGGGATCAAGGGGATACAATACAATGCATCTATTGAGCTTTAATTGGTACTCAATCACATAAACTTTTGAGTGAGCCATCTTTATCCATCTCATCAATATTACAATTTAATTGCAAGATTGCTCACACAACAATACACACATATGTAAAAGTGGAGCATATACAAATGTTTCCTAATGTATGAATTACGAACAAATATCAACTATTAACTATTGATTTTTACAAGATGTAGACGTGACGTAAAAATATTATCATTAATTAAAGAAACAATTTGTTTATGCATAAATAAGTATATAATCACTATATTTAATATTCTATTGAGCGCGCCCATCAAAATCCTAATAAGATCGGATCAATCGGCAACCGCATCCAAGTCCATCTACAATCATATAAAGATTTATACCATTACCAATATAAATATGAAAATGAAACAAATTAATATGATTATTCGATCAAGTAGATCCAAACGTGGTGCACTTGTCGAATGAGAAAAATGAGAATTGCTTGATCAATGGCTAGTGTGATGCAATCAGATGGAATGGAATGATGGCACACCAATGGCCCACCAAAAATATTTGGAGCACGAAGATATACTACTAGATAAAATAAATTTACTAATTAATGTTTACAATTGAAGAGGAGATGATAACGTTATAATAGGGTTGTTTGGAACTTGGGAAAAAAATGGTGGGTAGAAGTGGGGTTGGAAAAAGATATAAAGGAGAGTGGAAAGGTAACAAGCTTTTTTCTTGCCAAAAGTCAAATAGGCCCCTCCTACCATCAATAATCACAATCATATCTCTACTATTCATGATGATGCAGAGGGGAAGAGATTTGCAACCAAGATTCATCATCATTAGATTCATTACCTATTTTCATTAATTATTAATTACTAGTATTACTTATTTTTTGTTTTCTTAGGAGTAAAGAGGAAACCCTAGTAAAAAAAAAAAAAAAAAAAAAAAAAAAACTCTAGATTTATTCACCCCTCCCGTGTTTCTAAAAGTCAATTACAAGATTCTAACTATAGCTATTTTAGATCTTACGAGATACTACTATTGTTAATTTATTATCTTCAATAAAATTGTAGGTGTTTAAAAACAACAAGCTACTAAGGTTTTCAGAAGTTAGTGGAGCAATTGTAATGATTGGGTCTCTCTTTTTATATATGTACTTTATTCAAAATAGATTAGTTAATTATAATTTTTCCCTCAAAAGAAATATTTATCAAAATATTTAAGTAGTTAACAGATTATTAAACTTGTCATAAGCACAGAACAAAACAATAAAGACAAAAATTAATACATAAATTAACTTGCTTTATAATCATTTGATGCGTTGAAAAAGTGCAATACAATTTTGGAAACGTGATATTTAATTGTTTTGAGACAGATCATTTTACTACTAAGTTATCCTAATCGACGGAAGGTATACATATTTATTATTAATGAGAAAAAACTGCAATACTGTTTGCTATTTTGTAGGTAGTTGACATGCAGAAAGAGAAAGTATTGGCATAGGATCCAGAAAAAGATCACAAAAATGAGTAGATATGGTGCAAGTCATGTGCAGCCCACAGCTATATACAAAAGTTGACACTCCTTTGCACAAACAAACAAAACCTAAAGAATAATGTTAAGACAACTACGCCTCAAACTTCAAACAATCCTAAAACATTCCTATTGTTTTTGTCTGTGTTTTTTTACCTTTTAAGACGTCAATATTCTATCCAATTTTAATTAAACAAAACATATCTAATACTATTAACTTTTATGGACCATAATTTTTTTTGACCCATAACTTTGAACGTGTTATAAAAGAAAGACTAAATTTTGCGGCCTTACAATTATAGGATAAAATTTCAAAAACTCGACATTTAGAGGATAATTTGAGTCTGATCAGACTAAATCGTACCTTTTTCTCACGTGAGTTGTAACATGATTTAAGTGACCCGCGATATACCTGCGTGACCTCCAAATAAGCTATCAACTCAGCAAAGAAAGATGAATTGATGACTATTACAAAAGGTATTACTGAAATGTAAAATTAAAGATTAATTTGGCCAACACAAAAAACTCTCAAACCTAACCCCACCCCAAATCTTTACAGAACCTCAAATGATAGCAAAGAAGAATCTCTTTCCCATATAGAATTGAATCTGAAGCCAGGGGAGGTGAGGTATCCTGAAATTTCCTTTTTTTTTGTTTGATTTTCTTTCACTCTATGATGCCACCCGCTCAAGAATTATTCTTTTTCAAGAGGGTTCGATTTGGGAGTATTTTAGTTTTCACCAAGTTAATTTTAATTTTACATCACAGTAATACCTTTGTAATGGCCGATTCATTTTACAAGGCTGAGTAGATAGTTTATAGGAGGCCACATAGGTATCAGGTCGCTTAAATCATGTCACATGAGAAAAATGTGCGGTGTTGCCCGATCATATCGAGCTCAAATTTGTACTCTAATTGCCAATTTTTTGAAATTTGCCCCACAATTGCATGCGGTAAAAAATTTGTCCTTTGGCAACACGCCTTAGGGGGCCTAAAAAAACTTTGTACTCTCTTTAATGTTATAATGGACACTATATAAAATATCAGGTATTATT
The DNA here is from genome assembly GCA_029490685.1 of Schizonepeta tenuifolia. Classification (NCBI taxonomy): domain Eukaryota; kingdom Viridiplantae; phylum Streptophyta; class Magnoliopsida; order Lamiales; family Lamiaceae; genus Schizonepeta; species Schizonepeta tenuifolia. The sequence goes on along the minus strand of CM055956.1, from coordinate 75,195,877 downwards.
ACGTATAATAAAAAATAAATTGTGCAGATCGGATCCATTATCACTTTTCATGTATTAATAATTTACTCAGTGGCTTACCCTAACTTGATGTGTCGGAATTATATAAAAACGATTAAAGGTTTCACCGTAGCCGTAGGTGGTGTAGTGATGTATTTGATAATATATAAATTAGACCCTCTAGAGGAGCCCTGCCTTAAATAAGTGACAAACTAGCTTAATCAGACTTAAGCTCACCACTTTTTCTCTTTTACATCACTCCTCAATACAGTACAGTATTTGGTTAGACAAATTCTTGAACTATTAAAAATATTTTTAAATAGGAAGAAAAAAAAAATGTGGGGGATTAACTTTAGCCAAAAGGTGGGACATCTCAGACAGCTCCTTATTGTAGTGTGTGTGTGTGTGTGTTTAGATTCAGATACATTTTTTCATATGGTTAGATTGAAATCTGCCAAGAGTAGTGGAGGAAGAGGAAGGGTCGACCATTCTAGCTAAAATGTATTTATATCCATCCATTTTAATTTACTTTGTGTTTATAGATTCTAGTACATCATAAATACACTTCATTTTTCTCTTTATGTCATTTTATATGTGCCGTACTACTATTTATAATGGCGACGGGGACATGAGTGAATTGTATAGTAGTATTGAGTTACTTTTAGCAGAAAAACTTTCTCTTATTTTCCATATATATGTATTTCCATAATCGAAGGCCTTTCCATTTCTTCTTCATCGCTGCAAATTAACTAATCTCCAAAACACACAGTAGGAGGTGAAAGAGATCTCCTCATGTCTTCTGCACCTGCACCCCAAGCCATGGTGAACCAGAACTTGTTTGAAGAACAAGATATGATATTGTCATCACAGCTTGGGGTTTTCCCTTTCCACTCCAATTCAAATTTCTCATCATCTCTTTCTCATCTTCTCCCTCTCCCACTAGGGTTCAACCAGCCCCTCAAAACCCTTGTTGCAGATTCACCTCTCCCAACCCTTTCTGATCACTCCATTCTCACTAAGCACAAGGAAGAAGACTTCACATCTCACTTTTCTGGACTACCCCAGATTCTTTCTCTGCAAAGATCAGCTTCAAATTACTGGTAATTAAAACACACACACACACACACATCTGTATATCGATAAATAGGCAGCTCTTTAATTTTTTATACAAATAAGTATTTAATGTTAAAATTTATGATGATTTTAGGGCATGGGGAGAGTTGAGTGATTGCATGAGCATGAAGAGAAACGTAGGGGATGATAACCTGGGCGTGTCGGCAATGAAGATGAAGAAGATTAAGGCAAGAAGAAAGGTGAGGGAGCCCAGATTTTGCTTCAAGACCATGAGTGATGTAGATGTTCTTGATGATGGTTACAAATGGCGAAAATATGGACAGAAAGTTGTCAAGAACACACAGCATCCTAGGTAAATCAATTTACTTTATTTCAATTTCTCTTCTTTGAATTGTTGAGTTTAATTTCTTACAATTTTCATATCATGACTTTTTAATTTGTCAAAAATTTTAATTGGATTAATTGACTATATATGAGCTGGGAAATGTCAGATTTCATGCATGAGCAATCGAGTATATGCATAATGATGGATATTTCTGATTAAAGTCAATCTAAGACGGTAGTTCGAAATTGTTCTTCATTAATTATTAATCTCATCATCAATATATAAGTCATGTTAATGCTCAATAACAAAGGCAAAAGTGACCTATAATTGCTGATTTCAAGGATATTGTATTCTTAATTACAGCAAAACAGACTGTAATAACTGATCATGATGCATTATTGCACTATGTTGTGGTTTCATCTTAACTCCTTTTGTTAGATTGCTGCCCAAATCTTGAATGAGTTGAAAAACCCTAGTTGAGAAAAGGGGGGAAAAGAGAGCAATAATAATAATAATTATCATAATTATAACTATTATGCTTATGCTCAAATCTCCATTCTTTCTATGTGAGTATAGTTTTTGAAATGAAGATCTATCTAGGGAGATACCCTTTTTCATGATTTAGCTTTAGGGTTAAAAAGTAAATCCATCTTTTTATTACCAAATGATTACAACCTAAATATTATTATTTGAATTTCCCCTCAATTAGCAAAGTGTGCACACTTTTATACTATATGACTAGGGACATTTTGAAGAGAGCCCACTCTGTCTGCAAAAGCTAACTGTTTTGATCATGAATCCAGCAATTGCCAGTTTGATATTGCAGAATTATGCCCATTGCCAACTCCATCTAATTTTTTCTTCTCATTGTCCTTTTTTTTTTCCTTCATTTTTTCCTTCCTTTTTCTTGTACTAGGTAAACCCATGATGTTTTTCCACAGTGGCCTACCACATTTCTCTTTTGTCCATATCTTACAACCATTAATTGGTTTAAATTTTTAAATCTCCGGTTACCAATAGATAGAAATAAACGGGCTAATCAATCACATGCTTTGATGGGTATACAAAACTCCTGCTCTTACGTGTCCAAAGTCTTTTGGTTGGCACAAATACTTTTTGTTATTTTAAAGAAATAGTTTCTTGTGCAATAGTCTGCAAATCATTATCTAGATGTGAAGACGTTGTATTATGTGCAGGAGCTACTATAGATGCACACAAGATAATTGTCGTGTCAAGAAACGCGTAGAGCGACTAGCAGACGATCCGAGAATGGTGATAACAACGTACGAGGGCAGGCACATTCACACTCCATCACACGATGAAGAGGATTCTCAAGCTTCTTCCCAACTCACTAACTTCTTCTGGTAGTGCCACTTTGATCCATTATGTTCTACTGCCTTATACTAAGAGAACTTGGGAATAATGACACTCCATATATATATAGGGATAGAACATTGTACTTTCATATATTGTATGCGTGTATCATTATGCAATTCGGATCCTCCTTTTCGTATTGTGTTCCAATCTCGTATTTTATTATGCAAATAAGCATTGTTGGGTATGTTATACTCACCGGTGCTTGTAAATAAAATACGAGATTGAAATGCTATACGAGATAGAGGATATCGTGTGCCGCATATGTGCCCTCATTTTACTGGGCTTATAGAGGCATGCTGCCACTGCTTTGTAGTTTCATTGTACCGTATATATGAACTGCAAAATGCTCTTCTAACATGTTGTGGACTGGACCTTTACCTTCTTTTCAAATACTATCTCTTTTTTTCCAATTACTATTTCCAAAATAATATTGTTTGGTCTAAATGCAAAATACTGACTGTATTCATCAATTTTGTACTTTATTTAGACAATATAAGAATATATATCTGATTCAATTTACGGATTTGAATTTAAGCATTGAAACTCTATAAGCATGAAAAATATCAAAATTAGCCCTAAGAGATAAAAAGAAACTAATAAAAAAGGAAAAGCAAAAAGAAAGAGATAAGGAAAAACTCACCCGATTTAAGACTCCGGGCCTAAAATCAGACTTAGTGCTCCTTTACCAAAAAGAGAAGCCCGTTTACGAGACTGAAAGTAGATAATTTGGCCCAGTTCATATCTAGCCTAACTAACTAATTATGCGCTTCAATGTATAAAAGATACTAGAATTTAAAGGAAATCTTATTTACAACTCCGATTCCACTCGGTATACTATAGACTACTCTCCAAATTATTAGTTTGAAAATTTGATAAATCTGATCGGGGCACACCTTAAGCCTGTCTATAAACATATTTAGTTAACAAAATAAATTATCTTTTTCATAAATTACTTAACTATTTATGTTGATTGTTGCGTAAAATGTATTCCCTCCGTCCTACCAGACATGACCTGTTTCTTTTGAGCACGGGATTTAACGAGAAAACAATTAAAAATTGAAGGTATGTTTAGTGGAGTTTTTAAAGTGAAATAAAGTGGGTAGAGAGATTGAATAGTGGAATAAAATGGATAGAGAGGAGGGAATAGTGAATGGCACAAAAAATGAAGTGAAAAAGTAGAATGAAAGGTGTAAAGTGAGTTGTTTAACAAATTAATTGGACCCTAATCATCTCTTAATTATTTTTAGAAAAAGAAACGGGACAACCTGAAAAGTTTTACAGGCCAATAATAACATGATATAAGGAGTAATTAACACGCAATTTAAATGTAACACTACAAAATTAAGGGTGTTAAAAAAATATCTTGTCACGTATTGTCCTCTGGAGTGGGACCAAATCGTTGCGATAGATATGACAATGAAGTTGGGTCAGTGTGAGAATGGACAGTGGGACCAAGTAAATAAATTTTGAATGATCAACTACTAGATATAATCTATAAAAAAATTGTTATGTTTATAATTAATTTATTTTATATTTTATACTACCTCTTCCTATTTAAATTTTGTGCATTTCCATTTTTAGTACGTTTACTTTAAATTTTTACCCTCATTTCAACCTATGAATTACAACTATACCATTCAATTAACCCTTTTATTAAATTACCCAACCCAATTACATTAAACTCAATCCACTAATCTAAGTACTACTCCTAATAACTACCCAACCCAAATACTCCAATATCCAGCCCAAATATCCTAACCTTAAATCTCAATTCACTCGCCGTCTCTCTCATTCTCACTCACTGCAACCCTAAATCCCTAATTTCTCTCGCCGTCTCTCTCATTTCCTCATTCACTTGGTGATGTTGTCTCCATCTCCGGCACCGTCTTCTCCCCCAAATATGCCACGGTTCTGGAAAGATATATCGGTGGAAATGCCCACCCACTTCTCTCCCACAGACATCGATTCTTGTTTATTGCTCACCGATTCATGGAGACGGTGGTGCCGGAAACAACTTTGACGGCTATGGATTCTGCATTTCCATGTGTTGCGATATCTGATTCCGAGCAAATCATTCATCTCTCCGATTTGAGTTGACTCATGTTGGATCTGCTCAAACTTGTGATTCTGCCGCCGCTGCCGTCGAGATCTCTGCAATGCAATTCCCTAAGTGGTGCGGAGATATTACAAGGTATCTTCAATTCTTGGGAATTTTTTTCCCTTCTGTGCTGATGATCAGTGAGGCTGGTTCGGGGGATCCTGATTCGACGGAAGAAGGCATGGTATTGCCGGATGCACAGTCCTCATTCGACTCCGACATTGATATGGAGACGGTCGTACCGGAGACACCACCGGAGGAGGCAACACCTGAATGCTCTCTTTGGTGGAGAGACGAAACTAAGTATCTCCAACGGTTGGGAATTTTTTTCCCTTCTGTGCTGAGACTCATTCAACCAGGTTATTTTGTTCTTTACTCTCTTGGTGGTGTTGGGGACTGGTGATGCCATTTTCTGATGATGAATCTGATGTTGTTATCTATTGGCTGCCATTTTTTGCATTTTTGATGCAATTCTTTGTTGGCTTGTGATGCCATTTTCTGTCTTTTCGATGCAATTAACCATTGGTTAGTCATTTGAGTGAGCTGATGCACTTGATGTATTATTTGATTTTATGCATATGATGTACTGCTTCATTGCTCTGATGTCTGGTTATGTCCCATTGATGCCTTTATTTTAAGAATAAGATAATGCACATGATTTATTATCTGATTTTCATGATGAATTTGATGCTGGACTTGGTTGGAACTGATGAATTTGATACTATACTTGATCTTCATGATGAATCTGATGCTACAATTGGTCTGAACTGATGAATTGGTATGTGCTTGATGAATAAATGATGATTTTTGTCTAATGTTCTAGGTGATTAAATCCCTCAATCCCATTGATGCCACCACTATCATTGTTTGGAGGTTGATTTAGGACAGTTAGTGTGTAAATGCCTCTATCCTATTGATGACACCACTATGATTGTTTAGAGGTTGATTTAGGACAGTAGTTGTGTTAGATTCATGCAAGTATAAGTCAATGATGCAAGATTTTAATTTCATTGCTGAGACAAAAGTGTGATGCACAAAAATATACCATCACATCATTCACATGTTTACATCCTAAACAACAGCTTCAATACTTAAACCTTGTTGCTTATATTGTAAACTGAGCAAAAAACTTAGCTTGAGGCTGTTATCCTTGCATTCCCATTTCATTGAAAGCATCCACTAGTACATCAATGCTCTGTATGTCTTCATTCACTTGTGCAAGGTGATTTATATGAGCTATGCAGTCTTCAACAAGCTTTTTATCCACTTTTAGGGATTCTGACAGACTCCCTTCTCTAATGTGCTTATCTTTGTTCATGTGTGGCACCTTGTAGTTGTTGCCTCCTCTGTGCTTCATGATTTGAGTGTAGCATCCTTGTAGGGTGAGGAAAATATTGTTGAGCTTGTATGTGTCAAACTCTGCAAATGCTTCAGTTACATTCTTCATTAAGTCATTCCACCCCTTTGTTGTCTTCCTGTCTTTGAGTGTTTGGATTGCTTTGAAAAATCCAAGATCATTCACATTGCAATCTGGTGAATTTGCTGGTTGATTGACTAGTTCTATGTGGAATCCATTTGTATTTGCTGCCTTCATGAAGTCTGGATCATCTGCCTTTATGTGAGGTCTAGCATTATTTTGTTGAATAAGAATGTGTTTGCTTGCTGATTCTGGCCACTTTTTCATCACAGCAGGGAGTAACTGAAAAACAAATTAGATGATGAATGAAAAATACAATCATTCTGATAGTAAATGAACAATACTTACCTTGTTGATCATGACATCTTTCATGACTGATATATTCACAGATGCTATTGGTTTGGTGATTAGTGTACCCTTTGCTCTGTTCTTGGAATTTCTAGTTGCAGGTTCTGTTGTTATGAAGGGAAAAATTCCTATTTTTTCATCAAAAGTGCATGTACCATCCTCACTGTATTGTGGCTTGCTTACAGCAGCAAGAAACATCATATTGTCTATAAATCTTTTTGACTTGCAGTATCTGTATGGTTCTTCCTCTCCTGGAAGAAGATAATACCTATCTTTGAGCTTAGTGAGGTTGAACCATTTCTCATCAATGTGGATAATATTATCTATCTTCTGAAACTTCACTTTACCATCTACAATGTCTGACCCCAACTGCTTTAGACTCCATTTTAGTCTATTGAATTTGTTCTCTTCTGTGAGTGCTGGTTCGATTGAGTTGGTATGTGTTCTTAACTGTTTTCTCTTGTACCATTGAGCAATCAAACTCTTGTTCACTTTCAGCTTCTCTGCCATGAGTCTAAATGATGTTCTTTCCAAGACTGATAGAGTTTTGATTTTCACCACATCTATGGGTTTTCTAACTGTCATTTTTCTGCCTTTCATGTTTGATTTGATTTAGATAGGTCCTCCCAACGCAAGCTGTTGTTGAGCAACCTTCCATATGGAGTGGATGGTGTTTCTGTAACATCCAAACTTGGATGTTGCCTCAGCCAAGCCTCCATGCCTCACCTTGTTGTTTTTTTAGTTTTGAAGGAGCCATTGAGCAATCATATTCCTCTGTTCCTGGGTGAGATTCAGTCGCTCCCTCTGTTGAACCATTTTTTTTTTGTCTTCTTAAATTTTGTATTTATGAGCTTTGAGAGAGTAATGAATGAAATGGTTGTAGGAGAATTAATGTGTAGCTGTATTTATGGAGGAGAGATAGTACCCTCATTCAAATTTCCCTATTTTTTTTGTTAAAGTGTTGGGAATCCTACTGCATTTAATGCACAATTCCCTCTTTTTTTTTAATAAAGGCACCATTTTCTTTGGTTAATTAATGGAAAGTTCCCTCTTTAATTCTCTCAATTCATGTGCAGTCTTTAATTTTTTCAAATTTCTGTCAATATTTTTATTGTTTTCTTTAACTGTTGTTTATGAAACCAAAAAAAAAAACCAAGAAGTGTTGGTTATGAAAAAAAAATGAACAAGGCATGTATGAAGCAAAAAAAAAAAAAAAACGGCTAACAAATGTTTATGTGAAAATTTAAAAAAAATCGAGCAAGGCATGGTTGTGAAAAAAAAACGAACAAGGCTTCATTGATGCACAAAAAAAAAATGGAACAACAAATACTTTGTGAAAAAAAAGAAGGAATGTTTTGCCTACTTGATTAACAAAAGTAATCACTCTTCTAATTCACACTAAACTTGGGCCCCTTTCTCCACTTAAAAACACTTTACCAACTTTTCTTAGTCTCCGTGCCATCCCTCAAATGCACAAGAAATAAATGGACGGGGGGAATATAAAGAATGTCATTTCAAAATTAATCACTGCGATTTTCTCAAAAAATAAGTAAAATTTTAGTAGATATATATGGTACTCCGTAATTAAACACTAGTAAAATTATAATTAAACAATCAAATAGAAGAGTTTGACAAAAAAGGGCCAGTATGTCAGTATTAAATTTTGCAATTGAATCTAAAACGAAATTAAACTAACCGTAATTTGTAACAAAGTACTAAATGTTAGTACTCTACTTTTCCTGTAACTGTAATTTTTGGGTGGTCACCTGAAGTGTTCACACGATAAAATTCTCATTCATATAGTAAGTACGTAAATCATACTCCATGAGTGTGTAGATGCAAGCCATCCTGAAAAAATTGATCTTACCGACTTAATATACATAAGATATTAATGCATTGTTCAAATTTCAAACATTGATCAGTACATACTAGTATGGTGTTCGTGCGATTGTACGGGAGATAAATTATCATTTTTTTAGTACATGATCACTAGTTATACTTAGCAAAATAAACTGCACTTTATCGGGCTATTGTAGTAACTAGCAACAAGTATCGTATCCTCAAGGACTATTAACTCGAATTTATGTTGAAAACGAAATTTATGCACCTTCCTACTATTCAAGTTTTGCAAACAACATGGTTGTTGATTAGTTAAAGCACTTAAACACGAGATCAAAAACAAATAAGCAAGCAAATAAGCAAATTAAAGTAGACAAAAGATTAAATAACGAACAAGGAACAAATTAATAGCAAGTGTTGGTTCTAGGGATTCAATCCGATTCTAGATGGCTTGATCGAGACTTCCTAATCCATGAAACCAATTTTAATCTCCTAATCGAGAAGCAATCACAAAACTATTCACTATTCTCTCTCGAAAAATAGCAAAAGAAGATCATTTTAACGACTCTCTCGGCTAAGACTCGAGACGACAAAACAACTCCAAATAGCACAAAGATTACAAACTTCCATGCATAAGATCATCACCTACTAAGTCTCCAACCATGCATGATGTGTAATTTTATTTCCATGTATGTAAAAACCTACTAAGAATTTCTACAAACATTTGGCATGCAAGGAAGTTGATCAACAATTCCCACATGAAGAAAAAGCTCCAAATCCACATTCAATTAGAAGAAGGCAACTAGAATCAATAAGCTATGATCATTCCATCATCAAATCATCTCAAATCCCCAAAACCAACACAGAAAATTTAGCTAGACATGAATGAAATTAAAGAAAAATAAAAGAGAATTAATTGCATAATTGAAACACTAAGAACCCAATGAGGAAATCTTCAACTAGTCTTCAAATCCAACCTTCTTTTTTTAATACAATGATTATCAAATGTTTTAAATCCTAAATGGAAACTTTGGGAAGGGAAAAACTAAACTAAGGATAGATGATACACGTTTTGGGGCTGAGCTCCTCTATATATAGTGTGGAAAAAGTGCTAGAGGGTGACAAAATCGCAAAAAGGGCAAAATCGTCCAGTTTTAAATGAAATTAGCAAAATCGGCGGTCCGGCGCACCGAATCGGGGCCGTAGCCTGCCAAATCGGCGGTCTGGGCCTCAGGCGCCGATTCGGCCGCCGATTTGGAATAAAGCGTGAAGTGGAATACAACATTTTTCGGCGGTTCACCCCTGAACCGCCGGTTTTTTCGTGTAAACCACCGATTCTTGACTTCGGGGCGCCAGTTTCGCGCTTGTGCTGTTTTTCGTCCGGTTCTTCACTTTTTCGTCCCGATTCTTCGACTCCGCTCTTCTACGACCCTTTTAATCCAGTTTAACGTCTCTTGTTTGACCTACACACATACACAATCTCCACCAAACGTGAAACCAATCCAAAATAATGAAAATATTCCAAAACAAATCACATTTAACGGCAAAGCTTGGCAAAAAAAGGTAAAAAACGCATTTAGTTGCTACGAAAATAGATGTTTATCAGTACAAAGACTCTATATATAATTTATCGTCGGATAAAATTAGTTGTGCAATAATTACAAAAAAATCAATATTTAACTTGCAACAATGAAAAAATTATTTGAATATTATTATATGGTGTTAAAATTTGCAATTAGTCCAAAAAATTATATTACGACATTTGATGAAGAAATATTAATCAGTCAATACATAAATTATTATTGAATGCATAAATACATAATTTATTACATGAATATTAAAAGGATGAATATTAATGATTAAATATTAATTAATACTTATGTAGAATTATTGAATAGTTTTTTAGAGGGGAAATTTTCCCAAAGCTAGTTTATTTTAATATATTTATATAGACTAATAAGTAGCCCGTCGAGACTCGAGGGAAAATAATTTTAATAATTTCTTCTATATAAATATACTTTTAAATTAGTTTTGTTTTCGGTAAATAATATTTTATTTCGCTAAAGTAAGTAAAAGAAGAAAAATAAACATATTACAAATGATAAAACAACCAAACAACAATCATACCACTATAATTTTGAAAAAAAACTTGTCTTTGTCTCTGGACGTTCCCTCTTACTCTCTCTCTAGAACTTCTCTCAAAAGACTTACTAATATTTAAAAATAGATTTACATCTTATTTAAAAGTTGTTATGTTGTTTGCGTTAACTACAAATCAAACTTAGTAAATTAATTATATTTCACGTATCTAAACTTATAAGTATGAATGAATTTAAATCGATACTAATTCATTATATCTTTTTCAAATCTAAATTTGTTTAGAATTTTCAACATTTCAATTAAAATAGGGATTTTATTGTATATACTCGTCGCAAACTTATTGGGTAATAGTACTCGATAAAAATATAAACACTACAAAGTTAATAGTATTAACTAAAATTAGTAAAAATTATTCTTTTATGGCTATTTGAATTGTCTCGTTGGTTTGAATCATCTCGTTGGTTTATGGTAAATTGATAGCTCTAATCTTAGCCAAAGGCCGAAAAAGATATATTTGCATTTTCATTATGTATTTTTCAAATCTAAATTTGTTCAGAATTCTTCTACATCTCGATCAAAATTGTGACTTTATTGTATATACTCGTCGCAAACTTGTTGGGTTATAGTACTCAATAAACATCTAAACACTACAAAGTTAATATTAACTAAAATTAGTAAAATTCTTCTTTTTATGTCTAATTGAATCGTCTCGCTAGTTTGAATCATCTCGTTAGTTTGAATCATCTCGTTGGTTTATGGTAAATTGATATCTCTAATCTTAGCCAAAGATCGAGAAAGATATATTTTAATTTTCAAGATATTTTTTTAGCTATCTATCCATTCATTAGATTCAATGTGATATGAGTATTATTTTCTAGCAAACACTAATCGAAAATTTTAGAAAAATATGAATGAAAGATAAAGAGGATTCTATGTAAATATATTGATTAAATATATTTATTTAGTTTTCATAGAGATTTCGATTATAAAATTTCTATTGGCCTCTTAAATGCTAATTTGCTTATTTTGTTGCTTTAAATTTAATTATCGGCGCTATTTGTAGACTAACTTAAAAAATAATTTTATTTTTCATAATTATTAAATATATAATTAATAATGAAAATTGGATTATATAATTTGTAGTTAGAAATTGAGAATATATACTCCCTCCGTTCTGTTGAACTTGTCTCATTTGGGATCGACACGGAGACTAAGAAAAAAGTATTAGATGATAATTGTGTGTTTAGAGTAGTTAATAAATTGATATAAAGTGTTTTTTTAATTGATAAAGTGATATAAAATATTTTTGAAGTGATGTAAAGTTGTTTTGAAGTGATATAAAGTGAATAAAGTGATTTCTTAATTATTTCATTAAAAGGAAATGAGACAAGTTGAATGGACACCCAAAATGGTAAAATGAGACAAGTTGAACGGGACAGAGGGAATATCTATTAAGAATTGAGATATAGTAGTATATAATATTAATATTACGAATTAATAAAATACAAAGCTTTAAAGAAGTGTAAACAATAGAGATAAAAATAGTAATAACAAATATACATGAAGTATGAGAAATTATTATATGAATATAATAAGTAAGAGTATATATAATTATGAAGGGTTAATAGCCTGTAAATTACCAATTTTTTTCCAAATTCGCGAATTGCAACCGACAGATCAATTTTGTCCAATTAAATACCATACTTTCAATTTGTTTCAATGTGCAATCGAAATAGGGTTCCGGCGACGTAAAAAATTGGGGATTTTTTCACCGTAGCAAAAAATGGCGAGGCTGGCGCTTATGTGGCATCCCTCTGGACAAATAAAGTAAAGGGTTATTGGCCTGTAAATTACCAAACTTTTTTCAAATTTCCGAAATGCAACCAACATATCAATTTTGTCCAATTAAATACCATACTTTCAATTTGTTTTAATGTGCAACCGAAATAGAGTTCCGGCGATGTCAAATTGGAGATTTTTTCACCGTGGCAATTCGGAAACGGCAACGAAGCTGACACAGGCAAATGGGTTGCAAAATCAAGAGACCTTTTGCGAATCTCACAACTTAAGAATTATTAAATCACGTTGCAACCACAGGCTTGTTGAAAACCGCCGCCTTTTACTCTCATGAGGCCGCCGCTCAGTGGAGGTGGCTTTGACTATCGCCGGTTCACCACTGCTGAGTCATTGATTTTATCATCTTATTTTGGCTTTGTTGAGAGATTACGATATTTTGTGAAAAATTGAGATTTGTTTTCTTGAATTGAATTATATCTATTTTTGTACAAACTATATAGTGCCTTGACCTGTGCTATTTGGTTTGGTTTAGCGTTAAAATTGGAGCTCGAGTTAGATCTTCTAATTAATGAGGGCATTATGTTAATAGGTTTCCACGCATTGCCCTGAGTTTTGACTCAATTGCTTAGAATTGGTTTCACTGGACAAAGATGATCATGGTGTAATTTTGTTCGATTTAGCATCGAGTGTCTAGGAAAATAGAATAATAGGATTAGTTCACTCGCTATAGTGAAACGACGACGTTTTTGTTCAATTAGTGAAACGACGACGTTTTTGCTCCATAAAACGACGTCTTTTACTTTATTTGGCCAGAGGGATGCCACATAAGCGTATGGTATTTAATTGGACAAAATTCATCTGTCGGTTGCAATTCGGGAAATTGGAAAAAATTTAGTAATTTACTGGCCAATAACCTTAATTGATTCAAGATCTAAACGACGTCATTTTGGTTAAAGGTCCGACATGTCCACGCTGGATTTTTGGCCTCCATGTCATCATCGACGTCGCCGGAACCCTATTTCAGTTGCACATTAAAATAAATTGAAAGTATGGTATTTAATTGGACAGAATTGAACTTATGGTTGCTAAACCGGAATTTGGAAAAAGTTGAATAATTTACAGGCTATTTGGCCTATTATGAATTAATTATATTAAAAATATCAGAATAAAGGAAAATTACAACGGAAGACTGATGATGGAGCACCGTTTATTTTTTTATTATTAATTGATGATTGGTGCTACAATTGTTATTATTAGTGAATCCACGGGCGAACTGCTAGCACCAAATTGGGCACCATTGGGGAAAAAGAAGGAAACAAGGCTAAAAGAATTCATTTATTAATGGATTAGAAATTGGGGCTAAGGAGGAGACCATATTGGCTGGCACACTCCTCCATATTGGCTGGCACACACTTTCTAAGGTTATTAAAAACCATAATTTTGTGTGGTAGTTTAATGAGACACAGTCCTAATTTTTATTCTTTTCTTGTCTATAACCATAGTATTATTTTGTGGATTAGAATTCTTTTGGTGTTTTCAATATTGGGACCAACCTGGTCGATCTCCATTTCTTGTTACTCAATTCTTTTTTTTTTTTTTTTTTTTGAAAGGCTTGTTACTCAATTCTACTCCTAATTTGTAAATCTAATGTCTTCATAGACTACAATTACGGTTATTAACTATAGTCTAAGCCTTAGATTACTTTTTTTTTTTTTTTAAGTCTACGTGCATGGAAATAGACTTTTCTTTACTAATATTTCAGCATGTCTTAGGCCAAATTTGTAGTGGCGGAGGTTAAGTGAATCATAATACCATCTTTATCCCGCACTTCACATATTTACTCTAGTTTATTTATCTAATAGCAATATAAATTATAAATGTTGGTGTTTCTAATTTTCTATTCGTTAAGAAATTTTCAAAGGTTACTATTATTTTGGTCACTGTGATATATAATTAATTGTAACTTCGCAAATCTTAAATTTGGATCCCCTTAACATTTTATTTCGTTAGATTATTCGATGATGCCTATATAAAAAGTACTACAATACTGTTATATATATTACGAAAGATTCCAAAATTAACGATATTTGTTCTGCACAACTATATAAAAAGCATGCTAAAATTTCATGAGGGATGGTTTTTATCTTTTTTCTTTATGATCAAACATGAGGGGTAGTTATAACTTACTCATAACAATAATTTTATTTGGGCACATTGTGGCCAAACACATGCATAAAAAAAAGGAAAATAAATTATACTAATAGATTTAATTACAGTTCCTGTAACAGCCCGCTTCCGAACCTATGCGGATGCAGACCGCTACTAAAGGAGAAAGGGGAAGGGGATGAAACCATTAGACATCAAACATTGAATCATTAGTAACTCGAAAGACAAAGTAAGAATAATCAATTTGGTTTTTCAAAGATGATTTGAGGAAATAAATAAGTTTCCAAAAAGAGTTTTTAGAGAAACAGACGTTGAGTTTTCAAAAGAGTTTGATAATTAACCGATGTGGTTTCAAAGCGGTTTGCCCAATCGGCGAGACTTTAGCATTTAACTTAGGGTCGAAGTGTGAGGACTTCGGCCCATCGCAGGGATAGAGTTTGTCATCGACTAACCTCGAGCGGTTAATCGGCGCAGCATGAAAAGAAATAGAGTAGAGTTCGGAGTTTGTTTAGTTATTATAGACCAATTATGGATCCACCATAGTAACAAAATGAAAATGAGATTACGGATCGAACATCCGGTATCCTTGAGCCTTGAATACCCCCGTCTCACACCACCGTCGTCCGTCGCTCAACCTGCGTTTAAAACAAAATATTTGGGCTGAGTATAAAATACTCAATGGATTCTTTTGCCCCATTTTAGAAACCATTTTCATAAAGATACTTGAAAGAAATTTGCATGCTCATTTCATATATATAAAGTGGGTTTTTAAAAGAAAGCATTTTTACCCTTTATATACGTAAAATCATTTGTCATGGATTATCGTGCACGAAACATAAATCTCAATTACTGTGTTACCTTTACCCCTGTTCATCAAGTAGGGAGCCAAACCCACACTCTGAACCGTCATACTTCCCTATGCGCACTACCTTGACTTGATCAGAGTCCAAGACCGATCGTTATTATTGGCAAGAGAACCAATCATAAAAGAGGTAAACACAAGTAAAGAGCATATATAACATTTAGCATGCAAATTCGTATTTTAAAAGCAGTAGTTCAGGGCTTATTAACCCAAAAGTTACCTCCGTAGGATTTATAACCCACAGTTTTGAACATAGGAACCCACCTTGAGTTGTCGACAATAAACAGGTCCTCGATCTACTGCTTCACGTCTCTTACAACATCGTCTAAACACTTAGGTTTCTATTCGAGTAGGAGGTTAACACTTAATCACCAAGCATTAGTCATTAGTCTTTGGTCAAATCCTATTCCCGGTCTTAATCTTGAAGTTTAAACTTAATCGCCGGATCAAAGATCCAAAATTATTTGAATACCTTTTTAGAAACCATGCATTACTTTATTTAAAATCAAGCATCAATGATCAATTAAAACACGCCAATGCAATGATATGTGATGAGGGCACTCAAGTCATGTACATGCATACACATTAAACACGTAGTATGCATTCTTAATAATTAATTAATTAATTTAATTAACTTAAGGTCAAAGATCTTTGACCAATTTAACTTAGACAAATTACTTGGACACAAATATCAAACATGGCCCAAAGGCCCACTTAACAAGCCCAAACATTTTCAATGGATCTCACTTGGACAAATAAGAGCACACATTACCAAGCAAGACATATGGGCTTAGACTTAACACATTTAACTAAATAATAAATTGGGTCCAACACTCAAATTCTATTAGCCCAATCAAATAAGAAGTTCTAGTTGAACAAAGGATAAAAAAGTTCAAGTCCAATTGTATAGAAAATAGACAATTTACTATAAAAACTCCTTTTATAATTTATTAATCCATAAATAACTTATTAACTGACATTTGAGGAATAAATAAATATATAATTTTAAGAAAAATATTTTTATAAAATAATAATAACAAGGAAATTCTTTGGAAATTATTCTAGTGTACAAAAACACAATCGGGGCTTTGTAAAAATAGCAAACGACCTTCCGTCGATTTGCCCTTTTAAACTAATATCCTAAACTAACCAAATTACTACTTTCAAGTAATAAAAATCATTTTGAAGATACTCAAATTAATCAAACTCGTTGTTTGGGCAGATTACAAAATGCTAGTTTTTATGGAAAATTTCTGCGCAAGAGCTTCACAAAAAAAATTCATGGAGAACGCATCCCTTGATGGAAAAATAACTTCTTTATATCTTTGAAAACCTTGGAATGTCTACTGTATGATTCTAAAAATAATAACATTCATATCACAAGGGATCAAAGAGATATTAGCTAAATAAGGGAAACTGTCCAGTTGAAAGAGGTCAGTAGATAGTTGGAGGTGAGGAAGGAGTTTGGCTCAATGAAAAATTCTGATTTTTGGATATATTATAGAAGACACATAGGCTACATCATATTAAAATTTAAGCTCAATCAAAGATCATTTGATAGGGTTTTCGGGGCTGCATTTCTTCGAAGATGACATGATATTTGTGCAAAAAATTTGTAACTCTTAAGGATCTAGTATATGCACACATAAGGATCCACAAATCAACCATATAAACCCTAGATCTATACATATATCATGATAATAGCATAGATTTTTCAAGTTAAGAGAGAAATCCTAACATGCAATTTGCCTAGAACACATGTAGAGCATAGAAATGCATATATCTCATGGATTTGATAAAAAAATAGCAAGATAGCTTGAGGATCAAAGAGCTAAACCTCTCTCTTGGCCCTCCTCACACCTTATTTCTAACATGCAAACATATTCACCACCTATCATGGATTTTCTAAGAAAAGGGTGAAGAAGAAAGTATAAAAACAAGTTTAGACATTTTACCCAACTCTCTTTCTTCATTCCCTCTCACTTTCGGCCCTCTCCCTTTTGTGAGCTTGTGGAGTTCTTCTTGAGCTCCTCTTCCCTTTCTTAAGCTCTCCTTGGTGGTTTGAAAATGGTGGCAAGAGATGGAGGTGATAATCTTGAGTTTGCATGATTTTAAAGGTTTAATTAAATGATTTAGAATATAAGTTTGTGTGTATGATGAACTTTATTGTTAAGTATTGCTTTCTTGAAGAATTTGATACTCGGGGTTCATTTTTGTGTATTTATAGGAACTTTTGCCTAGGTTTGAAGAAGGAAAAGCTCAAGAGATGTAGTTTGGAGCTCGTGAGTGAACTCGGTGCTTAATATGGCAAAGTGAAGGCGACTCAACTCGTGTGAAGACACCAAGTGCAACAACGTTCTACCCAAACTTCGTGCTCTGACAAAAGTGGCCGCTTAAAACAGAGCACGTACTTGTGCTCCATCTCAAGCTCCCGCTTGAATCAGAGTATATAACTGCAGAGGCACCTCAAAACGAGACACTTCGTGCTCCGGAAAAAGCGCCCGCTTAAAACGGAGCACAAACTTGTGCTCCAATCCAAGAGGCTGCATTTCGACGTAATTTGGCTGCGCGCCCCATGCGAATTTTGTGTCAAAATTACCATCTTACCCCTCACTTATGACTTGTCTTCTACTCTAGTTTTTTCCCTATTTAAAGGGGGTCTTCCCCCATTTGTAAGACAACCTTTATTCCTCATTTCAATTTAAAATTCGAACTTTCTTCTTCTAAGGTTTGTGCTTTTAATTCAATTTCAAGACTTGTGTTGGATGCTTTTGAAGAATCAATTGAAGATTTCTCCATTTGGGTTTAGTAGTATATTTATTTATGGCTTTATTTCTTCTCTCTCTTGTCATTTCTCTAATTATGTTTAGCTAATCTTCTTAGTTGATTTTAGGAAACTTGTGAGGCTCATTTGATGGTGGAATTTTATTATTGATATTGTTTTGCCTTCCAGTTTGTAGTTCATGCTTCTTGGTGCTTGTTTCTCATGTTAGAATAGGTGGCCTCTATTTTAGCATGCCAAGTGTTTGTAAAAATGCCTAATCAGTTTTTATGATCATTGAATTCAAGTTTGCATGATATGAATGATTAAGGGTCCTAGCGGAAGTTAATCTATTCATAGAAGGTTATAAATCTCGGGTGCTTTTGGGAGTTAATTCCTCGTCTTGAGTCTTGATCGAGATAGACGAGTAGTTGATCAATTTGCATATTCTTGTCGAGAGAGAGAGAGAGAGAGAGAGAGTGCATACGTGAGTGATTCCTTCACTAGAATTGGATTAAAATGGTTGGATGAGTCAATAGCTTAATTCCCCATCGTTTTGAGTTGAGCAAGGGTCCTAGAATCAACCCCCATCTTATATTGTCTTATTTGATTGTTAATTGCTTAATTTCTCTTTGATTGCTCTTTGTTGCCAATTTCTTATTTCTTTTAGTTTGCAAATCTCATGAATCATGACAATCTTAGAGCTTGAATAGTATGAAAGTACATAAACCTCATTTTTACTTCATCTTCATCCAATAGTCCTCGAGGATCGATACTCGATTACTACTATTACAATTACTCGTTAAAGTTGCGGAATAGTTGCTAATTAATTTAATAATCAGGAGGTAAGAGATGAAGAAGAAGATGATGAAAGTTTAAAGCTAGAACAACAATGGAGATGGTGGATGAATGAGAAGAATGGAGTGTGTGTGTGGGAGGGAGTTTATTGCCCAAGAGGGAGTAATAAGGAGGTGAAGAGATGGTTTGCCTGTGGAGGGGAGAAAGGTGTAAGAAAAGAGAAAGCATGCATTGGTGGAATTCAAATGGGGTTAAATATGGTGTATAGGTAATGATGGTGGGAATAAAATAATGGTAAGCTCTCTCTCCCTCTCCCTCTCCTGCTCGAGCCCTCTCTCCCTCTCTCTCTCTCTCTCTCATCCTACTTCTTTTATTTTATTCAACCCACTTGAAAGTTCTAACATGTATGGAGACGATGTAAAGGAAATTCGTCGAACAAAGGAAAATCTATCAGTACGCTTACAAATGAAGGAACTTGGAGAGCTCAAGCATTTTCTTGGACTCGAGGTGTACTCAACTTATTTTAATGTACCCACTTGCAAGTAATTATTTACACACTCAAGCACATAGTCACGTATTATTCATCTTGTAATTTTATCCGGGTACGACTCCTTGAGCGACTCATATTCTATTTTATCGAGCTTAATAAGTTATCTTGCAAAAATTCTCATGCTCGATTAAAATGCAATGTATGAGATGAAACGTCTTATTTATTCAAATAATGTGACATGCTCATGCTTGCATGAAAATATGGTGTTCGAAACATATAAAATATCATGCTTTTGTTTCGAAATTATTTCTTCTTAAGACTTATAAATAAAGTCTTCATCTTTTTGAGAGAGAGGCTTTTCTTTTTAAACTTTCGGGAATAAGAGACCTATTTATCTTGTTAGATGAAAATTTTTATTAATCCCGTTTTTCCTAGGGTCGAGTTTGCAGGGTATTACAGTTCCCTTAGGGTTTAGATTCTCCAATTAGGATATATTTTTTTTTCAAAATCTATATTACTTTTTTAACACTACAAGAATTTTGGTCATAGATAACACAGAGCTGACAATAGGTTTAAGTGAACCGTGTTGTCAATTACGAAATATACAAGTGCCGAAGCCAAACCTGTTGTCTTTAACCATAAAATCATGCGGTTATAGACAATAGGTTCCAAAACCTGTTATCTATTGCTATAGTAAACAACAAAAATTTATTTACTATTGTCTATATTAATGCATATAGACAAGGGTTCTACATACTTATTGTCTATTAAATATATAGACAATAGATATTTATATATTATTGTAAAATTAAAAAAGAAAAAAAAATTACTAAAAAAGAAGTAAGAGTCGATTATTTCCGTAATTTCGAAAATTTCCCCCCAATTCTCCAAGTCCCAACCTTCCAATTTCCCTAATTCTGCTCCCAAAAATCCCTAATTCTGCTCCTACATTGGTTCTTGTTCAACCTAATTAACCTAAGTAGCACGCAATTAAACGTGGTTGTTATAGATTAGATAAGTTAATCCGAATATCGTCTCACAAGGAAGGCTTAACAGGGTGATTGTTGTATTACGAAAAGAACAGAAAATAAAAAGAAAGCAATAAAGATTGATTGATTTGAAGTTTTGTTTAATCTAAGGAATTAAAAGGACAAATTAATCTAGGCAAGAATGTAAAACCCTAAGTCTAAGAACTTGAATAAATTCATAAACATAATTTAGATTCAAAGAAAGAACTTACAATGATTGATTCGAAATAAAAGTCTGTCACAAACTCCGTTCGAATCGAAAACAATAAATCTACCTAGAACTTGAAAGAACAAGAAAATAAAGAAAAACTGGAAAAGAAAAGTATTGGAACGTGTTCTGCGGCAGAAAGAAAATAAAACAAAAGAAAAACGTAAACAAGGAAATAACTCGGCGCCCTATTTATAGAGAGAATTATTGCCGCCTCAACATGAGCGATCGCCCAGAATGGGCGATCGTTCAACACCACAGCTTCATGAAAATGCGGACGAACGCCCACCTTGAACGAGCGCTGAGGATCGCTCTCTGAAGTTTTCTCGTCCGTGTTGGACGAGCGTCGGCCTTGGGCGATCGCCGGGGTGTCCTCTCTGAAGCCTTGCTTGCCAGCACGTAGGACTGCTGAACGAGCGTCGAAGTTGAACGAGCGCCGAGGGTGACTCTCTGAAACTCCACACCAGCAATCGTCCACAGTGGACGAGCGTCCATGTGAACTATCTGTCAAAACTCGCCACGTGATGCCGACAGTTGGGCGCTCGCCCAACACAACCCTTTGTGCCGGCTCTCGTTGAACTCTACTTTAAAATTTCTCAGCACATTTCTCTCATGATCATCCACCTGAGTCAAAAACCTGTATTTCCCAAACAAAACTCGAATCGAAACATTAATGCATTCTCCATATAAAACGAAGCAAACCACATTGAAAATCAAACGAAATGCACTACATAAACCATACTAAAAACAACCAAAAACCGGTGAAACAGTTCTCAACAATTAGCGATTTGAATCTCTGCAATTACGTGGGCTCAATTCACTGCCAATATCACTCTCTTCTCTCCTGCTGCTTCTCACTCTCTCCCCCACGCGCCAATATCGCTCTTGGCCTTCGCGGTTCTACTTCTATCTCTCTCCCCGTATTCCACCTCAACGTCCACCGTCATCGGCTCTCTGGCTCCGTTTGCCGTCTCCCATGCCGTATGCCGTCGTTTACACTCTACATGTAGGGATTTCTTATTTTCTATGTTCTTTTTTCTTTAATTACCAAATTCTCTTCTCCCCTGCTACTTCTTACTCTCTCCCCCTCTTACAACCAATATCCATCTGCCGCCGTCTACCACCGCCAACGTCCACCGTCGCCGGTTGTCCAGCTCCGTTTGCCGTCTCTCCCGCCGTCTGCCGTCGTTTACAGTCTACAGGTAGGGATTTCTTATTTTCTATGTTTTTTTTTCAATTACCCAATTCTCTTCTCCCCTACTGCTTCTCACTCTCTCCCCCTCTTACAACAAATATCCATCTGCCACCAACCACCGACGATGGCCATCGCCACGCCATCGGCACTCAACAGGTCAGCAACTCAGAGAACGCACTTAAGTTGTAAATTTCTTAGTTTTCATTTCCTATTCCATTTTCTTAGTTTATTAGTTTTCTAAATATGAGTCAAATGGCATTATTTCATACTGGAACGGAATTGAGAGCTACACAAAATCAATTTTGGTGAATTTGACTTGGGTTAATTTGTGGTGTTTTTCTTAATTTCATGTGTCTGCTTACATGAGAATGGATAAAGTGTGTGAGGTGTGTCATGTTTAATTTCTGCAGTTGATTCTTCTTGTAATGAAATGAATGATGGCCATTTATAATTTTCTTGGGTGAATGATTGTTATTCTAAAAGTTGTTTAACATAATATCCTATTCCATTACTTAGTCTTATCTTTCTTTGATGCTCATCTTGCTGTTATTCAGTTTTAGATTATTCATGCTGAATTTGTCGTGAATTTTTTATGTTGTGATTTGGTGTGGGCTTATTTGTTGGTTCTCGTAATTGGAATAAATTATCACTATGTCAGTTCCCGTAATTGGAATATATACTAGATTTGTTGTTTTTTACTACATGTTAATAGATCATAATGAGAATGGATAAAGGGTAGATGTCCAAAAGTAGTTTATCGAAAGAGTATGAAGTTGGAGTCGAATCTCTCTTGAATTTTGTTATTGGAAATGGGAAAGATCCTAAATCTATGCATTATCCTTGTGTAAAGTGTGGTAATCTATGTGATCAGCCCGTCAAAACCATAAGAGCGCATCTTACATTTAATGGAATTGATTTAACATACAATAGTTGGATTTTCCACGGAGAGAAATATCGATCTCACACGAAAGATAAAGGTGAAAGGAATACTGTGGATTGTGATTTTGATTTAGATGCTGTAGAAGATATGGTGCGTGATTCATATGTTGACAATCCAACTCATTTTCACAAACTGCTTGAGGAAGCTGAGATGCCATTATATCCTAAATGTGCTCAATTCACGAAGTCATCTGCTACTGTTAAGCTGTATAATTTGAAGGCAAAATTTGGTTGGAGCGATACTTCTTTCAATGAGCTGCTTGATATGATAAAGAAAATGTTTCTGAAAGATAATGTGTTGCCTCCATCTTTGTACGATGCAAAAAGGAGCTTATCTACATTAGGGATGAGGTATGAAAAGATTCATGCATGTCCAAATGATTGTATTTTGTATCGGAATGAGCATGCGGATTTGGTGAATTGCCCTACATGTGGAGAGTCAAGGTATAAGGTGGGAAAGAATGACATGATTAATGAAGGAGTTCCAACAAAAGTTTTATGGTATTTTCCACCAATTCTGCGATCTGAACGTATGTTTAGGAACAAAGATATGTCTTGCAATTTAACATGGCATTCCCATAAAAGAGTTTCTGATGGCCATCTATGTCATTCAGCAGATTCACCTGCTTGGAAACAAGTAGATGAACACTGGCCGAATTTTGGCAATGAACCAAGGAATCTTAGATTGGTACTTTCAGCGGATGGTATTAATCCCCATAGTGTTATGTTCTCTAAGTATAGTTGTTGGCCAATTATTCTTGTAACGTACAACCTTCCTCCATGGTTATGTATGAAAAGAAAACATATGATGCTCACTTTATTAGTTTCTGGTCCACACCAACCTGGGAATGATACAGATGTTTACTTAGTACCTTTGATCAATGATTTGAAACAATTGTGGGAAGTAGGTGTGGAGATATATGATGCGTACTGCAAAGAAAAGTTCATGCTAAGAGTTGTCCTTCTTTGGACAATCAACTATTTTCCTGCCTATGATAATTTATCGGGGAACAAGGTGAAAGGTTATAAAGCATGCGCAGTTTGTGCCGACCAAACTTGTGCGAAACGTTTAAAGTATAGCAGAAAAATGTCTTATGCATCACATCGAAGGTACTTGCCAGCCAATCATCCTTATCGAAGACAGAAGAAAGCATTTAATGGAAAGAATGAGGTAAAACCTACACCAACTATACTAAGTGGCATCGAAGTGTTCCACAAGGTGGAGAGGCTAAACTACGTGTTGGGTAAAAAGAGAAAGAAATCTAAATAAATAAAAAATGATGACAAAAGTCCTTGGAAAAAGAAATCAATCTTCTTTCAGTTGGAGTACTGGAAGCATTTGCTTGTTCGACATTGTCTTGATGTGATGCATATTGACAAAAACATTTGTAAAAGTCTTTTTGGCACATTGCTTAATATTCTCGGAAATATAAAAGATGGAGTGAAAGCAAGATTGAATCTTAAAGATATGGGTTTGAGTACTGAATTGGAACCAAGGATAGAGGAAAAGAGAATATATATTTGCCACCGGCCTGTTATTCTCTAAGCAAACTTGAGAAATGACAAGTTTGTTCCTTTTTTAGTGGAGTGAAAGTGTCAACGGATTATTCATCAAATGTGTCAAGTCTTTTGTCCGTAGATGATTAAAAATTGTCGGTCTTAAATCACACGATTGTCACACATTGATGTAGCAACTACTTCCAGTGGCCATACGCTGTGTGTTGACAAAACAAGTGAGGTATGTCATCACTAGATTGT
Source organism: Schizonepeta tenuifolia (assembly GCA_029490685.1). Lineage (NCBI taxonomy): Eukaryota > Viridiplantae > Streptophyta > Magnoliopsida > Lamiales > Lamiaceae > Schizonepeta > Schizonepeta tenuifolia. Next base: position 75,171,300 of record CM055956.1, on the reverse strand, counting down.
GTTTCTTCTTCAACGTCCAATGTAGCAAAGTGATAGATGTATCAAAGTTGGATGACATCCAAAAAGACATCACAGTTACATTATGCCTTCTTGAGAAATATTTTCCTCCTTCATTATTTGACATAATGGTCCATCTAACCATTCATCTAGTACGGGAAGTCGAACTGTGTGGGCCCATATGGTATAGGTGAATGTATCCATTTGAGAGGTTCATGCGAGTGTTGAAAAGCTATTTGAGAAATCGCAGTCACCCTAAAGGATGCATTGCCGCATGCTACATTGCCGAAGAAGCAGTGGAGTTTTGCTCTGAATACTTATCTAATGTATTCACTGTAGGACTGCCCATTACACATCACCATGTAGAACTAACCAGACCTTTATTAGCTCGTCCAGCGCAACCAGTTGACTCAAATGAATTGGAACAAGCACATCGATATGTGATTATAAATGATGATATTGTCAGCCCGTATATTGAGTAAGTAGTGTCTATTACTCATTCATTCTTAACATTCTTAACAGCCCATATATTAGTTGCTAACATATGCATTTTTCATAGGGAACATTTAACTCTTTTGAGTTCAAATACTAAGAAAAAATGGTACGGAAAAAGGGTTGCAAGATGAACATAATCGAACATTCATTCCTTGGTTGAAAGAGAGAGTAAGCATCAGAGATGTCATTAATTTTATTATGTCATTGATTTAGGATTTTTAAATGACATTCACTATAATAATTCCAATTAGGTTGCAAATACCACACATAAAAAATCAGAAAGATTGAAGTGGTTGGCAGAAGGACCAAATCCAAGGGTTGTAAAGTATGAAGCTTACATGATAAATGGTGTGACATTTCACACAAAACCACGTGATAGTGTACGAGCTGTTCAGAATTCTGGAGTAAGTTTGGTTGCAAAAATGATGCAAGTGGCTAGTGCAAAGGATAACAATCCTATTGTGTCGGACATGACCTTTTATGGAGTGATAGATGAGACATGGGAGCTCGACTATAATGCTTTTCAAGAAATAGTGTTCAAATGCACTTGGGTAGAGAATAACAATGGTATTAGAGTTGATCACTTTGGGTTTACAATGGTAAATCTCAATAGAATTGGATTTAAATCTGATTCTTTTATTTTGGGGAGTCAAGCAAAACATGTTTTTTATGTGGCAGACCCTCAAGATTCTACATGGTATGTTGCTCTTGTTGTTCCAAGTGTAGCTTACACCGAGGAAATTGAAGATGGTGATATCAATGATTTTGCCATTCACCATCAATGTTTTAGAAATGGAATGCCAACGATAGATGTTAGTAATGAAATTGATCCAACATATGTTCGTGAAGATTGTGAAGGAACTTGGGTAGATAATGTGAATTCATAAATTTGGTAAAATTTTTTATGCCATCGCAATTTATTTCTAATTTGGGTAGATAATGTGAATTCATAAATTTGGGTAGATAATGTGATTGATTGCTGCTTTTGAGTTCGTAAAATATTTTTGCATTTAAATGGGAAGAAGGAGTTTGTTATCATGAATCTATCAATACAAAACTAACACTTCTGTTCTGTTAGTACTGATCCTGATTTCTATTGCCTGAATGTTGCTGAAAGTTTAATTCCATAATTTCTCTTCCCTTGTGCATGTTGCTATATTAATACAGACTTGAGTATGTTATAAGAGTGAATTATAGACTAATGATGATTACGTTTGTTAATATTTTTGCAGGCTACATCATGGATATGAAATCGTCTGATGCTAGTGGTTCTACTGATGTGGACCAGGATTCTAAAGGATCAAAATGTTCGAAAGCTAGCAAAGGAAAAATATATCTTGATAAATTGGCTGTATTGAGGAGTAAAGGACTTAAAAGAGATGTTCATTTCAATATACATGGTGAGCCTATTGGAGAGCATGGTGCGGAGTTGCAAAGCTACGCAGGTTATCACGCTAGGAAATAGATCAAAGTTAATTTTGAGCAATGGAAGGATGTGCCTGATCACGTAAATGACAAGATTTGGGATGCAGTTAAGGTAAGTATTTGTGCTAATAATAATGATTTTTATATGCCTAATGTGATAAGTAACTTGTAGTTTTTTTTTTAGTTGACTTTTAATGTGGATGACGACTATAAAATAAAATGCCAAAAATCCGCAAATTCAAAGTGGCATCAATGGAAGTTAAACCTCTACACAAAACATATTCTTCCATATGAGGAAGAGGAAGAAATGCTCTATATTCCTCCACCAGGTTATGGAATCCTCAAAGAAGATTGGAAGGAGTTTGTCGATATGCGTATGAGTGAAGCATCTCGAGTAAGATAGTTGATTTTAATTATTTATTATATAAATAAATATGAATTATATAATACATTATGGTTTCATGTATTCTTTAGGAAAAAAAGTAATCAGCTCAAGGCGCGACGAGCATTGAATATATACCCCCATCGTGTTTCACGCAAGGTATATGCCTGCTTACGTGAAGAAATTGTGATATTTCAATATTTCAATACATTTGGAATTTAAAATATGTTACTAACTATTATTACCTTGTAGAAGGATCAACTGACTGAAGATGAAGATGTTAATCGAGCACTTTTGTGGAAGCTGGCACGAGTAAACAAAAAGGGACAGTTTGATGGTGAAGAGTTAGTTCACTCAGTTATGAAAATTGTAAGAATTTATATATATTTATATATATATATATATATATTCTAGTGAAAATAGCCCTTAAAGTGAGAAATAGGAATAAATATGGATCATACATCTAAAAAAAAAGGGTAGGTGCGTGTAGCTCACGCGCCAATTTTATTTTTTTTTCTGGACGATTTTTTCTTAAAACACGGTGCATCTAGATACACTGTGTGGTGCATGTTCGATTATTTTTCAGTTTTTTTTTTCAGTTTTTTTTAACATTTTTTTTCTCGGCTCCGCCTTCGCTCCGATTACTAATAGAAGGATAATCGTTGGGCAATAATTTGGATTTTTCGGCTCGCTCGAATCTTGACCAAAGAAAAAACAGAAACCAAAAGATATTTTCGTAAAGCATAGTGCATTTTCTTACACCTAGTGGTGCATCTGATTACATTGTCATGTATATATCAGTATACGTAGTGGTGCATCTCATGAACCACAATGTGGTAGATGCACCACACTTTACAATGAGATGCACCACAACATGAAACTAGATGCATCATACGTTGACATGAGATGCACCCAACTTTATTGAAAAATCAAACCTTAAAAAAAATGGAAATTTTTCGTCCGGATGCACCGCCCTTCTTAGCGAGATGCACCAGATGAGTGGCTGAGATTGATTCTCATTTCTTAGGATAAGGGCCATTTTTATATGATCCTAATTCTATATATATATATATATATATATATATTAATCTCAATAAGAATTCAGATTTGTTGTTTGTGATGTACTTGAATAATGTGCCTTACATACAACAAAAAGAAAAAGGTGTGTTCAGCAAAAACCATCCAATGGATGATATCCTTACACAGGCACTTGGTAATCCAGAGCATTCAGGTCGTGTGAGGGTTGTTGGTGGTTCAGTTACTCCGACATTTTATTTCAATCTCAATAAACATGTGAAACTGGGAGAAGGAAACAATGTGGCAGCAATGAGAGCGGAGTTTAAGAAACAAATAGAGGATATGAACTCAAATATAGTTGAACTCCAGCAACAAATGAGGAATAAAAACATTGAAGAGAAGGGTAGTTGTTCAGTGCAAAAGTCATGTGATGATGATGTTCTAGAGGAAGACGTTCCTTGCAAGAAAGCTACTCCGACTGTCAAAGTAAACAAAAAACATGTATGGATGAGACTTAGTTATTAATTCCTATTACTTTATAGTTTGTATAATATTCAAAGAATTGTTCTTTTAGGCAACAAGTCGACCGAAGAAGTTGCCCAAGTTGAATGCAAAGGATATACTTTTGACATTGAAGATGGTGCACACTTATGGTAGGCTCGCTCTTCTTAATGGAGGTAGTATTAAAATAATGATTGATGGTAATGTGTTTGGTCATGAAACAAAAATGTTCATCTTCTTTGAGGACATCCACAACATGTGTGAATTGCAGTATATCTCGGGAACTTGTATATCTGTCTACATGTGGTGAATGTTTTGGAAATGAATTAGTTAATTTTTTGACTAATTAATATGTTAATTAATTTAGTGGCAAGAATAATAGGTACTTATATAAGAAATGTGAAGACATAAACCTTCTTGGAAAAATCATATTTGTTAATCCGTGTGACATATCACACAATGCGAAGATTGATTCAGCAGAAAAGGCAAGAATATTGGGGGGTAGGATGTATGGTGCATCGACTAATCAACTTGTTTTGGTTCCGTGCAACGTAGGGTACGTAAAAATCCTCCAACTTTAGTTAGAATGCTTTAGTAAGAATGCTTATGCGTTGCATTTTTCATGTAAACATGTCTATTATTTTAGTTGGCATTGGATCCTTCTAGTGATTAATCTACATAAAGAAATGACATACGTGTTGGATCCAATGAAGAACTCTACTCATTTCAAGGAGGTGAAGATTATAACAGAAATGTAAGTTCTATCATTTTTAAGATAACACTTGTAGATTTGTTTTAAATTGTCTTTTAATATGTGTAGGGCTATAAAAATGTTCAATAATAACATACTCCCTCTGTCCCACCGAATACAGTTTGTTTTCTATTTTGGACGTCCCACTATACTTGGAATGTTTCCTTTAAAGGAAACAATTAGTATATATTTAGCATTATAAAATGTTGCATTCACATTACATGTGGCCCACCATCTCATCTAAACCCTACTAACCTACTCCCACTACACATTATCCACCATCTCATCTATAACTTTATTAGCATTATAATATTGCATTCACACTACACTAAACACTCTCTTTATACCCCATATCTTTTTTCTTAGTCTCCGTGCCCATATAAACTAGGCCGTATTCGGCGGGACGGAGGGGGTAGCAAAAAGAGGGAGGCAAAGTCAAGTGTGGGAAGTAATAAAGGTATGTTTGGTATAAAAGGAAATCTGATTTTTTATGTATATGCTGATTGCGCTGATGGTGTTGCTATATGTTCCCACCTATTTGTGACATAATTATTTCACCAACATTGTTGTGCTTTTAATTTAGTGTCAACAACAACCCGATGGAGCTCAATGTGGATATTATGTAATGTGGTACATGAGAGATATTATTGAAAATTGTGGAAGTGACTACCCCAAATCAATATCTTCATTGATAATTATAATGTAGCAATTAATTTCAAGATTTATTTGAATATTAATTATTTAAAATATGTGGAACATTGTTAAATACTTTATCTTTTTTTTTTCAATAATTTTCCGGAGGACCTTACTCCAAAGAAGAAATTGATGATGTTCGAAGAGAGTGGGCTGAATTTGTGTATGATTTTGTTGATAAGAATGAGGATGAAAGTAATTGTGATATATGTTTCTTTGTTTCTTTTTATATTTTTGAAGTCTTAAATGGTTTAAATCTTAAAAGTCGTATTTTACACATTGTAGATGAAAACGAATTGGATGGTTGAATTTGTTGGATGATTGGTGGTGAATGCTCAAGGTTGGAGATCAAATTGGAGCTTTTGAGTAGATGATTCATATAGGTAGCTAAACATTATGGATATTATGTTTGTTATGAGATACAAAACGAGTGACATTTGACTTTTTGTAGTATTATTCAAATTTTTATTAATGAATTTGACTATTTCTCATTTGTATAATGTTTAAGTATTTAGATTTTATCCTATATATTGGTATTACGCGTACAGGATGCGGAATAAAAAAAATAAAAAATTGAATTCTATGACAACAGGTTCTATAATATGTTGTCTATGAATCACTCTCAATCTTAAAATAGACAACGGACTGAACCTCTTGTCTATAACTAAAAAGACAATATAGTTGACAACGGGCATACTCTGTTGTCTATGTTGATGTAGACAACAGGTATTACTTGTGGTCTATCGCCTCACACCGCTTGTCTATGTTTATATAGATAATAGGTATCACTTCTATTGTTTATCGCCGCCCTTAATAGACAACAACATACGACAATAACAGACGGATTCATTATAGACAATTCCAAATCTCTGTTATCTATGACCGAAATTCTTGTAGTGTAACTAATGTGGTGGGCTACTGTGTGTCCAAATAACACTACTGAACTTATAAATATCCTTGGTACTAATATTATGAAAAATAAAGAATTAAATCGAGGAAGAGGAGAATTAGAGAAAAGAAAGAGTGGGATTTGAAGAGATAGCGAGAAATGATAAAACGACAGCAGGTGGCAATGAAGGTGACCCCTGCAGGGTAGCCCCTCAGACAATTGGTTGGCCCACCACGCGTGTTCATTGTGTGTTTGTCACATACTACAATACAAGTCAGTCACCATAACAAAATTAGTTTCGGATTTTGCTATTATTTGTGTTAATCCGGTCATATTTTAGAGTCGTTAATTTAGTTTTGAGAAATTCCGAAACTACTAAACAACACATTTCCTTGTACGTACATGGGAATGGGACCCATAAAGTTTTGGCATCATTTTATTAATCTTTTTTTTTAATATCTTAAAAATATAATTTTAATTCAACTAGCTAGATAAAAAAGAACTTGCTTCTTTAGAAACCAAGAATATAAGATGAAATAGTGTTTCTCGACCATTGAACCTGTGCCAACTGCTTCTCACTGTTTCTGGAAATGATGGATATTAAGTTGAAACAAATAATCATATTGGTTGGTCAGTTTGATACTAGTATTAGAGGGTGTTTGGGTGAGCTTTTAAGTTTCTTAAAACAATTTATAAGTTGTTCGCTATTAAAGATTTAGGAGCGTAAAAGCTGTTTTAAGAAGTTTTTAAGCTCAGCCAAACACACTCTTAGTATTAGTATTATGGATTGGAGACACATTATTGAAGTTAGGGCGATCCGTATGCAAGGAGGTGGGAAATGGAATGTCAATTCCTAATTTTATGGCTGATATAATTCTATAATTAGGAATCATCAATCTTATAGGTTCCATCACCATTAGGTATTCCTTATTTTCAAAAATGGATTTTATATAATGTTTTTGACAAAAAAATGCTTTCATTTATTTTAAGTTTTGACAAATTTATCGTTCATCCCCCTTTACTTTGGATATTGGAAGAGGTGTCAAACTAGTTAGATCGGACCGACTAGATCTGAATCAATTGGACCATTGTGATTTTCAAGTCAAATTCGGTCGATCCGATTTTTGTGAGCACACTTAATTTCTCGTTTGATTTCATTTTTGTACACCAATCATACTCCCAGAGATGTAGTAAGGTAATCTTCATATTCCAACCAATTTCCCTGATCATTTTCTTTTAATATTTCGCATTCATTGTACAACGTACATACCTTTTTTTTTTTTTTTTTTTAAACAAATAGCATAACAGAAATGAGAGAAGCTTTTTCAAATATCTTCATGCAATTATTGGAATATGATAGGGGGCTGCTTAGGGGATAAGAAAAATTGAGTGGACAAAACAAAATAACATAGCTGGGGTTACTACATTAATGAAGGCCACAAATTTCTAGTCCTTGCTCAACGATTTGACGACCGACTTGCATGCATATATAGATCTAGTACAAAATACATTTATTTAGTTTTCAACAGTCTGGATTTCCTTTTTCTTTTCATTTTTTTTTTACCTTATACTTTGTTTACTGCTTCATGTATGATTCGAATTTTCGCCGGATATTTTCACTAGAATTTTCCATGTATGATGCATACATGAATGTTAGTCTTCATGTATAATGCTTATATGATGATACATGAAGTTAGGCTTCGTGTATGATTCAAATTTTCGCCGGAATTGATAGTTGAAAATTCTTCGTGTATGATTCAAATGAAAGTTAGTTTTCCTAGTAAAAATACTTAATAATTTATGTAAACGGCAGAAAATAAATAAATTATGTTAAAAGTGTACACGTTACATGTGTTGGTGAAATACAAAATAGAGAACGTTACTATCTTTTGATCGATGATCTAACATCTACTTTTGGGATTTTTATTTTTGTTTGTAGGAGTATTAATTAATTTATAGTGCACTTCTTTCAGAAAAGAGATGTTATGATACGCAATCATATGTAGTTTGGGTTTGTATACATTTTAAGAAATACATCATATGTACTTCTTTTCTTTTTGGTAAGAAGCAATTTATTTCACCAACCATCGTGACAAACCATAAACTTACATCAATAAAACTCAAACCCTACTGTCAGTGCATGCATGCAAACCGAATCCTTTATTGTCCCGTTGCTACAATTTTTTATTGCATTAGTAGCGTAATATTATATGATACATGGGCTAATTTTCAAAAACTATCAAAGTTTGTAGATCGGATCCTTTATTTGCCTCTGTGTTACATTTCTATTGCATTAGTTGAAGAATGTTCCATTAGCAAGGGAACGTGGCACCATTTGGATTTAAGATTTAACAATATATTTTCCCTAAATCTTAAACCTATCATAAACTTTTTAACTCTTTATATAAATCTCATTTGCAAAGTCTGTGCATCTTACAACTAATTTTATAGACGTGAAAAAGGTCAAAATTCACGAATTTACGGAGATTAAACTAAAAATAAACACCTTAAGACCACCAGCCCACATCTAAATCTAGTGTATAACACATAAAACTCAAGCTATATATACACAACCTATTTTCATAAATTTTCTGAGGCACTACTTAGGGAGGAAATACACAACAAAATTCTTCTATAGCACAATTACAAGAACATTTATATATGTATTTTATCCCAGTAAAAAAATTGGCCTTCTAATTCTTGACAAACAATTTGCTAAGTTGCAAAATGCATGCATCACAACGGCTTGCTCATCTCACTCCCTTCCTTGATGATATTCATCTCCACTCCTTCAACCGCTCGAAATTTATGATCATCATCACAAATCATCCCACACCCTGCTTGAATCTCCTTGAACATCGCCATTACTTGAATCATCGTCGGCCGCTTCCACGGCCGATCATCCAAGCAAGCGCAGGCGATCTTCAAGTGCTGCAACAGCTCCATGTCTAAGCTGGGATTCTCTCTCATCAAGTAAGGATCAAACACATCTTTCACCGTCATCTTCGCATACTGCTTCACCCACCCCACAAGATTATTGTCCCCAAAATCGGATGAGTCCGTCGGTCGCCTCCCCGTGAGGAGCTCGAGCAGGACTACGCCATAGCTGTAGACGTCGCCCTTTGTGGAGCATCTGAAGCTCTGATAGTACTCCGGAGGGACGTACCCCGGTGTCCCTGCAAGCGTGCTCACGCTCAGATGAGTGTCGACTGCACTCATCATCCTCGCCATCCCAAAATCGGACACTCTCGCCTCCAGCTTGTCGTCAAGAAGCACGTTGCTCGATTTCATGTCTCTGTGGATGATGTGCGGGATGCAGTTGTGATGGAGGAAGGCTAGCCCCCGAGCAGCTCCAATGGCGATCCTTCGCCTTTGCGCCCAGCTTAGCTTAATCCCTAGATTCTTCCTATCCTGCAATACATCTTCTAGGCTTCCATACTTCATGTACTCGTAGACAAGAAGACGTTCGTCTCCGACTTTGCAGTAGCCGAGAAGGGGGACTAAGTTACGGTGCTTGACCTTCCCTATGGTCTCCATTTCAGCAGTAAATTCTCTATCACCTTGTCCACTCACATGCTTCAGTTTCTTGATGGCTACAATGCTGCCATCTTTCAACCTGGCCCTGTACACGTCTCCAAACCCGCCTGACCCTATGAGGCTTCCGCTGTGGAAGCCGTTTGTCGCCTCAACAAGATCACCGAAGGTCAGCTTCCATAGAGGCTTCTCAAAAGTTGCAAGGTTTATGCTCAGAGCTTCGCGAGCACTCATCTTCCAAACTGTCCCGGAGTTGGACTGGCTCTCTATGTACGCCTCCACGGCCTCCTCTTCTCTCTTCTTCCACCTCTTCTTCATCTCCACAACCACAATCATCACACAGAATATGCAGAAGAGAGAGAATGCCAGCCCCATTGCCACACTCCCTGCAAGAGATGCTTCTTTCCTCTTAGGTTTAAGCCTCTGGCTGCTTCCTGCACGTAATGCAGAGCTACAAGGTGGAAGAGGGTAGCCACAGAGTCCTGAATTATTCACAAATCGATAATCCGGGAATGTATCGAGTGGAGCTGATTCAGGGATCATTCCAGACAGATTATTGTTGGACAGATCAATATCTCCAAGCCTAAGGCTAGTGAATGATTGTGGGATTGTTCCATTCAAGTTATTGAAGGATAAGTCGAGAATCGCAACATTTTGAAGGCCTCCAAGCTCGTCCGGGATAGGACCGGAGAGATCATTGTGTCCCAAATTGAGGACAAACAAGTAATACATGGATCCAAGCTCCTTTGGAATGGCACCATCTAACTTATTGTAGGAAAGGTCAAGAAAAATCATGGAGCCATTGTGGTTGAAATTCGGCTGAGTGATGCCTCTCCAAACGAGGCCAACGCTGCAGGAATGCCTCGTTGAGACTCTATAGAGCTCCTCGTCTCTAACCCCTCCAAACTCGAGCAAATTCCCAGCTCCGTGGCACTCCTTGCTACCGTTGTTCTTGATGTAGACGTATCTCTTGCCAGTGAGCAATGCCTTATCAATATAGCCGGACTGCTTGAACAGAGGAGGTGGAATCGTCCCGTTCAAGAAATTCGTATTTAGGTCCAAATAAATCAAGCTCTTGCAATCCCCCAACTCTGCCGGAATCCTCCCAGACAAGGAGTTGTTACCAAGCTTGAGAATGGCTAAATTGGGCAGACGGCCTAAGGAAGACGGTATCTCCCCCGTTAACTGGTTGTTCGACAATGAAATCCAATTCAACTTAGTGCAGTTGCTAAGGCTACTAGGTATTGAGCCTCTCAAGTAATTGAAATCAAGAATCAAATTCAACAAGCTCTGCAAGTACATCAACTGCTGTGGGATTTCGCCACCGAGTTGATTCAACAGCATAATGAGATCTTTCAGTTGGGACAAGGATCCTAAACTAGGTGGGATTGTGCCAGTCAGATAATTGAAACTGAGATCAAGTGAGGCCAAGTTAGAACAGTTGCTGAGGCTCTCAGGTACAACACCAGTGAGCAAATTGTTCTGAAGGTACAACACTTTGAAGCTGTTCCTAGGATCTTGACAAAGCCCTGAAGGGATCAAACCAGATAACCTATTGGAGCTCATATCCAAAGTCTCCAAATTCACCAATCTTGAGAGAGAATCAGGCACCGGGCCCACAAAATTATTGAAAGACATCCTCAAAACCCTCAGACTGCTCAATTTCAAGAGTGTGTCCACAGGTAATTCACCAGAAAAATTGTTACCGGAAACATCGAGGAGCTGTAGAAGAGAGCATTCAGCAAGAATTGCAGGCAGCGTGCCGGTCAAATTGTTGACAGAAAAATCCAACTCCAAAAGGGCTGAGCAAGAACCAGATGAAGAGAGAGGAAAAACACCCTGAAAATGATTCTGTTTCAGGTAGAGAAACTGCAAGCTTTCAATTGGCTTGGGAGCTGCACCTGTAAGCTGGTTGTTAGTGAGATTAAGTAATCTCAGTTTCTGACACGACGAAAATGAGCTCTCAACATCGCCAAAGAATTTGTTGGAAGAAAAGTCCAAACGTTTCAAACTGGAGCAGTCACTCAAAACGGGAAATTTAGTGGAGAAATTGTTCATGGAGAGATCTAAGTGCATCAAATTAGTGAGGTTCAACTCTGGGAAGCTTCCAGAAACTTTGTTACCTTTCAAAGACAGGTGCTGCAGCTGGGGGAATTCATTCGACAAAAACCATGAAACCACGTTTTCGCCGGAGATATTGTTGTAAGAAAGGTCAAGAATTTGGAGGGATGGGAGGCCTGAGACTCGAACCACCTGTTCATCAAAAGGGTTCATCATATTTGCGGAGAGATTGAGGAAAAGCAAACTGGGGCAGAGTTGAAGTGTTGAGACATCAGAAATAGGGCCTGAAATTGCGTTTTCGGCTAGATCTAAGGAGATGAAGAAAGCGGTGCACGAGAACTTTGAAGCGGAGGAGATTGCACCGGAGATATTAGCGTTTTTGAGCACGAGTGATTCTAAGTTTTGGAGGGAGAGCAGAAAGTTTGCAACTTTGGAGAAATCGGTGTTGAGATGATTGTTGGAGAGGTTGATTGAGGAGACTCGGGAGGATTTGCAGGAAACGCCGCTGAAATTGCATGGGGAAACTGTGGGCTGCCAGTCGAGAAGTTGGTCGGGGTCGGGGAGTGAGTCTTTGAAGGAGAGGAGGTGGTGGGAGTCGCCGGCGAGGCCGCGTGCGGCGGCGGAAGAGGAGAGAGATAGGAGGAAGAAGAGTAGGCGCAGAAAGTGGTGGCGGTGGAGCGACAAGGGTGAATGTGAGGGGTGGTGGAAGAGATTATTCATCTTCAGCAAGACTAGATTTTTATGGCTACTTTCGCTCTCTCTCTCTCTCTCTCTCTCTCGAGGCCGTTGGCGTTTATCTATGCGCTCATTGTTTCTTCCATTAATGGAGTGGAGATTGGTTGGTTTTCTGAAGAGAGTGGTGAAACAATTGAGGAGTCAAAGGCAGAGTGTGGATGGATATATTGTTCAATTATCAGAAGTGGACAGTCTCGCAAATTCACAGAGCTGGCATGTGATCCATCTCTCTCTCTCTCTCTCTCTCTCCCCCTGAATGAATGAATGCTGGAGTAGACAGTGTTTCTCTCTCTAAATTAAACGCATTACAGCATTAGTCTGTGTAGGTTTCCACGTACGGGTGATCGATCGGTATTACGGATGGGATGGATCCGTCACTGTCTGTTCTAATGAAGATTCTATTTCCCTTTTACTTGAATGAATGTCTTCATATGTTCTTATAATTAATTTTCATTATTTTACCATAATGTCGATCTTCTCATTATTCAATCTTTACTTCCTCACTTCTTTTTTCATTTTCTTAAATATCTTACGATATTATTTGAATATTTATAATAAAGAAAGACTCTTATTCTGGATGGTCCGTTTAGTGGATGATTTAATTACTCCTATAAGAATTTCAAAAGGCGAGATATGAGTTTAAATTCAATTGATTTTTATTTGTTTTATATTAATACTCCAAATACATCCTCCAAAAAATAGATTTATTTTTTCCTTTATTCGATTTATTTTTTTCATATTCCCTTCATATTTTTAGATCAAGTCACAATTTTAAGTGATATGTCGAATCTCTTTTGCCTTTCAAATTCAATGTTTCACCATTTCAAACTTTTCAACTCTTCATATTTCAACTAAAAATAAATAAATGTTGACCCCTTACAAAATGATTGATACGATATAATGAGAGATCCCTCAGGAATCTATATTTTATTAATATGGAATAGGATGAGTTTAGTTAAAACCTTCAACTTTAAGTGAATCTATTATTAATGTTTTCTTATGTTACCTTTGTAAGTTCTCAAAAACAAATGTTTTCTTATGTAATTATATTATGCCGATAATTCATTATTACTATTATTTTTGGCAAGCTATAGTAACTATTTTTTTGAACAATAAAATTGAAATACAAACTAATAGTAAAATAACGATTTCATAAAGTTTTCTAATTAATTATTAATACTAATAATATAATTCTATGTTGATATGCTCAATTAAAAAACCAAAACCATGAACAAGTCTTATAAAGGGGAAAAACTATTTTCGAATTGTAATTGTTTTTTATATTTCTGATGGCATAGTGATCGCTATAGTTAACAACTTTTCGATGCTATTGTAGCAATAAAGCAAGTCGAGTATCGTATCCTCGAAAACTATTTTTTTGAAAATAAAGTAAAAATAAAATGTAGTTATTATCCTACTATTCAAGCTTAAGGGAGTTATAATTCTTGATTTTTTGAATTCTTAACGAAAGGAAATTGGTAAATAAGAGTACGAGCAATTGAATTAAAGCAATACACGATCAATTAAATGACAACAAAGACAAGGGTTGATTCTATGAATTGTTTCGACTTAAGAAGATAATGAAATTAATTTCCTAATTTCACAATAACCATATTTAAAATCTCATACTTGAGAAGCAATCACAACAATAAATGTTAAACTTCTCTCGAAAGCTAGCATAAGTGGATCAATCTAACGACTCTCTCGATTAAGACTCAAGACAAAAGATCAACTCTTAAAGACACAAAAGATTAAGGCTTTTTCACATGCATTTATCACCTATAAAGTCTCAAAACCATGCATGTTGTGCAATCTTGATGTCAATGATCATAAGAACCTATTTAAGAATTTTACAAACACTAGATATGCAAGAAAGATGATCAATAATTCTCACATAAAATTAAGAGCTAAAACCAGGAGAAGGTAATTAGAATTAGAAAATTAAGATCATCGCATCATTGATTCTCCACAAATTTCCAAAATCAACAAATAAAATTAGCTAAACATGGAAATGAAATAAACAAAGAGAATAGAAATGAAGCCATAAATAATGATACTATATTGAACCAAATTGGATTCAATTAATTCTTCAAACATCCCAATCCAATCTTTAATTTTAAGTACAAGACATAAACCCTAAATTAAGTTAGAAAGGTAACTTGGGGAAAGGGGAATTAAGCTAGGAATCAAAGTATCTCGTTTTTTAGGCTAAATCCCCTTATATAGGGTACAAAAAATGAGCTCAAAAGGTATAAAACGTTAAAAAGGGAAAATCGGAAAATATCACGTAGTATAATTGTAGAACTATATTATGCAATTACGTCATATGGTTGAGATGAGGTCCATTTCATTATCCTTTTTGGGCTCGAATTGGTTAGGTCCAAATAAAGAAAAACAACTGTTCCTGTGCCCAAAATTCACATTGGGTTTTCGCTTTATAGGATTTCATTGAGGCTTAAGCCAAGTTGCCTTTTTAAATGAGCTTTTTGATGTTAGGTTTAACTTGATAGATCTGTCCTCTATAAAATATATAAATAGACTTCTTTCTACATAAAAGGTATGATTTCTACCAACACTCGTTGGACCTGAAAAACAAGCTTCCAATTCTTACATAGTTTTTCTCCCTACATTCATTTCAATTCAAATTCAATTATCTTCACATCTTATGCTTAATTTCTTCCACATTTTAAAATTCTGCTTGTGGGGTTTAATTTGAGCACAACAAGTTCAATAAAATAAGTCGAAACAAATTCGGGAAAAACATCAAGTTAACTTTTTTAATTGTTCATTTTTATAATTAAAATGAATATCCATATTGACCCTTTTGACAATAATATATATCCCGAAAATATATAATTTACTATTAAATACTCGAATTATTTATAAAATTATGAAAAATATTTTGGACGTTATGTGGCTCGCCGGTGCAGGAATATTAATTTTCACGTCATTTTGTATATTTATGAAAAAAAATCTTTAAGATTTTTGTTTTTTCAGTTCCAACGAAACTATGCAATGAGAGGACAGGTTTGAATTTGAAACAAAGAGAGTTCTGCTATGGTAAACAATTTTTGGAGATGGTTGAAGAAATGGACATAATTTCACGCGAAGAACGATCAAGATGGGGACAATGACGCATAGAGAGGTCTTGAATATCTTAGCTATATAAATAGGAGTATGTCTGGAAAGAAATAATCATCAACCATTTTCTAAGCATTAATTTCCCAAAAAAATTTATGAATTGTACGAGTTTTAAAGTTTTCAATATCGTGTGTGGTTTGGTTAGGTCTACAAAATAAGGTTATACTCTTTCGATTTTGATTGTGGAGAAGTAGAAGAAACCCAATAGTTGAAGGATACTTTTGTCAAATAATACTAAAATAGCTTGACAAAACTTTGGGTACAAGTGTTCACCATACAACACCTCTGAGCCGCCTCAACCCGCCCAGACCCGGCGCGTGTATCTCACGCGCTACAGTAATTTTTTTTTTTCTTTCAGAATCCTCCCCCCCCCCCCTCTATTTTTTGTTGTTTGTCTCTTCAATTCTTTGTTTGCCGCTTCTTCTTTGGTCAAGATTCGAGCGAGGAGAGCCGAAGGCCTTGGAGCGAGCCGAAAAGTCCAAATCGTTGCCCACCAATTATCCTTATATCAGTAATCGGAGCAATGGTGGAACCATAAAATCGGAGCCGAATGCTCCGCAGGAAAAAAAAAACTGTAAATAAAAAAAATCTGAAAAAAAAAAGTCAAAGTACGTTGGCCCGGGTTGACCGAATCGGGTCGAGTGGGGTCGGGTCAGACCCATCTCTTCATGGTGGAGATGTATGAACCCAAGTATTACTTAAATAGCTAATTTCTTTTTTCAGTGGATGTATAATTGTATTTCAAAGAAGCTAATTTAACTTTCACCCTTGTATTTTTGTAGGACCTTGTACATTTAACTTGTCGTTTAATAAGACACATCTATTTATAAGTTTAAATGGTATCATCATTATATTACTAAAAGGAAAATAATTCTTACTTTGAAAAAATCTTACGTGGCACCCTTTATATTCCTCCATTCATATTTATCTCAATTCTCAAATTTTTAAATTTTTAAATGTAAAATAATAGATTTTAAATATCTATACTAAAATCTTGTGTCCCACATCGGTTTTTCAATGAAACTTCACCTATTGAAAAGCTATAGATACCTAGAATCAATGTGTATTTTCTCATATTTTGCTCCACCAGCCAAATTATTTATTAATCGGCCGAATAAATAACTATATTTTATAGCTTAATTTAATTTAATTGGCCGAATAGATAATTATTTTTTGTAGGAGTTTTATTTGACCAATTTATTTATTAATAGGCCGAATAAATAACTGTTATATTTTTATAGTTTAATTTAATTTAATTTGGTCAATTTATTAATTGGCCGAATAAATAATTATTTTTTTGTAGGAGTTTTATTTGGCCAATTTATTTATTAATCGGCCGAATAAATAACTGCTATATTTTTATAGTTTAATTTAATTTAATTTGGTCAATTTATTAATTAGCCGAATAAATAATTATTTTTATTAGGGAACCAATTTATTAGTTGACAGAATAAATTGTTCCAAAATAATTTGGATAATTTATTGGTTGAGCGAATTAAATTTGAAAATAGTCTAATATTTTTATTTAATTGGATAAAAAATAAGTAATTTGTAATTTCTCAATTAATTAGGTAGACGAGCCAATTTCCAATTGACTGGTACCTCAACTTTGAATCCCATGTGACACATTTTCATTCTTTATTCTTATTAATTTTAAAATTTTCATTTTATTCATTTTTTTCATGTATCTTCTAAAATCTAGAATCGTCATAAATTGTGCATTTATAAATCAAAATCGTGGTCAACGGGTCAATTCTGACCCGAAACCGTGGCGGTAGACGAACCAATTCCCAACCGACACTCGAGAAATTTTTCATTTTATGCTTTTTTCTCATTTATTTTCTAAAATCTATAATCGTCATCCATGAAATAATTTTTACGTTATTTGTAATTGGGTTTCCAGCTTTGCATAATTTATAATTTTAATTAACGAATATTACTATACGATTAAGGACGATAAGAATGGTACAATCATTATTTTTATTAAATTTTTGGATCTATATAGATTCTAAATAAATTTTATAAATTACGCACTTATAAATCAGAGTCGTGGTCAACGGCCCAGTTCCGACGCAGAACTGTAGCGGTAGACTAATATACTGATTTTTTTTCAGAAAGGAACACAAATGACTAAGTTTTTAATCGGATTTTAAACAAGTACGAGTATATAAATTTCAAACAAGTTTGAATAATTCTAAACACATCATCTCAAATTGTTTGATTAATCGTCTCCGTTGGAAAACGTAGAATATGCAAATTTTTTAATTTTTTAAATGTAAAATAATAGATTTTAAATATTTATACTAAAATCTTGTGTCTTACATCGGTTTTTCAATGAAACTTCATCTATTGAAAAGCCTATAAATGCCTAGAATCAATGTGTATTTTCTCATCTTTTGCTCCACCATTTTTATTTGGCCAATTTATTTATTAATCGGCCGAATAAATAACTACTATTTTATAGTTTAATTTAATTTAATTTGGTCAATTTACTAATTGGCCGAATAGATAATTATTTTTTGTAGGAGTTTTATTTGGCCAATTTATTTATTAATCGGCTGAATAAATAACTGCGATATTTTTATAGTTTAATTTAATTTAATTTGGTCAATTTATTAATTGGTTGAATAGATAATTATTTTTTGTAGGAGTTTTATTTGGCCAATTTATTTATTAATCGGTCGAATAAATAACTGCTATATTTTTATAGTTTAATTTAATTTAATTTGATCATTTTATTAATTGGCTGAATGGATAATTATTTTTATTAGGGAACCAATTTATTAGTTGACAGAATAAATGGTTCCAAAATAATTTGGATACTTTATTGGTCGACCGAATTAAATTTGGAAATAGTCTAATATTTTTTTATTTAATTTGATAAAAGATAAGTAATTTCTAATTTCTCAATTAAATAGATAGACGAGCCAATTTCCAACTGATGGGTACCTCAATTCGGAATCCCACGTGACACATTTTCATTCTTTATTCTTATTAATTTTAAAATTTTCATTTTATTCATTTTTTTCAAGTATTTTCTAAATTGTGCATTTATAAATCAAAATCGTGGTCAACGGGTCAATTCTGACCCGGAACCGTGGCGGTAGACGAACCAATTCCCAACCGACACTCGAGAAATTTTTCATTTTTTGCTTTTTTTCCTATATATTTTCTAAAATCTATAATCGTCATCCATGAAATAATTTTTACGTTATTTGTAGTTGGATTTCCAGTTTTGCATAATTTATAATTTTAATTAACGAATATTACTATACGATTAAGGACGATAACGAATAGTACAATCATTATTTTTATTAAAATTTTGGATCTATATAAAATTTAAATATATTTTATAAATTACGCACTTATAAATCAGAGTCGTGGTCAACGGGCCAATTCCGACGCAGAACTGTGGTGGTAGATTAATATACGGATTTTTTCAGAAAGGAACACAAATGACTAATTTTTTAGTCGGATTTTAAATAAGTACGAGTATATAAATTTCAAACAAGTTTGAATAATCCTAAACACATCATCTCAAACTGTTTGATTAATCGTCTCCGTTGGAAAACGTAGAATATGTAGGAAAATTGGCAGAAAAATTACTAACGATTTATCAACGAGTCAATTCCGACCAATAATCGTGCGCGTAGATTGACCAATTCAGTACTTGCGGGACAATTTTTTTAAAATATATTATATAATTTTGAACTCAAAAAATTAAGAATATTTATGGTCAACTTTTATCTTATATCATTGACTAAATATTTTTATGAATCACAATCATTCCACATAAAGTTTTGTAAAGAGGAAAAACTACCAAGTACATAGTGAAACAATTATTGAAGTTCTATTATCAGTTAAAAAAATTATTCTCGAAGCTGGTAAAAAAGAAATGTCATGATTTATTTTTCTATGAATATATTTGGAAGATGATTATTTATATAATACTACTACAATTTATAATTAAATTTTTATTTATTAAATATTATGTGAATATTTTTGGAATATAGTTATGTATATAATTAAATATTAATTTCAGGTAAAAAAAAAACAAATGTCATCATTAATTTTTTTGTGAATATATTTGGAAGATGATTGTTTATATAATTTAAAATTAGTATTGTGGTCAATAGGCCGGTTCCAGGTCGGAACCGTCGGGGTAGACGGGATGATTGTGAAGCAGTGGTTTTTTTCTTAATCTTGTGTTGAATTCATAATGTGGGGTATTTAGGGTCACTTTCATCTTATAGACAATCTTAACATCTATAGTATTATTCGTTATCTATATATCTCTTCTCTCTCTCACTACCCGCTCCTTCCCTAGTTCCCTTGCCTCCTTTTCTTTATAAAAAGCTAAAAGATTCAGCTTAATAGTCGCTTTCCTTTGGAGAGAAATATATTTTTGCCCACATCGATTTTGTAGAAAAACAGAGCTTTAACAATTATCGAAAATAATGAGAATATATTAGTTATAATTTTTAACAAACATAACTATATGGGTTTGAGACGTAAACATGTAGTAAAATTACTTTTTAATTGAATTTGAGATGTGTTCAAGGGATATAAGTTATACGCGAGTTTAGTAGATTGCATAATCGAATTATTTAACGCTAAAATAATTAACAAATAATATTTTTTTAATCTATCACATATTAGTACTATTTAATAATTTTATTAATTTTTATAATTTCCCGTCGATTTTCGACGGGTTATATGCTAGGTTTTCTTAACTAAAAATTTAATTGTTTGTGCAAATCTATAAAAAACATCTTACAATGAAATATAAAGGTACATTGAAAGGGTGAATAATCGCATTTATCACAAACTTTAATATTTTTGGGATGTGTTTGCTTTGTATCCCTCCATTTAGAATTAAATGAAAGTATAAATAAAAATTTTACCCTTTAAATCCTTATTTCTTTCTTATATTCTTTCATTTTATTTCTCATTTTCACTCACAAGGAGGGAAAATATTATCCTCTCGAAATTAGAGTGATAATATATAATTTCTCTCTATGTAAGTGAAAAGAAGAACAAATTTTTTTTTTAAGAAAAATGAAATAATTTAAAGAATGATATTTTTATTTATACGTATATTTACCCTAAATTGAGGAATAGAAAACAAACGCAAGCTTTAGATTATATCACAAATCTTTAGAACTTATAAATTTCACTCTAGTATTTTTAATACGTATTAGTTTTGTCATCATAACATTTCTTTGGTCCAAAAACCGACATTTGGCGCGGCAGCGGCTGATCATTTATCTCTTGCGCCAATTTTCCAATTCAACTAGTACTATATTATTGGACATTCAATTGAAAATATGGATTTAAAAGCTCAATTTTCTCAGAATTTGAAGGTCGAAACTTTTACATACTCATCTCGAACACTTAAAATTCAATGGTCAATTGCTACGTCTTTCGATGTATGATTTATTACTCAAATGTATAGTTTAGAATTCACACAACGAGTTGTCAGGCATCATGTCACAATACATGAAAATTGAAATAATTTGATATATTTTAAACATTGTCATAGATTTGGAAAGCTTTATACGTTGGAACATACTATAATTAAACTAAAAAAGAAAAATGATACTATAAGTGCGAGGGCATAAATAATGTGTTTCGTGTATACTTTGTTAATCTATATAAAATTAGGAATAAATCGATTTGTGATTTGTCACACGTGTAAGATAAAGAAAATTAATTGTAAAAATAAAAATTTATCACATTTTCTCTTAAGGGGTGTTTACTAAGCGGGATAAGGATTGACTATTCTTATCATCATCCTAAGAATTCTTTGAATCTCACCCCTTTGGAAGGATACATATCAATGCAATAGTCCCAAATAATAAGAGCAATAATTACGGGTTATGAGATATCTTTGAATCTAATCTTTAAAAGTAAACACTAGATTAACTTATATTATTTTTATCTAACAATTCTTATCTTGCTTAGTAAATGCCCCTTATAATTTATGATTCCTGAATTAATGTATACTTTTCATTTTTCAAAACTCATTTATTATTTTTAATGTGTGTGGTCAGTTAGAGTGTGTCTAAATAGTATTACCATTCGTTAGGCATGATTTTTGATTTACTAGATCTCTTTGTTAAAAAAATCTCAATCTAAATAAATATAGACTTATTCTAATATGTCTATATTAAAGTGGTTAGTTTTAAGATTATAGTAATATGTAAGACTATTTGCAGCGGCGCGAACCGCTGTTTTTGCGAGTTCCGTGTGGAGCTCGCATGCTATTATAGAGTTTGGAGCTCGTAGGAGAGGCTCGTTGTAGAGAGCTTATGGGGGAGGAATTCGCAAGGGGACCACAATTAAATAAAGAAAAAGAGTTAGTGGTCATATATCACACCTTCATTCGTCAATAACATAATAAAAAAGCTCTACATTTGAAGCTCGTCATTACAGAAAAAAATACAAACACATAAAAAACCCACAAATATAAGGTGCGACCTCCATATTGAAGCTCTTCATTGTTCATAGCCTAATATTCGCCATATTGGTAATAAGATTACTCGCCGTACGATTACTTCCAGAAATACAAAATGGAACAATTAGCAGCAATGTAACGCGCCTTTAGTTTAGCAATTTATATACGCTACTTCATAAGGAAAAATGCATGTGTGCTCGGGGCCCACAACATGTAAAATCTCTTACCGTTTTCTGTGTTGGACGGCCAGGATTGACTAGTGAATTCACTGTTCAACCAAAGAAAAACAGAATTACTTAATTCCCTTGAAAAAAAAAAAACTTACACCATTAGAACATTTGCAGCGGCCGGAAGCCGATTGTGCGTCGAGCCTGCCCATTGTCGCACCTACTCCAATCTATCCCAACGAGCCGCTTCAATGCACGCGCTGGTAATTAAAAAAAAAAAATCAGATTTTGAACACAGCGGCTATCAATCCCCCAACAGCTATTGTTCACTACCAACGGTCATTTGACCCTTTTTTTTTTTTTAAGTATTATTTATCATCTAGTATAAATAGGTACCTCCATCTCCACATAATTGAACACATCCTCAATTCATCTTTTTCATCTTGTTCAATTCATCGTCTTCATTTCTTTTCCATCTTCTTCAATTCATCCTTTTCTTCTTCAAATGGATCCCAACGATCCCAACAATCCTATGTTATCGAAATGGTGTTCCGACTGCTCACAAAATTTTTACGTCCCCGTTGGCTTATACTCTATCAATCTCAATAAGTTTCAAGCGTCCGACGAATACGACCAATAGGCCATGGATCCGGCTGCCAAATCCGCCCCGCCGCCGCCTCCAAGACCAAAAAAAGAGGAAAAATCTCCGCGTCTCTAAGACCAAACGACATAGTTACACCACGGAGGAGATCGGCGTGATCACACAAATTTGGAAGGAGGTACGTGCGATTCCATCTGCGGCAAAGACCAAATCGGCGAAAAATATTAGGGTTGAGTCACAGACCGTATCAACGCCATTTTCGAACCCGACCCTCCGCTCAACTACAAGCAAATCAAGAGCCATTTCCAACGGCTCTCCGAAAATCAAGGATTGAATAAGTGCATACAAACGAACTAACGACGAATAAGAGAGCGGCACTTGCATGACATGATCAAGAGCAAAACTCATCAAATATATCGCCAAGAGCACTGTGACACCGCTTTCAAGAACGAGAAAACAATTTGAACTTTTATTCCAACATCGACGCCACATCAACTCAAAAAGAAAAACAAACATCTAGCAACATAGCTCACGCTATATACAGGGACAATATTATTATTATTATTATTATTATTATTATTATTATTATTATTATTATTATTATTATTATAGTAATGATATTCAGCCACACACGCTAAAAATGGTAATATAGGTTTTGAAAATGAAAATATGCCCTAATTAGGAAGCATAAAACCTAGGGGGAAAATGTGATTATTTCCATTTTTACAGTCAACTTTCATTGTTTTTTTCACACGTGTGGCTGGCCACAGTGTGTCCGATTATTATTATTATTATTATTATTATTGTTGTTGTTGTTGTTGTTGTTGTTGTTGTTAAATCTTGTGGGTATATATGATATATTATTGAATAATGTACATTTTGAGTGGACAAACAAACTGCAACTTCATTTGTAAGATGCTCTTGAATCTATTAATTGAGGGTTTGAGTCGTACGTGGATATGTTACAAAATTTTAAAAAATGTATATTTTGAGTATAATGGGAGAACTTAAAAGACATGCAAAATGTGTTCTATTATGATGTGAAGAATCGAGTTAAATATCTTTTCCTAACGGAATATTTTTGCCTATTTCTAAGAAATAGCATAATATAATTTGATATTAATAAAAAATAAGTATTTGATAAATCAATTTCGTGTTGGAATCCTGATGCCACATTTTTATATATGTTCACTATTTTAGCCCTAGAAATTCACAATATGACATGTTCAACTCGAACATAACATAATACAAATTTGAAGCTCCACAAATTGAACCCGTTGAAATGAAGCGACATCACTTTGTTATTGGAGGCACTCTCCTGTGCGACTAGATCCCATGCGACCGGATCCATGCGATCGGATTAGGGTCAGATTGACCCGGTCAACTCGGGTTGATCCATTGACCGGTCATTTTGTTTTTTTAATTTCAGATTTTCTTTTTCCTGCTCCGATTTTTCGGCTCCGCCTTTGCTCCGATTACTAATATAAGGATAACCGGCGGGCAACAATTTGAGCTTTTTCGGCTCATTCCGAGACCTTCGGCTCCCCTCGCTCGAATCTTAACCAAAGAAGAAGCGGCAAACAAAAAAACGAAACGGCAAACAAAAAAACAAAGAGGCAAACAAAAAAAAGTAGAATTAAAAAAAAAAATGAAATAAAAACTGAAAAAAAAATAGAAAATAGGAAAAAAAAAAAAAAAAAAAACATAAGCGCGTGCACTCCACGCGCGGTCGCATGAGGTGCGATGCGTCGTAGACGAGATTTTGTGTTGTTATTGAGATGGATTAAAGTATTTTCCATCTGGGGTCTAAATAAATGCTAGTAGTTTTAATTATTCAAAACAAAAGTGAAAAACAAACAAACAATCAAACATGGTGCCCTGCACCGCATTCAAGTGGATGTTCATTTTGGCACCCCAAACAGTATTAGATCTGAGTGGTTAATCTTCCCAATAAATTTATTTCATCTCAAACATTTTACAAGCTCGCTCTCATGCAGCCCAAATTCAACCACCAACATGGGCGCAATGTATATATAAGCTTTTTTGTGAGCACAATTGTTGAATTCAATCCCCAACCTAACATTAGGTATCTTCCCTGTTTACTTTGTTGAGCGCAATGTAAAACCCCCACGGCTACCAATGTGTGCGCTCTAAGTAAATCACGCTTCTATGCAATTATCTACAAATAATACAAAAGGTGATAAATCACACTATCTTCAATTATAATTTTTTTTAATAACTAGTAATGTGATGTGATTCGAATATTTCAATTTATAAACTTAAAATTCGTATATGGCACCGCCACTGGTTAGTACCAATCATAGTATATATTGGTATATGCAAAAAATTTTAAATACGAAAAATCAATAGAATATAAGAAAGACGAACTTCGGTGATTTTTAGTATAGAATTAGGATTGAAATTAGCATATTGATCAGGATTTGAGGTGGACTTCTGTTGATCATTTTATCCAAATCGTGGAATGTGGCAAATATTCCTGTATTTCTGTTGATCATTTAAAAAGTGGACTATTAGCATAATGCTACTGTAATATAATATACCGTGAAGATGATGGTAATTCCTACTACTAGAATAATTAATATGCAACTTCTTTTATCGCAAAAAATATATTGTTCCTAAAATTAAATATTCGGAAAAGTGATTCTCTAAAGGTGTGTGATCAACCTCTTGTTAATTTGCTTGACATTGTCGGCAAGAAGCAAATTTAACGAAACATCTGCATTGGTAAAATTGATTTCTTCTTTTTCTTTGTCGTCTAATGTTTTTAATATTTTCTTATATTTTACAGGTTTGGTTTGGTTACCTCTCGAACTCTAATCTCAAGACCAAAAGTTTTGATTTGGAATATTTGGAGACGAAGAAACGTACAAGTTTGGCAAAATCTCTCATGGTTCACATAAGGTGATTTCAAGATTGATTCAAAGCTTCTCTGCGATATAATCCATTCATTTACTATAGACTCAAAAAATTTAGTTATATTATATTATATTTTATTATGGGTGTAATTCGTGTTGTTGTCTGTCTCTTGTACTGATACGGCGTAAGAATAATATTATGTACAAATAAAATTACTTGTGAGATGTAATGAAGTTGATGATGGAGTTGAATGCAATTATTAATTTTTGGAAGAAAATGAGGAAATCCGAATTTCATACATAAATAATTAATTTGGGAAAATGTTTATGCAAAAGAAATAATAATGCCACATGTCATTCCACGTGGCTCATCAAAAGTTCCACCTCCCTCCTCCACCCTACCAGCCTTTCTCCATCTTCCATGTATAAAAATTGTTTCTTTCTCATTGTAATTTCACACCACCTACAAAGATAGATAGACGCACAATATTTTGTGTGCATATTTCCCCAACCCCATCTAGGGTTTTTGTGGAGAATAATTCGAATTAAATTCCTCAATTTCGTTCCCATACAAAAATGGCGAAGAAGAGGAAATCCGATGCGACGCGGTTGGATGAGGTGGATCGAGGGATGTACACCACTTTTTGCAGCGCGGCCAACTCCCTTTCGCAGCTCTATACACACGCGATGCACCAGCAGCGCCTCTCCTTCCAAGCCGGTGAACGCCACTCGCTGGTCTCTTTCGTTGCCCCCCTCCTTTTCTTTTTAATTTTATTTTCTGCGAAGAAATTGTGTTTAGGTTTCGGTTAATGAGTTATAATCAAATGGTTTTTGTTTGTTGTGGATTATAGTTGTTTTCTACGGTCGTTTTGATTGTATTCACCTGGTGGATTGCACAGGGTATAGTTTATGTGTCTTTTTTGCCGATATATTCATTGTATGGGCGTCATTTTTGGAAAATAGACAGTGCACGTATCATCATAGATTTTATTGTATTGTGCTGATGAAAATTCGTGTGAATTGAGTGCAGAAATATGACTATTAAAGGGTTCATAATTTGGGAGGGGGGGATTATTCTTAAGGTGGATTTAGGCTTTTTTGTGTGTATGTTGGGGTTATATCTCTGGTTTTTAGGTATAAATTAGCAAGTATCTAGCTCTCTGGATTAATGAGGTTGCATTGAGCACCGACAATTATGTGTAATGGTTTATATATTTCTTGCAATGCTCATTATCTTCTTCTTCTTTTATCAATATAGGAAAAGCTTTACAATTGGATATTAAGGCAGCAAGAGCATGGGATTAGAGTGATGAGTGGCGACATACTCGCATATGTGCAGGTTTCTTCTTTAACTCAATAAAATGCTATAATTCGTCAAAAGACTTATTGATTAGTTCCAGACTTTTGGTGTACTATTATCAATTCTTGGCCCTTACGTAATTGTTTGCTTTGATTTCTTTCTGCTCTTCACCCTTTGTTATCCGATTTGGAGTTGCTAATCGACATTTCTACTGAAAGTTACTTTTTCTTTGTGTCTATTCTTAATTAGAACGGTGTAGTGTATCTAAATATGACTAGATGAGCTGTGATTTGTTTCCGGTGTTGAATTTTGGCATTAAGCTGGATGAACGATCCAAGAATATGATTGTGATATTCATTTCTTACTAAGGAACACCAAGCTGGATGAATGATCCAGGAATGTGATAATGATATTAGTATCCTACTCAGCATTGGACCTGCATGCTTGCTTTTAGTTCGACTAGTAAAACTTTAATTCATAACTTGTTTAATTAGTAAACTTTAGTTCAAAATGTGTGCATATGCAAGTAAATTGTTTTATTGAACTTATTAACTCTTACGTTGGAAGCAATTCCATGATCTGTGCGAAAGTATACATTTACAGATATTATATTTGAAGAAACTATGAGCAAGGTGGCCCCTCTAAACTATTGTAAATTTTTATCTTCATGTGGTTTGAATTTTGGCTACAGACCATGTATGTCTTCTCCAGTCTATTAGTAGTTTCTCGTGACATTTGTTGCTGCTGACTGTGGTTAAGAATTTTCTTCTGTGTTCCTGGATACTCTATTGGTTGTCTGAATAAGAACACTTTTTTTAATTGTTGGTAGCTTACTATTGTCTCTCTATCTGATAGAGGGAGCAACTTTAAGACGTTCGGATCCTTACTAAGTTGATGAGCGTATGTACTCAAATGGGCATTGTTTCTTTGTCCAATAAATATTTTAGTGGTGAAGATCACTAAAGCAAATAATGTGGCTGCAAGTCATACATTTTCTTTTAAAGTTGCCTGGTCCATCATTTTTATTTCACAGGTTTATGGTTGAAATGTAATATGTAGCATGTAAAATGGCACAGACCTCACTTCTATTAACCATGAAGTCTCCGAACTGGTAGACAGCCTGCAGTTTACTTCAGAAGGGTGGCACAGGTCGCCATTATCGAGCTTGGATCTCATCCTTTTTATGTTCCCGGCAGTTTCTTTATCTGTCTAATCTTTAATGTGGTGGCTTAGTTAGAGACTGGATTGCCTAAAGTCCTAGTGCATAATTGTGACTTCTGATTTTATCTATGCAGAATGAACTTGATTATGGTACAGAAGAACCTCCCGCATCCCCAAGGCTTCCCCTGCAGCAGCAGCAGCTGCAACAGCAACAGCAGCCTCATAATTTAATGCAGTTACCTCAAACAGGAGTTCCCATATCTTCTAATGCATTTGGTACTACAACTATTGCACAAGGACTTCGCCCAGGAAATCCAGATCAAAGTAAGAATTCTGTGTTCTCAAATGCTCTCTCTAGTCCAGTGCGTCGGACTCTCCAGCACTATCACTTATCACAGGGCGGTTTCTCCTCAAACAATGCCACGCGGAGCAATGAAAACAGCACCAATCAAAACAGAGATGCCAATCCTCTCAGTTCCAATGACACTTCAATGGATATGCATGCTGATAGTCCAGGCCACGACTCTCCTTACTGAAGTCCCGTGTACTATCTGGAGTCGGAAAATCCCTCTGGAGATGAGAAACCGTTGAACTTTAGGCGGTGGGGATGGCGGTTGGTGATATTTAGAAAGAAGCAAATGCTAAGGAGGAAGTGTAAAAGAAATTGGTGTCGTCAATTAAAGTGTGCAAAAAGCTTTTGGAAGTGCATAGGTCCCAGTTGAAAAGATTATTTAGCTTGAAAGGAGACATGGTTTCTCTCTTCATGTTTATGTTTGTCTAATGATGATACTGTGTTTTTTTTTTCTTTTTCTTTTGGAACATGGAATGTGTTGAAATATCCTATATATAGATATATTCATTTAGCTTTTCTTGGTGGTGGCTTCTTGTCTTTAGAGATTGGGTGCAAGGAGTTTGGGGTGTGACTGATTTTCGCCTTGTGTTGAACTACATTAGTTTCTGTACGGATAATAATAGTTTATGGTCTTAACTTAATATACTTGGGGCGAGTTTGAGAAATGACATCACTTCCAAAACATTTGTAAATGACTTTTTTTTTTATCTTTGGATAAAATTTCAAATGTAGCACGGGAGGTCGTTTTTAGAATGAAAATTAGAATCGGCTTGATGGAGAGACATTTGTAAAAATTATAAGCTCAAATTGGAATTTGGGTAATTGGCCTGCATTTTTTTTTGTCGAGTTCAGATAGATTTTGTTTATGGAAAATACCTTATATGAGCATATTTAAAATTCTTTTTTTTATAACAAATATATCAAGTCCTTTCCAAAACTTGTTGTAGAGGCTAGTGTTATTCGTTTGGTCTTTAAATTTTCAAACTTTTTGAGTTGTCGCGTTTTGCATCTTAGAAAAAATCTGTCTCACAATTTCCAAACTTTTTGTTTTGACTGATTTTGCAACCCAACTCCATTTCCGGCGAATTTCGAATTGACATGGCATATGTGGGCATATTTATACGACTTATCGCTTGGCGATTACAATAGTAGTATCTTCTTTCAAGATTTTCGAGAGTGTGAAGGTCTTCAATACTGCACGAATTATATGCTCACGTAAAAACCCCCATCTGATTCATACCTCTTCCATGTTCAATTGAAGATTTGATGACGAACTAGCCATGAACTTTGTGGGTTCTCTTGTTTCGATCAACGGAGTGCTATCACTTTCCATTTCGGCTACACGATTGTAGCCCTCAATGATTTTATAGCATGAATCGAATTTTGCTTCAGTTACCCTCAATACGACGTTGTTAATATAGTTCTAAAACGACGTCGTTCCAATTATGTCCACATCTGCTTCCCGGCTGCCATGTCAACTCGAAATTTGCCGGAAATCAAGTTGGGTTGCAAAATTAGACGAAACTAAAAGTTTGGGAATTGTGAGACAAATTTTATTACTGGGTGCAAAACGAAACAACTCAAAATATTTGGAAATTCACAGTCCATTGACTTTTTAAAATTTGATAAAAAAATTTTAGCACAAGCTGCACAACTCAAACACGAGAAAGTTGTGGGTCTAATAAATAAAAAAAACGGAGCAAACAAGTCACAAGTTTACAAATGTTAAAGTATCCAAATTCTATTCAATTGCTTGACTTCAATATTTTGTTTTTGGTACTTGATTGATGCTTATTTCATAGTACATGACATGATTCAGTGTTGGATTTCAAAAGAAAAAGTTATTAATTGAATCAGTGTTGAACTGATGTTTTAATTTAATTAGATTTAGATTTTAAGAAAACGTAAACCAATTTTTATATTTGTGATCCGTCGTTAAAAGTTCGTTAGAACTAATTTTGTGTGGTAAGTGGATGTGGCATGTATATCAAACACGTTTGAACATATTCTTAGATTTTATTTTATTAATTTTTTTTTTTTTCTTTTTGAGCAGATTGAACATATTCTTAGATTCGATAAGGTTTTAAAGCTCAACTAAAATACAATGAGTTTGCATCCAATAAGTGACATAATGCAAACAAGTGTACAAAATCCCCAAATTCAATTCGATTAATTAGATTTTATCTTGACGTTATACAAGTTAAAATCCTAAAAGTGGGCTAAGAAGATTATATGAATGATATTGTATAAGTCTAAAATAAATAATAAAATATTGATCAAATACGATTATAAAGAAATAAAGCTAAAATAGAGAACGGCTTAAATCTCATGGGTCGACACTTCTATCTTAATACTTCTTCCGTCCCGTTCAACATGTCTCATTTCTTTTCTGCACAAAGATTAAAAAAAGAAGGTTTAAATGGAAATTGTATTTTTAGAATTTTAGTGTAGTGAATAAAGTGATATAAAATATTTTTTTAATTGATAAAATGATATAAAATATTTTTGAAGTGACATAAAGTGAATAAATTGATTTCTTAATTATTTACTTAAAAGTAAATGAAACATGTTGAATGAGACGTCCAAAAAAGAAAGTGAAACGTGTTGAACGGGACGAAGGGAATAATAGTTAAATTAAAAATCTATATTGACTTACTGATGAATGATCCAATAATTTTAAGTTTTCTGGTTTATTTGGAACCCAATGTAAAAGTAGCACATGAAAAATGTGAAACGGAAAATAAAAGGGCAATAATGTTGACATGGCAACCCGAGTAGACATTTTACAAGGAATCGAAATCCAAAACCAAATTATAAAAGTCAGGAAAAGTGAGGCCGTTCCCTCTTTCAATTAAATTCAAATTGGGGCACCCAAAATTAAGGCGGCGATTCACAGCCAAACTATTCCCGCCACCGCCCGATTTTCATACACCGTCTCGCGCATCTCAGCCGGATCTACCGTCTAAGCCTGCTACTAGCAAACAATATCTCCTAAACAATATCTCCTACATGCTGCGGCAAGGTATTCGCGTATTCATTTTTGTATATTCACAATTTTTGTGGAAATAATCTGTAATTTTTTTATGGCGGACCTAAACTGCCGTGCGCCGGTATAAGAATTGAGCAAATTATACAAGAGCTATTGCTTTTGAGCGGTGCGTGGTCCGTAAGTTTGTTGTTAATTTACTGGATTTTAGTAGTAAATCTGGAGAATTAATCGAAGAGTTGATGTCGATATTAACTCTGTGTTTGGTTTTAATTTTTTTCTTTAGCTCTCTCTCTCTGGGTTAAGTATGATAAACATCATAATTTTAATTGCCAACTCAACCGTAAGAAACTGGAAACAATACAATTTATTGTTTAGTAGTTGCTGCTGTTTAGCAATAGTAGTGATGTAGCTGCTGCTACTGCTGCTGCGCGTGTATGTTTGGTTCTCTTACTTTTTAGATACTTCTTTATCACATGCGCTTGAGAAATTGAATGATGTCGTGATTATTTGGAGATAATCTTGTGGTGTTTGTGCAGTGAAGGATGATATATTTTTTTGCATAGTAGTTTTATTCTCAAACAAATGATTTCATATGCAGATAGTCTTCCATGAAGTCCTATCCAAAACAAAAGAGAAAGAGAGGTGATATCAGTGTAAACCAGGATGAGTGCACCGACGTTAATCTAAAGAAACCTGCAAATGGGACTGGTCAGTTGCCTTGGAGCTCTCTAAACTGGATAAATTGAATTTAGTTTTGTGCATGGCATGAGTAGGGTAGCTTCTGCTTTTTTACATTCTTGTCTTATTTCTTGAATCTTGTGCTTTTCGGGTGATAGAATAAAATGCTGTAGGTATACTACTATACTTTATATTCAATTAGGTTCTCTTATAGTTATGAACATCGTTTTACCGAAACCTGATTTATTATATTGGAAGCTTGTGTATTATCTTGATATACTAGCATTTTTTTTTTTGTTAAAAGCTCTCATATTATTGTGTGTCTACTGCAGAAAAGAAAAGGATGCCACTGCGACATTTGGATCCTCCAATTCAACTGCAGATTCCATCTACAAAAATTAAGCTGCAGCTCTTCCCTATAGATGAACAAACTCGTGTAGTTTTAGAGAAGGTACTTAAAAATCAATCCCCCCCCCCGCCCCACCTCCCCAAAAAAAAAAACAACCATACAAGGAAAAAGGAAATTGGATAAGAAATTTCTTTGCATTGTTGGTTTATTACAGGATGGTCACAATCCATTTTTAGAGCTTACACTAAGTGCTCAGAAGAAGATATCATCAGTGGTTAGGCACCTGAATGCCAAGTGGAGCTGTTCATGTACACTGACAGGTCAACTCATGCTTTATCCCTATAACACAAAGTCTGAACAGTTGGCGATGTGCAGAAGATGGACTTTGAATGATAGTGCATTCACTGCATGGGAGGTGTATATTGATGTGGGCTGTCCTTCCAATTTCCGCCTAAGGTCTGAAGCCAGTCAGTTTTATTTCATAGAAAGCTTTACCTGGAAATTTAAATTCAACTTTATTATTTTGATTTCTAGGTATGGTTGGTTGTGCAATCATCAGCCTGAGATGTTTGACAGACTTAATAATTCCAGTCTTCTAGAAGCTCAGACAGGTTCTGATGGAAAGAAGGGCTCGCCCAGAATTTTGGAGTTCCCGAATTACCAAGAGGAACAAGTAAATGAATCTTGTGAAGCCATTAAGAAACAAGGCAATGCTGATGACACTTTGCACTCGGATATGAATGAGCTGAAAGCATTAGATGTACCTGCTGGTTTGGTGGTAATTTTCAGGTCCATCTATTCATATTTTTTTGTATGCTAGTGCTAGCAGTATATGTTTTGAGAATGGAGCTTTTGATGATAAAAGTAGGCAGCATTTATATTGTTTTGATGATGATTAATATAAAGTAGAATATGTAGTAATTAGCTCAATTCTTTTAATTTGAAGTAGTTCCTTAACCTGTGCTTGGGGACAGGTAAATATTGAAGGAAGTTTGTGGATTTTATAATTGCTTATCTAGTTTGGCGAATGTGATTATATCACAGGAAGTAAATGGCTCCTGAATCTATTGAAGTAGAAAATTCTAGGAATATGAATTCAATTGACAGTGGGTTGCCAGGATTATCCTAGTATATCTCAAAGGGTTTGCTTGAATATCTTCTATACGACTATGCCTCTTAGTTTTGACTCTTTAGATTATGTCTTTAATCAAATTTTGAAGTTCTGACAGATGGATACTTTCTAGGCAGCTCATCCTTGTTTCAGAGATTATAGTTCATCAGTGTTTGTATTTGTTCTTGCTAGGATGATAAAGTGACAACTGAGGTTCCAGTTCTCTCGACTTTACTTTGGGATGACAATATGACCGTCTTGAGCATTGGAGGCCTCCTATCTGAAATATCATTGCAGGGTAAACTTAATGGATCAGATCACAGCTCTGTAAGCAGATCTTGCGTGCAGCCAGTAGCACTAACATCTGACATAAGCTTTCGTGATCTGCTGTCTGAAGATTCTTTGTTCCGTAAGATGTCATGCCCAAGCATGAAACTGGAAAATGAATCATCCTTGCAACCCCTTTTCCTGGGATCTGGTGATGTAAGCATTGGAGGATTATTTTCTGAAGCATCATTACTTGCAAAAACGAACATGTCAGATAAACAATCAATAGAAGCAAGGCATGCACCGATCCAGTCTCCATGGGATGATAGTTTTACCACCTTAAGCATTGGAGGCTTGTTATCTGAGGCGTCCTTGCAGGCCAAGATAGGTGATAAGGTGCAATCTAAAGAGAGCACATTAAGCTTGAAGCCTTTTGAACCTTCCCAAATGCCAATACCATCAATGCATGAGCCATCTATGTCCATCTTGGATGCCGAAGAGACATGCCATGCTTTTTCCATTCAGAAGCTTCAGTCAAACAGAGACGTCGCAAGTTTAAATGCAAGAGTTGGTTCTGGTGGATGCAGCAATGATACAAGCTCAAAACAATCTCAGTTTCCAAGGGTTGCTAAGGTTTGTGTGGCACTCATTTTGTGATGTTTGTAACTACACTATTAGTTTCGTGTGTGTGTGGAAGTCCAAAAATATAACCTAATCAGATTATTTTCTTCGAAAATTTGAGAATCTAGATAGTGATAGTTGTTCATTGGCCTGACCAATACTGTAACAAATATAGATGGCTGAAATATAGCTTGATCAACTTAGATTCCTTAACAGATTAGTAGGTTCTGCCAATTTGATAAAAGCTACATGCTCTAATGATTTGAAAATTTTGCATCATTGAAAAACCTTGTAAGTTTGATTTTTGAGAGATGCAGGAACTATCTTCTGCTCGTTGTGTATTTGAAGTTGCATGTCATGTAATTCGTCAATGTTGTTCTAAACCTACATTATCTTTGTTTTTGTAGACAGTGAATGGGACGGTTTTCTCAAAAGATTCTTCTTGTCAAGGATTGGAGACAAATCTTTTGGCGTGTCCTGTAGGTACCTTTGATGAGGATAGCAGACTACAGCCTTTCAGGCGCCAATCAGGTACTGATGCTCTCTTTATCTATTGCTTGAACAATAAAATTTCTCTCATGGCTTGAGCGTTGAGCCTATAGAGTATGCACTCTTATAGGTGAGCCTAGAAACTAACGACGAATTATGCATTCTTATGTTAGTAAACTAGAATGGCTCTTTAATTTGCTATCCTCATGGCATGCAGCTGGAGCTGGTTGAGACTGTCAATTGAGTAAATATGTGAGATTATTTTCCAACAAAGCAATCAAAGACGAAACTTACCCCTCTAGTGCAATACAGGTGTTGGAATAGTCTCGATGTAGAAACTGTGTATATGATTACAAGATAAGATGAGCTTCTCAGCGGGGCAAGCTGTCAGTTCCTGAGATGTTTTTGGCTGAACATATATATGTGCTTCATATTTGTAGACTCTTGTGCTGTATCAATTGTGCCGTACAAAATATGTGATTCAATTTTTTTGATATGAAGCACTAGCTTAACTACAGTATTCGCTTTTATACACAACTGTCAGATGTTAGGGGCAAAATGTGTCTTGAAAGAGTACTATTACATGTCTTGCGTCCTACTAATATTCAAATATGTAAGAGCTTGTTTTCTTCGAGAAAAGTGGAAATCCATACTTGTGATTTCAAGAATAAATTTGGTAACTTGAAAGCGGTTTCTGCAATAATATTCCGTTGGTGAACTTCAGTTTGAAAAGAATTCTACCAATACATACTATAACATGTAATATCTAATAATATCTTGGTATGAGATAAATACGTTATAGCCCCATTATCAGATGAAACAAGACGAGCCAAGAAATCATTCATTCATAGAATATCACCATGTATCTGAACTATGTAAAAAGGCAAAGAGGAGCATAAGATATGTACTTCATCCCAACTGAACTAGTCGCAAGATTTATAATAACAAAATATTACAATTCTCACAATGAAGGAAAGAAAAGACAACATCCAATTCCTCGATCAGAATGCAGAACAACTTTAAAGATTTATAAATAACATCAAACATACATGTTATATGCAGGAGAGAGAAAGTACAGAAATTAAGTTCGAGAATCATAGTGGTTTTCTGTCAATTTGCTCTTGATCCACTTAAAACTGTTTCTCAAAGATGATTTGAGCTTACCTTCCACAGAATACATATTGTATCCAGCCACCCTCTTCCTCCTCTTCACCTCTGGATTCTCCCCCGGCCCGTTAAAACTGTAAGATTTAGCCCGATCTTCGAAGTCCAATCTTGCTTCTGCATATGAAGAAGAGTAATAAGGGAATGATTTATTCTTCTCCATTGAATTCCTTTTCTTTTTCTTTTCTTCTTTTGTGAGGGAGACAAGCTAATTTAAAAAAAGGCTAAGAAGGAAGAAACATAATTGTGTGGTTTAGTATGGGGAGGGAGAGGAAGAAGTAAGTGCATTGTGCATAAATGGAGTCTAGGTGAGGCAATTAAGACAAATGCGTACATTTGTGCGGCTTGCATGGGCCATGAGTGTGACCACCTTCATTCAAATATCAAGATTAAAGATTTGTGTCAACATTCATGTATGCCATTAGGCCCATTACTCATCTCTTAATAGTCAATATTCTCTTTTTCTTTTTAGGGAGTATCTTATTTTTTTTTTGGACTGTTCACGCAAGTGTAGTCTTCTCATAAATGGAAATGACACTACTTCAAATATTATACATTTATCATTTGAACATCTTTTTATCTACCTAGCTCACTCTCATTACTCTCTCCTCTTAACTTATCATGGACGGAAAGAGTAGATGGTAACATTAGATGAGTTGGAAATATATTTGGGAAGTATCCGGGTTTTATTTACATATAATTGCACGCACCATATTGGGTGCCTGTGCAGTGAAATAGAGCATGACGAAATGAACAGTAAAGCTGAAGCACATTGGTGTGATAATCAGCTTTAGACTACATATATGTATTTATAAATATCATGTGTACAAGCACTCCTGCACTACTGCATATGATAATTGATGTGTTTAACTTCGTTGGTGGAGGGATAACATTTATATTATCCTTACATATTACGTATTGCTATACACGAAGTGCGTGTGCAATTCAACAAATTCATCCTAGACATTTAGCTGCAATACAAATAAAATGAAAGGTAGTATAATTCTTATTTGATTCTCTTCATATATATACATATATTATTGAGGATGTTTTGATGACATTAGAGTGAGAAACATTTGATATATATATATTTTTTATGTTATGGGAATCCACGCTACTAACTTTGACGGGCGTCGGATAAATTTTATATGAAATGATGGTAAGGCAGGAATTGTATGATAAATGATTAGTTTGATTGGTTGAAGTAATTTAGAAATAGTTGTAGGTGGGTGGGGGTGGAATGATGTGATGTGAGTGATGGATGGTGGGCCCGAGAAAGGTTAGGTCAGGAGGAGTTTCGGGCCCAACGGGCTTTTAATATAGAGACAAGAGTAGTGGGAGTGCAAGCCCTCCACTTTAAAGCAGGCGAATGGGTTGTTCTCTTCCCTTAAGTTGGTGGGCCTCCTTTTTGTCTCTATCTTTTTCGAAGTTTCTTACGTTTTCCGATGAACTGATTCCACGTGCAAATGCAACTCCAACATTAATGTAATATGATGCCCATCACCACTCATGAATCATGATAATATCTAGTATATGAGAATTCTACATAAATTAATTGGTGGTGATTTTTCGTAACCGGCCAATAGTAACAGAAACAGAGCACCTTCCTTTTCTTCCCTAATTTCGCATATTTAGATTGGACTCATTAATTCTCTTTCTCTACACAAACATGATAAGATCTCGAGGGGCTAATATTAATTTCTCAATTATGTCTATGGGGACATCTTGTCTTTACATTAGTTTTAGTATTAATTATAAGGCTATCACTAATTCTTGGAGGTCACTAGTGGTCTCCAAGGGATCTCCAGCACCCACTTTTTCACTAGAGACTCCTTAGAGACATTTATCCCTGTAACGCAGTTGTCTCTATCTTTAATATTAAACAATTCCTCATTTCTATTAAATTAATTCATAAAATTTCAGTAATAAAAATAACATAAAACATTACATTAATTCAAATAAAATAAAACATTACATTAACTGAAATAAAAAAAAATTACATTAATTAAAATAAAATTAAATATTACATCCGCATAAATAAAAAAAATTACATAATTAAAATTAAAACTAACTCCGGTAGAACTCCAAATTTGCGCCAAAAGTGTTCGATGAGATGCGCTAGAACAGATGCTTATGCATCCGGAAATGGTGTCGGAAAAAGTGTTCGCCGTAGGTGGGGTTGTCGGCGAAGTAGTCGGCGTGTAGGAGCGCACACGCCGATTCACGGTCGCGGTCGACGAACGACCTCGCCCTCTTCTTCTTCTTTTTCTGCGCCGCTAAGTGTGCACGGAGGTGTCGATCCACGTCCGCCATCATCTCCAGTACCTCATCGTCGGTGCCGGTCTCGACATATTCAACCGATAAAGATGAAAAACTCGATGAAGACATTTTTTGAGAGTTGAATTTTAGAGAGAAAGAAGTTGTATTTTTGTTTGTGAGATGAATGAGGGATGATGTTAAATTAATAGTGGAGAAAAAGAATAAAATATACTCCATTCGTCCATTAATTCTATACCCACTTGCCCCATTTTATCTGTTCATTAATTATGTACCCATTTGTATAAAAGTATCCATCTACCCTTACTAATTCATGTTATTTTCTACCCTTTGCCACTTGGACCTACACCTTTATTCCACTAACTACCACTTTATCACTACCTTTTTCACTATGGGCCCACCACTAACAACTTTTATTCCATTAACTACTACTTTATCACTACCCCTCAAAAACAACTTTATCCTACCAACTCCACTTTATCAGCTTTTCTTAAACTCCGTGCCAGCACCAAATGGGTACAGAAGTAATGGACGGAGGGAGTATATATATATATATATATATATAAATCGGCATTTGATCCGTTGAAAGCCATAACGTTCGATTTTTAAATTTCTTTTCCGTTGGGCGCGTGTAAAACACGCGCTATTTCGAAATTAGCGCGCGTGCAAGTCACGCGTTGGCTTCAAGCCGGTCTCGTGCGTTCGAGCCGATCTCGAGCCACGCGGGCTTGCAACGCGGGGGCCTCGAGCTCGCGCCGTCTCGAGCCCCCTTCGAGACCGGCCTTAGGGACGGCGTTGCATGCAGCCTAAGGATAATGATATTGGATCACACGGTGGCCAGTTACACGCGTAAGAAAAAGAAAAGTTTATTGTAAAAATAAAAATAATCACATTTTCCTCTTAGGGTTTATGTTTCCCAATTAGAGTATATTTTCATTTTTAAAACCTATATTACCTTTTTTAGTTTGTGTGGTCGGTCACAATGTGAAGAAATAGCACTACCCTAATTATATATAAAAAAAAAAACTACTACATATTTATAGGAAAATAAAATTGCTTCATATTTATAAGAAAATAACTGCTTAATTTATAGTCAAAATTGATTACAATTTCACTCTCAACACTTTTGTTTTAAATAAACAAAATACATAAATACTGTAAAATAAATTATTTTTATATCATAAACAAAAAGATAAATTTTAAATATGACAATTGTACAAAAATAATAGAAAGTGTTCCTCAACATTGGTACATAAAATGAAATCGCCTTGAAATTCGATTATGAATGACGATTGTTACTTAGATGTTTTGATTTATAGAAAATGTTTTGTATGTAAATTCACAACGTGTTAACGAATTTTGGATTTGCACACAATTTTAAGATTTTGATTTTAAAAACCAAGACCTATTAATTTTTTGCGAATTTTCTCCCCAACCAATTTTCCCTAAATTAGAAGTGACGTGGCCTCCCGGAATTACACGCTGAACGCCCGATCGACAAAACGATGTCGTTTTACATAAATAAAAAATTAAATTAAATAAAAAATTGTTTCATCTCATTTTTCTTAATAAAATAAATAAAAGATTAAACGAAAACAATAAAGAAAAGAAAAATCTCACCCACTCATCCCCTCTCTCTCTCTCTTGTCAAAGAGAAAATTATATGATATTTTTACTCCCAAAATATATATTTTTTAAAATTTAAACTGATGCTCCCGGTAACGAGTAACTGATGTATAGGAGAAGGGTAATACACCGGTAGGGATTTTTAAAACAATAAAAAATCAAGTAAATGATTCTTCAAGAACTTAGCAGTTCAATAGACTCGACAATTGGAGGATTCACACAGTTGGGTGAACAACTGACTTCTTTGACTGAGGTTCAGTTGTGTAACACTAACTGAAGTTTTTATCAGAGTTATTATTTTGCGGAATTTGGTGATTTAGACTCGTTACATAAACTGAAAACCTTTT
Organism: Schizonepeta tenuifolia; assembly: GCA_029490685.1. Taxonomy (NCBI): domain Eukaryota; kingdom Viridiplantae; phylum Streptophyta; class Magnoliopsida; order Lamiales; family Lamiaceae; genus Schizonepeta; species Schizonepeta tenuifolia. The sequence continues at coordinate 75,130,847 of CM055956.1, read as the reverse complement.
GGAGGGAAGGTCGAGTTCCTTAAAACCTTTTTAGTGCAAGTAAACGTTTGTATGCAAGTTAGTTGGTTAGGTAATTGAAATATAAAATACTTGAATGTAAAGAGACAGATGATTTTAACGTGCTTCAGAGATCAACCTCCTACGTCCACGACTTTCTTTTCGGGAAAGCAATCCACAAAATAAGCTTAGGCGTGTTTATCAAACGTTCCATTTGGTTTACGGGTACCAAGCAACCTAACCAGTTCAATTACGGGTTCGAACCAAACCTTACAACACTTTTACGGGCTAGAGCACAACCTACATTTCTTTTCCGGGCAAGAACAAAGCCTACGGGCAAGAGCAAAGTCTTGGTCTTAGATTACGGGTTCTAAGGAGCCTAGTTTTTTTTATTACAGGTTCAAAGAAAGACTTGGGGTTTGGGGGGTTTCCAACTATGAAGTATGCTACACTGTGATCAGTGGAGGCTTTTTCCTATGGTTAGGAGACTCAATCTGCAAGAGAGAGTTTGTTTACTAACTATGCAATAATCTATTACAAATCTAGACTCGATCAAACAATGAGCTTTTTGAGGGGTTAGATGGGAAGAACAGGAGGAGGACTTGACACTCTACTTCTACTGTTTCTTCAGCTCGGCGGGTTCTTGCCCGAGAGAGAATCTGTTTCTGAATATGCTTGATAGCTCTTTTGCGTGTGTATGCTATCTTTGAACTCGTGTAAATATGAAGACCTCTATTTATAGAGATGGATGTAAACTTGTGTAGACCTCTATCTTTGACTTCAACACATGATCTCGACATGCACGAACTGCACAGACACTCAACTTGTGTAGAGTTGAACTTGGCCAAAACTCTTCATGGGTTGAACTGACCATCTTCGCCTTCTCAGTCTAACTAAGATCATCTGCTTGAAACCTGTAAAGATAAAACCTCTACGCTCAAACAGTGAGTTCTATCTAAGTTTAGACTGATGGTTTCATCTACTCGATTGAGGTCAGTTGGATTTTAGGATAAATCAAAACCTTTACTAATTTTTCCAAACATAAACTATCATAACTTATTTGTTTGAAATCCATAAATTACGACTTTTATATCAAATTAAAGATTTCATCAAGATTTTTAATTTGAGATGCATCTTCACTATATCTTAAGTTAGCCAAATTAGACAAATGTTAGAAAGAAGATAAAATAGAAGAGAGAAAAAAAAAAAAAAAAAGAGCTTCATTTTCCTAACAAAAGAAATTGAAATTGATCAAAATTGATTTAAAAAATTTCTCTCTCCTCACTTTTGTTACTTTTGTTTTAATAGATATAGATTAAACTTATTTTAGGGAAAGAAAAAGATAACATAAAAATCTTACTCCCTCCGTCCTTGATATATCTTCCTAGGAGAGAGTGGCACGGAGATTAAGAAAAAATGTTGATGAGTTGGTTGTGGGTGGATAAAAGGTGATTGAGTATGTATTGAGTGGAGAAAGGGTCCCACATTGAAGGAGTGATATATTAATTAATTGAGATAGTGGTGAGTGATATATTAATTAATTGAGATAGTGGTGGGTCATATATGGTATTTTAGGTAAATAAGTTGATAAAGTAAAGGTATGGAGTAATCATATGATGTCCAAAAATATCTAGGAAGATATATGGGGGCATCCAAAAAAGGAAAGATAGGAAGATATATCAGGGACGGAGGGAGTATTACATTATTAGTTCCCAACTAAGGAGTCTCGATTAGTCCATTTCACAACGCACTTTCTTTCTCAATAACTAACTTATAGCCTCATTATTTTATCCTCAATAAAATTTATGAACTTTCGATCAACCTACAAAAACATTTTAAAATTCGACTAGGCCACCCTCTATATATATATATATAGAAAATCATACTCTCTCCATCCACAAAATGGTTGGCACATTATGAACAATACAGATTTTAGAAAATGCTAAGTAGTACTCCCTCCGTCCCGTTCATAATGCAACATATTCCTTTTTGGGGTGTCTCATTCATCTTGCAACATTTCCTTTTATAAAAATAATTAAAAAAGTTACTTTATCTACTTTATTCACTTTAAAACCACTTTATATCATATCAGTAACACTTTCTTCACTTTAAACCACTTTATATCACATCAACTAATCACCATCTTTACTCTTAATACTCTTTTTCTTAATACTTGTGCCGAAAAAAAACGTTGCATTATGAACGGGACGGAGAGAGTAGTAAATTATAGTGAGTGAAGTAAGGATCTCACAATAAATGTGAGTGGAATAGCAAAAGTGGCACTATTTTATAAACAAACTTAATAGCAAAAGTGACAACCATTTCGTGGACGGAAGCAGTATTAGCTAGTTTGAAACCCTAATGGACTTAAATTGAAACTACAGAAATGAATCCACAATGTCATTCAAAGCATTCAGCAATCAATACAACCAGACTGACTGCATTGCTAAGGGGGTCCACAACATATTAACCTAATGTAAACTGTTCTTATCTGCCAGCCTGCCTCTTGTGTTTTCCATTTTGCGGTGCAGGAAATTATCACACAGAAATGTGTGAAGAAACCGACTAGAAGTTGCAGAATAACTTGATCAAGTGGTGGTGTGGGGGATAATACATGCTTCACTTTGTACAATTAACATGTCTGCAACAAGGATAGCAGCTCACAGAGAGATGTAAGCTCTAATCTTATAACTCTGTCCCATAGTAAGTTCTATGTCTAAGCCCACATAAAAAAAGTCGTAGAAATTTCGACATTATGTTTGTGAGCCGGCCTCATTTGTCGCTCTCTTGACTTTGAGGAGCATAACTTAGTGAATGGTAGTTGAAATTTGAATGACTATGGGAGGGGCTGTCAAGGGATTTTACAAAGACAATGAATGAAGTTGACTCAAAACGCATGATGTCCAATAGTTGCAAACCTCTACTGTGCTCATGATGGATATCTGATCATCGATACCACATACACTAGTCGAGTAGACTGATGGCTAGAGATCAAAGAAATCAGCGCCATTCTCAACATCATCTGTCTTGATGTTTCCGCATTGAGCCATAAGGATTCTGTAGATTCTCTTAGAACAAACCTCACCAAGTCGTCTATCATCACCGAGTAAGCTTTCTGTGGTTAAGTCCTTGAGCAGAAATTCCTTCTCGTGAACCTGGAATTTACATAGCTTTGTAAATTAACTGAAAACAGACCCACACACACACACAAACAGAGTTACACGCCTCCCTGTCAGCTTGTGATGGTATACGGATAGGGTCTGATTATTTATACCAATAAATGGTAAACAAATCCAAAGCAGAATTTCCCACACCAAGCAAACTACTGGTTCATTATAAAGAGATTAAAACTTGGTTGGAAGTATAAGACTCAAATATTATATCACAATATGCACTAAAAAAGAAAAAGAAAAAGAAAAAATGGTTTACAGTAAACTACTAAATTATTCATAACTGCATTCCCTGAATTATCTAAACCTAACTGCCTTTAGAGAAAAAAAGAATGTGTAGATAGGCTCTGTAAAACCAAACCACAAGGAAACACTAGCTAGAGTAAGATTCTTGCACGCGGCATGCTACATAAAAAATTGCTTAGTTAAGCCACTTCCAAGCAAATGTTAGTGAAAAGCAAATTTACTTTCTTTAAAGGATACCATTGTTCTTAAGTGTCGACACACCAATCCCATCTACTTCCCTCAGAGGAGTCATCTTCTTACAGTATTAGGGGAATGATTCTATTTCTGGAAATCTTCACTGTTAGTAAATATAGATGCACAATTCAACATCAAGTCTTTATTGTACTGTCCAGATTATGCAATTTTCATTGTTGCAGATTTTTAGCAGCAATAAATATCATCCTCTAATTACAAAACCAGCCTATATAGCTTTGTGCTTTGACTGAATCAGAGTGAAATGCCAATGTGCCATTAGATATTTTACATCAAGATGAGAAAGCATATATTTTTATGAGCAAGACTCACAGATTTTGTCGGATTCATGTAAACTCTTAAAAGAGATTTCATTGTGGGATATTTTTTCCATATAGCTATAGCAAATCGTGGCTGCACCTTAGGGATAGCTACCAGTGCCTTTAGCCTGCGCGACGAAATAAACTATAAATGTCATGCCTTTAGTTATCTGGTACCAAAAGAAGAGAAATAAAATTTAAATGTGCACAAACACACTATAAGTTCAACATGAGACTTTGTCCAGTTTTTTTATCTTTTGAAATAAAAACACACAGGAGGTCAAATATGATCATACACAACATGAGGTCAAATATGATCATATACAACAGGAGGTCATCCTAAAACTTTGAAAAAGAAAAACATTTATATGGAAATTGCCAAAGGACGAAAAACAAGCAACGATTTTCTCATTTAATTTGGAAGAAGTGCTTACCACAAATTCTTCTTGATTAAATTCTTATCAACACAGTCGTTAGGGATAACAAGTCCATTTGCGTTAACTGAAAACCGTGTCAGTCTTTTCCTGCATTAAAAAACAGAAGATATGAGATTAAGCATGACTATAAACCAAGCTATGTTGATAACTTGATTGTCAATTTTAATCACTAGGTTTATGGGCGGTTCATGGTTGGACTGAGAAAATTAATTCTTCCAAAATCAAAGTAATTTGCCTTATAGGAGAGTTGATATGATGCATATGGTGGGCACATTGTACTGAAACAATCAGACAAGGATTTATGCACGCTCTTTAGACATATCAATATAATTAGCACAGGATAATTAAATCAAGCATCTAGTTGTGCACTTATAAACTGTAACTAGCACTAAACTCAACCTAGAATTTACATTAATATTGATGCAGACCAGCAAACATACATATTTTTCATTTACAGCAAAAGTAAAGCAATTCTGAGTCACCTAAATTGGCAAGATGCGAGGCTGCAAGTTAAACCAACCACATGTTCAGCTAATTCAGCTTCATCAACGCACTGCCTTGAATGTACTTTAGAAAAATGAGTGGCAAATTTTGCAAAGACCTAGACAAAAAAATTAATTTGTTCAGTAGGAAATACCATAAAATAAATCATGGCACACCATTCCATTTATTAACAAGTAGTATATTGTTTCGGTAACCTGCTCTACAGCAGGTCGCTTCCAACGAGGGTAGTTGGCAGGGTTCTTGTACTGTGCTTGTTCCCTACACCAGTAGCACCATCAATTAGCTGTGTTGCATTGATAACATAACGAATGAAGCATTTAAACACAATTCAATAGAGATCTTTAAGAAGAAATAGCAAGATTGAATTTTATATGCAGATATGGTGGGGGTTTTCAGAGAACAAAATGTAAAAACAAACAAGCCTTTCAGGTATTTTTCTCTCTTTCTTTGGGAGGGGCGGTAACATAGCAGTAAGAAAACCTAATATAAGACATAATTTCAATACTTGTGATATGTTCAAATTTATAGATGTTCTGAATGAGTTCACAATAAAACTGACCATCTAGGAATGTGTTATGCATTTTCCTATAGTTGATAAGAGCTCCACTAACCTTTTATTGATGTAGGACATTAGCTTATTTGTGACGTAACATATAGTGTGGTGAGGATAATGATGTTGAACACTCATAACATGATCCATCAGAGATTCATTTATGACAAGGTTACAGAACTCTTCAGCCTCGTACACAACTAGAATATAAGAGATCTCAATTCTTTCAGATGCAACCTGCAAATATAACAATTACGTCATCAATTCATGATTGAAGCTGCTACACTCCAACTCTGGCAATAACAACAAGCAGGAATGATACAGTCTTATATGATAGCATATGCATTTAGTACAGAGTATGTTGCAGTGACTAATACACCCCAAGACGCATAAGGAAACACATGTTTGCAAGAGACAGTGTCCTGTAATCGTTCTTCTTGCGTCTTACTTGACCAATCCACATCACAAGACAATGATTCAAAAAAACTGACCATTCCGCATCACAAGACAATGATTCAAAAACCAGAGCTCAACTTAAAACAGAAGGCAACAAGTCAACAACAAGAAGCTAAAGCACTAGAAAAATCATATTAAGACTTAAGAGAAATGAGGGAACATAAACAAGAAAAAAGAGCATGCTTGTTACATTGTGTATCCATAAATTGCAGGCATAAAAGACAGGTAAGTACATAAAATTTCATACTATAAGAGCTAGTAAAGCAAATAATTACCAGCGAAATTTCTTCAGGAACAACCATATTCCATAAAACAGTTCTTTCTACTGGATTTGAAGTTATCCGATATGAGATCCCCCTTTCCGCAAATCTTGTGAGAAGATGTCCTAAACTAAGAAAGTAAGAAACTAGCTTAGGCACCTAAAATATTTGAGTTACCCAAAAAGTTAAAAATTAGTAAAATAAATAAATAAATAAATGAAGGAGCAAACACAAAGGTGTAGGTATCCAAGGGATGAGAATTTGAATAAAACAAATATACTACCTCCAATTGATCCCATTTCAACCACTTTTTTGTCAATCTCAGCAACAATGGATTTGAGAGCAAATTTACCCTTTTCCCATTTCTGCATTTCCTTCTCATGTTTCTTCATCTCAGCAGCCTCAGCCTTTGAAGCAGCTTTAAGTAACTTTTCTTGCTATTTAAGAAAAATCAAGTAGTGCAAATATTAACTATCTGATAACTAAAATAGAAGGAAGGGACCATCTCTAATTTTAGAATAATTATATGTGATTGTGTGCAAAAGACTTACTTCTTTAAGCCTTTTCTTTTCTTCCATCAAACGAAGTCTTTCCTCCTTCGATATTCTCTTTGGTTTCATTGTTTCATCTCTTTTTTTTTTCTCTTTCAAGGAGCATGCAGTCTTATCTCGTTGATTCAAATCCCCAGTATCTAGATTACTAGCTTTGTCATCATAATGTATATGTGCCTACAAAGATTGTTATTAAATCCATTCAAAAGGATAAACACATATACAAGATTTATCTTTGAAAAAAGTTATAGACTAAAAACAACTTCAATGCAAACAAGGCATACTAAACATCACTATCATTAACAGAATTATGACTAGCAAATAGCACAAGTAGAGAATTGAGGAAGAGTATGGAAAACACAAAATCAATGATTCGTGAATACTTGAGACATCTTAGTTGCTTCAGTATGCTGTCAGTTTACATATTTGAAGATGGAGGACGACAGTAAATATAGATAAATGTAAAGGGAAGGTGCAGATTTATAGCTGTGATTTTTATGTGAGGGAACTAAATAAGTGTGCTGATGCAGGATCCGAACAACAAAAAATGAAAATTGTGAAGCAAAAGATAGTTACATACAATTATGCAATCTTCAAGCATCACCGGTTTCAGTTATAGAGGAGAAATATTCATTGATAGTATGATATTGCATTTCAAATTTGTTAAAACATGCATAATTTGTATTTTAATGGTGAATAGCTGTAAATGAAAGACATATTTGCATGCAATCTTCAATCCGTGACAATGCTTATTCATGAATACACATAAGAGCTCATATTCCCAAGAAACTAATTTTCAGTGCGGAGTACAGGTGATACAATCACAAGCATTACAATAACCAACCTCATATATGCCATTGTCTGAAGTTCCAGGAGTTGAACAGCCTTCTAAGATGTTAATTCTAGCTGGATTATGTGTGGCTTTCTCTGGTAGTTGAAAGGAAGTCCCTGAAAATCAATTATGATCAACTTAATATAATGTTTTTCTTTGATTTGGATGAGTAGAGTGAATTTAAATAGCATCAAGAATCAGATTAATAACAGTACCACAAGAAAATGAGGACTCGGTCAATCTGGAGCAGAAGTCTGTCTCATCTGCCAATTTAGTAGCAAAAACACTTGCATTATCCTTCAAAGCTCCAATTTCACCACTATTATCAGATTCATCATCTGAATCCACACATATCCATCCCTTGATTGCTAGCAAAACACATAAATATGATTACAACAGTTGCAAGTTACAGGGATAAAGAGAGTTCACAAGAACGTAATCCATGTTAGACTGCATTTCGTTGTCTAAGAGTAATGGAAAGGGAGACATTCCCATATCAAGCAGCCTCGATAAATACAAATGTAATTTGAATCTTTTTATCAAAATGGTAGTATGATATCGAACCAAGAGATTGTGCGTAAGGATTTCAAACTACTGCCTTGAGGGGAAAAAATACAAGATAGTGATCGAGCTTAACAAGCTGAAACATGTACTGCTAACAAAAATCAGGCACAAAATATTTTGTGATAATGTTATATAAAATGATTAGTTGTGCAAACACGTAAAAAGGCAAAGTTGAACTAAATAGACATTCTAAAAAGTAAAAACTGGAGAACATAAAGATAAAAAGCAATGTTCTAGAACGTCAAAAAGCTCCAAAGTTATGTTATTGTCTGATCATACGCGTTTATAGAGGACAAAATTTTTGCCAGGCACGTGATTAGAAGGATTCGAGAATAAATTTGATGATATAATATACTTTAAGAAAATTCTTAAACTAACTTGACGGATAGCAAACAGGAACAATTCAAACTCACCAGCAGAGTTGTGGTTTGCAACCAAAGGACGAGCACCTTCATCAATGGAGATTCTTGTATTGCACTTAGTGATTGAAACCTCAGATTTCAAAAGCTCAGATATTGGAGTTTCGGCAACTACAAATTGCTGAGTAGCTAAATGTTCTGCTAGAAAATAGGAAGCCCATAAATGCAGAAACCAAATAATCTTCATGTGGTAGACAGAACATTGTCTTTGAAAAACAAAACTTTGAACTGCCCCATCCAAATTCAACCAATACATCACCTACTCATCACAGAAATACGACAGTGAATTTGAAATTACCTGAAAAAGAGTATCTTCCTCCAGAACATTTGACGATGGAGGCATCAGAAAATGGCGTCTCGGCGATGAATGAAGGGGTGGCAGAGGACTTCCGAGCGGAAGACGGCGGATTTTCCTTAAGTGGCGTGGGGGCATCGTCTATGATGAAGACGGTAGAATCACTAGGGTTTGGAAAGTTGCCCGTTCTCTGCTTCTTCTTAGATTGTGCGAATGGCGGCGGAGTAGTGAGGTCAATGGCTTCGTCTCTGAGATTCCGGCGATTAGCGCAGGGTTCCGAGTCAGAATCTGAGAGAATGTCGACCAGAATTGGCTGCGACATTTCGCCGCCGATACACACACACAAACACGGTGGAAATTTTGAGATTGCTTTGTTTGCGCGGGATGACCTGACAATTGGGCCAGGCCTAAATCAATCAATTAATTAAGCTTATATGTTTACAATTGACAATAATACGGGTACACTGGGCCTCGTTCGGTAGGGTATGAAAGTTAGTGTTAGATAAATAATTTTAAGATAAAATAGTACAAAGAAGTGTATTGATTGATGTTAGTGTGATTGTTTGGTAGGTTAAATAAAAGATGTGATTATCTTGTATTGTTGTTTGATACGTCACTTAAAACTCTACACTAACTTATGTATTTCTAATTTTACCCCTAACCTAATATTTAAATTACAATTGTACCTTTGTATATATAAATCGTGAAGTTGCAGAAACCTCGTCTTTCACTTCAATGCTGAAAAAAGTTACCCAATTTCTCTTTCGAAGAAAATCTACAATGGTGACTTGTATCATCGCAAATGACCTCTATCATCGAAGAACATCTATAATCTCAGTCTCAAATCTACAATTTCTCTTTCGAATAAAATTTCCCCAATCTCAAATCTGCAAATTTGTAATTTCTCTCCATAAAAATTTTCCCAATCTCAAATCTGCAATCTGCAAAATCATCACATTTCATGAGAATTGACAGAAATTTTTATGTCTATCATGAAGTTGACTTCATTTTCTTATATACATCATCATTAATTACACCTTCACTTAGCAAAACAAAGCCTTAACTAATTCGGCCAAAAACGCGCCCAAAAGCGGAAGTAGCGACGCCGCTCCCGACCACGGATTCACATTCTCCGTTGCCGTGACGGTGAATTGCCCCAACGGCCCCGTCAAATAGCTTATCAAATTGGAGCTTATTCTGTAATAAGCAAACCTCTCCGCCACCGCCACGCCTAATCAAGCGCAGAAGCATGAAAGTATGAGCGGGAATTGAGTTTAGAAGCTCGAATCCTTAGTAATTTGCAGAAATACCTATGATGAAGAAAGCAGATCTCCAGCCGCCGGATTTGGATCCGTAAACGGGGCGGCCTTTGAAGTCGACGGCGTCGTCCAGAAAAGGAACTTCGGCGTCGGAAATGGCTGTGGCGGCGGCCATTGCAACAGCTGCTGGTCAATCAATCTGCACCGCAAGAATTAGAGCAGTAAAAATAACTCCTTTATTTCGTGTTTTTTATGGTAGATGAGAGTAGATTTGTCTTTTGGAATTTAGTGGAGGTTACTGTGGAAACTATGTAAAATAAATTGAGGGTGGTGGTGGTATTATTTGAGTGGAGAGAATAGTGAAATACCAACGGGCTGAGCAATTTGAATGGGCTCTCCACATTATTTGTGTGGTCTACCAAACACAAGATAAATCCCTACTAATAAGCTAGTAGGGGGTTTATCTACTCTACCAAACACAGCCCTAGTACTACTAATTATTGTTAACATATTGTATTAAAGTTTAGAGTAATCTAATAATAAATGTATGGATAATGATATTCGGACATACTGTGGTCAGCCACACGCGTAAAAGAAAAGGAAAATTAACTGTAATAATGGAAATAATCACGTTTCTCTCTTAGGATTTATTTCCATTTTCAAAACCTATATTATTATTTTTAGCTTGTGTGATCGGCCACAATGTGTCTGAATATCATGTTACTAATATTTCATTCAATATCTATCCCATTATTCAATCTCCGACCGTTAAGTGCCGATTCAATAGCCCTAAAATTCCACATGGAAATGAGGTAAGATTTATGCGTACAATTTATATTTAAAATTAATAAATTATTTCTACAAACACCCTAATAATTAATGAGATTGTATATGTGAAATTGTAGCTGTTAAATTAATAAACCTTTAAATATGTACAGTCAATCTTATTTATTTTATTTTTTTTTCCACAGCGGGAAAATTGAATTGGCAACCGGATTCATTATGCTCTAGTAAACTAATGACGCGAAAAACATACATGAATTGTAAAATTTAGGAAACATCATGTATGGGGGGCAACAAACTAGTCAGTCTGGGATGGGTTAAACACTTTGGAAATTTTTATACATTTTTTTGAAGTAATATATATCCTCTGTAAATCAACCTATCTTTTTATGGTGTTTTTTCTAGTGATATGCGATTAAACCTCGAGTTTGTTGTCTTCTAAAGTTCTAATATTGGTTAATGTACACTTGTTTAGTTCCAGTTCTTGTGCTGTTTGAATTAATTAATGTTTAATTAATTAATTTACTTCCATCGTATATATTTTTCTAGTTTAAGTTTGATAGTATCAGTTTTTAACACAATAAAAGTAACTACATCCAAACTATGTAGTGTCACATATGTGGGAGCCTGGATGTTGCTTCTACCTAACATGCTTCCAATTTGAAGGATCTGAAGACATGTGTTATTTTCCATCAAGTTATTAAAATTAAATCAAAATTTTAATTGGCATAATTTTAATTTGGTTCTTCTCTCTCTGCAAAAAAACGTCTGCTTCCCCCCCCCCCCCCCCCTCTCTGAAATGGTGGAAAAATTGTGGTTCTTCCTCCATGGCTGAATTTCGTTTTCGCCTGTATTGATTGGTTCTTGATCTACAACGACTTTTCTCAAGTTTCTTCGTCAAGCAATCCGCGTTAACGGTGCGTGTGAAAGAAGCTTGCGAGCACTACGGCGCATTACTCGACTCGCTCGAGGTGACCGTGTCAAGGAGTAACTCGGAGTGAGTCAGAATCAAGGAGGCGGTGGGTCGGAAAATAGGCAACTCGGTTGCATGCGAGGGGAGAGAGCGGGGTGGAGAGATGTGAGGAGTTCGGCAAGTGGGCGGGCGAGAATGAGTATGGCCGGGTTTTAGCCCGTGCCGATGAGTCAATTTGTGGCTGACTCGCTCCGATCCAAGCTTAACTCGGGTACACATGGCAACCCGGGATTCACCATGTGCGAGCAATCCGGCGGCATCTGCTTTGGGTGGTATTGGCGAGATTCAGTTAGCTCTTATTTTCTGCAGAGACTAACCACAATTTTTTTTTGAAAAGGAATGTTGAAAATTGAATGGAGAAGAATCCGATCGAAACCTTGATAGAAATCGATCGAATAGGAATACAGAGAGGTCGAACTGCAGTCGATAAATTAGGGAAGCAAGTGGAGCTGTAATGAACTCTACCACAGTCTAATAAAAAAATATGTAATAAAAAAAAGAGGAATTTAATCCATTTTCTAAATGGACGGCTCATATTGAAAGGAAAGCATACTATGTTGAAGCAGCTTCCAATTTGCCCACATATGTCATAAAATTGAACACGGAACATGCTTATAACAATAATCTAGAATTTAATGCGAAAATCATGTCGCTTGACTAAACTTTGTCCTTAAAACTTTAAAATTACATGTGCATGTTATTTTCTCCTAAAAACTTAGGAATACTATTTGGCGATCATTGGCGTAGTAGAAAACTATCCTATGTAGGCTAATTTTAAATCAATATAAATATACTAAACGGAATTGTGTATGCTACAGTATTCCATATACTTTCCCGTCAATCACTATTTCACTAGTTCAACTTGCAGTCCAACAATAAAAAATTACCATATTTTTCCTTACAGTTCTGTGAGCGGGAATTTACAAGTGATGGAATTTTCAACTTTCAATTTTTTTTTTCAAATATAGCACTTTTTCACTGTAATATATATTCACTTTTTACAATACCATTTTTCAGATTTCAGCTTCCAAAAAAAATCATGGTAAAAATCTTCTATACACCTTCTACATCTCATATATGTGATTTCAAGTTCAGTCATGCGACTCAAATGAGATTATAATTTTTTTCATCTATGTTCATTCTCCTACATAAATTTCAGTTTATTGCAAACAAATATTATTTTCCTAGTGCACCTTTTTGGACTTTTTTATGAAACTTACATTTTGAAAAAACTACATTGCATTTCTACTTCTGCATATACACACCATCACTAATTGCTACTTCTCTTAAATTCCGGATTTCGAGAACCATGGAAGGTGGTCTGTCTTTAAAGATCTCACTCCTCACACTCCATTTCCTACAAACCAAAGGAAGATGGGTGAGATGCTATAAAGTTCTTTCAAACACAAATGATCCAAGATTTTGGAGTTGATATTCCATGACGAAGAGGGATAAACATCACCGAATTTAGAAAAAAATTAAATTGGTAGGGTTGGGCTTAAGGCCCACCCCGCCTCCCCTCTTTGTGGCCCACCAATGTAAATATATACTCTTTCTGTTCCGTTCAATTTGACTTACTGTTTCTTTCTGGCGCGAAGATTAAAAATAAGAGGATTAGATGTAAAGAGAGTGTTTAGTGTATTTTATGTACATAGTATTTAATTGTTAATGATAAAGTGTGAGTGCATTTTCTCTGTTAATAAAAGGCAAAGACTATTGTACATATAATACTGAAACACTAAAATATTGTTGAATCTTTGGCCAAAAAAAAAAAGAGCTAAGTTGAATGGGTTATGGGAAGCACAGAAAAGCAAGCAAGCCAAGTTGAACAGGAGGAGAGGAGATATATATAGGGAAATATATATATATTCATATATTGAAATTCCAAATCTACATCTATATGTATATTAATCCAAAGTTTAGAGGGTATTTTCGTCATTTTCTTCCAATCTAGCAGTTACAATTTAATTATTTGACGCAAACTTTTTTTTAGGGTGATACGATACATTATTTCACTCACAAACTAATGATTTCTTCTTCATATATATAAATTAATTTATGTTTAATTTGTCAATTCTCCATTTATTATTATTATTATTATTATTATTATTATTACAAAATAATTCTAATAATTTAATTAAACAATATTAAATAATAATATTTTTTAATTATAGTTTAATATTATTATACCAATTAACTATTAAGGGTATTATAATAATATTAAATTAATAATAAATAATATTTATTATTATTATTATTATTGTAATTAGTATAAATATTACTCCCTCCGTCCCACCGAATACGGCCTGTTTTCCATTTTGGGACATTCCACTATATTTGACCTGTTTCCTTTAAAGTAAACAATTAGTTTTATATACACTCATCATCTCATCTAAACTCCACTAACTTACTCCCACTACACATTCAATCATCTCATCTATAAATTTATTAGCATTATTAAATATTGCATTCACACTACACTAAACACTTTCTTTATACTCAATACTCTTTTTCTTAATCTCCGTACCTATATGAACTAGGCCGTATTCTGCGGGACGGATGGAGTATTATTATTGCTAGTATTATATTATTATAATTAATAATATTATACATATCATTGAATAATAAATAATATTAAAATAATAATTTATTATTATTTATTTAATATTATAATAATTATTAAACTAATTATATTAATTATGAAAAATAATTTAAAAAATTCATTTCATTCCTTGTGTATACCCGCCATAGGTATATCATGCTTCATTCTATTCCATTTCCATCTTCATTTCATTACCAAGGTCATTTCATTCCCACTTTATTCCATTCAGGCGTACCAATTATCACCTCAGTGTATAGATTGACCGGAATTTGTAGGAGGAAAATCCTGATTTTTGGAAATTTCAATAGTTTCGGAACTGATCCCATTTTCGTGCTTTTTAAAATTTAAGATGGCTATGGTTTGATATAATGAATTAATTAATGATATAACTTTATGTAAACTCAACAATTTTCTTTTTTACTTGATCATCTGTCTATTACTGGGATATACTATTGGGATATATATTTACCGTCTGTTGCGATTGTACAGACGATATGGAGTATAAACATGGTTCTGAGATGTGCATGGCTGCAACTTACCAACTCATTCATTCTTTGGACTCTCGATCATCTTCAATATACCAGTTGAATCTCATACTCATTTTCCAAAACATTTTGAATTTTAACAATATTCCCTTTTTCTTTTATCAGCCTCTACATTTTTCTTAATGTTATTATACCTTGCAATTTTTTGCAGTTAAGTTTTTAATCTACATTTAATTTTTAAAATTAATATTTATATATATATATTGTTGTTTATCTTTACTTTTCTCCACATTTCCATCTCTCTTCTCCACCTTTGATTTCTATAAACTTCCATCTACGTTCTTTCTATTCTACTTCTTTTCAATTAAGTAGTTTGTGAGTAGAAATTACATTTCTTGTGATCATATTTGATCTTATAATTGGATTTTCAATTTTTTCTTCTTTTCCAATGTAATGTTGCTCTAAGTTTAATATTTTGCAATAATATCAGATATTAATTGCACACCGCCACCGTCTTCAAGGTAACTAAAAAGATTCACCGCCTTCTTATGCGATAACTGTTATGGAGTCGGTTTTGGTGTTGATCATGATGCATGAAAAATTGTAATGGGGAGGGACTATGCACATGAATGAAAGGTTGTATACGAAAGCAAGACTTTTGTTTATATACAATTGATATTTATTTCACTATAATTCTTTTATCTGAAATGTTTATTATTGCATATTAGTTATTTGTCCAATTATCTCAATATTAAAGATTATATAGTGTGTTGTAGATCACAGAAGATTATATAATCGGCATCTTATGAGATATAAACTAGTATTTACAATTGAGACAACTTGGACGAGTTGTTAGTTTAGATTGTAGCATAATAGTATTAAATAGTTTATCTTGACTATTTATTTATGCTAGTACGTTAATCGTATTGAAAGGATCACAGTGATATTAATTCTTTGTTCTGACTTATTAATAATTAAAGATCTCGGTGACTTAAATAGTATTAACTTTAATTGGGCTTATCAATATGAATAAGTATCTGACTATTGTTTTGATCTATTATAAATGAGAACTTGATAGTGGTTCGAAATTTCGTATTCTGGGCAGTGGCAGTTCTTATTTGATATTGATAGAGCTGCAATAAGGATCCGTGTCCTATGAATAAATGGGATGATGATATCCTCTCGAGGAACTTAATACGTTTATTATACTAAACCCTGCAGGTGGAATTAGTTCCGGTATAATAATAAGTTTAAGTGGTAGCACTCGAGATAATTATTTATTAAGTGAATAATTAATTGATGTCAGAAGTATTCAATTAATTAATGGATATTAGATAGTCTTAAACACGGAGATTAATTAAGTCTAATACTAGCCCCAACTCAACTAAATAAATAAGAGGGTAAGACAATATTAATTCTTTAGTGGAATGAATTAATATTTATATCTGATTTATATTCTGGCCTGAATAGATTAAATCGGATATTATCGGGTCAATCTTATTTAAGCTAGTAGATCCCTGAACTGGCCCAATGGCCTCTGTCTCTAGTGGGCTAGGCGCTTGTCTCTTACGGCCCGTAAGAATTATCTAGGTTTAATGAGTGTGAGCAGTTATTTATCTATAAATACAAGGCTTATAAAACTCATTATTTACTTGCATTCTAAGCAACTAAAACCTCGAGTGAGAGAGAGAAAAACCAGCGCCCCCATTGTGAGAAAGAGAGTTCGAAGTCGATCCCATCCATCGTCGTACTCTAGTTGGGAACAGTTCGGAAGGTCAACTCTGGAGTCTTTGTGCATCAAATTTACAGGTATTCCGAATAAACATCCTATGATTGTAATTAAATTCATAAGAGCATGCTAGATGTGGATTTTGTATGTGTTTGTTAGATATCCATAACTGATCCATGGTTGAAAACGAATCGGTTTTCAATAATCGGTTCCAACAGTTGGTATCAGAGCCCTGGTCTGTGAGTTATGGATCTGTCATATTTACGAATAGTAAATCCATGTAAAATAAAATCTGATTTTATTTACATATGTATGCATGTTCGTTGTCTCGTCGTGGATTCGTTTTATTTTTTGTTAGTTTGCCGTTTTGGCCGTTTTTACCACGAGAAAATCCGTGGTTAAATTAGATTTCAGTTGTATTTGTTTTTTCGATTTGTAATTGTTGTACGAGTCGAGAAACGGAATGATTGAACAGCAGGGAAGAAAGCCGGCGGCGGCGGTAAATGGCGCACGGTGGCGCGTTTCTTTCACACGCTAGGGTTCACCCTTGACGTGATTTGATTGGATGAAATCCGATTCGCCGGAGCTTTGCTCCGACGTCTATGGTGTTCGATCGGATTTACGGTGGGGTGGCACTACGGGTGACGGAAAGGCACCACAAACTACGGCGGCGCGTGTAGCTCGTCATGGCAGCGATGGCGCTTCGGCGTTGATCTGCTGGTGCAGTCCTGCTCGATCGGATTCGAGGGTTTTGCCCTTATTTCTGGGATCATTCGAGCAGTGGGAGCGGGTGGCGACGTCGCCATGGCTTCAAAGCCGCTGCGAGCGGCTGTCTTCTTCTCCGACGGCGAACGGGCAGCGGCAGCAACGAACCAGCCGCAGCAGCGTGAATCCTGCGACAGCAACAGAAGACGAAGGAGGTGATCGAGGCGGTGGCCGTGGCGCGACGCTGCAACAGCAGCATACCGTGCGTTTCGCTGCGAGCCATCGCGAGCTCGACGCCGATGAAGGCGGAGCACCACGGCAGCGCAGCAGCTGCTGAATCGCCGACCTCGCTACTGCGGCAGCAGGAAGTTGGTGATGAAGGCAACGGTGGTGGAGGGTGGTTGTGGTCGCGATTCCGGCGAGAGAAGGGGGCTGCCGGCGCTGGTGTTCTCACAAACGAAACCCTAGGTTTAAAAAAACTAGGGTTTTGGACGTGTGGACAGCCTTACGGTGGGGTCCTCTACGCGGTCGAATTCGTGATGGAAAGACGAGTTTTTGATAATCTCGTTTCCTTCTTTGTGTGATTCTTCAAGACGACGGATATGGAATGATTTGAAGACGAAGATTTATTGTAATAGATAGATTTTTATTTCCTTTTTATTTTATTTTATTTTATTTTTTGTAATAATTTAGGCTGGCACAAATATCCACAACGAGACGATAATTTATTTATTTTATCGTAAATTGCATGTCGTGAGATTTAATCACCGTTAAGGTGTTATTATTTCTAAAGCATGATATAATTTGAAATTATTTGAAATTATTTGCCTTTAGAAATTGCATGCTAGGAATTTATTGTATTATTCTAAGCATGTTATGAATTCAAGCGAGCATGATTTATTATGTGAGTTCTAGAAAAGCATGTTTAGTAATTCCGTGTTTTATGTGATTTGCTTGCGAAAAACCTTTTGAATTAAAAATGACTAATCATGTTAAATTGATTTTAATAATCAAATTAGACCTCCACAATTGATTTTAGACGAATTAAGTTGTTAGGCTCATGTAAACGTCCACACGATCGTGGCTTGCATGGGTTCTATTAACGTATAGATTTTGTCGAGTAAAACTTCTAAAAGTATTTTAATCCTGTGAATAGTGGGAGTTTTGCGTGTAAACGTCCACACTATCGTGGCTTGTCCGTATTAATTCTCATAGATTATTCTAGGAGAGATTAGAATAAGATAATTAATGAAATTGTTTACAAGGAGATGTCGTTCGAGTAATTGCATCAATATGTGGGACAATTTTGGATTAGTTAAACTGTGGTATGTGCTTAGATATTGTCTTGAATACAACTCCACATCGGAGTCCCTTTTCGAGATAATATGGTCTAATAAGGTTCATTTATTAATTTTATTTGTCATAAAGCTAATTTGGCATGAGAAAAAATTAAAAACTGGGTGTTTGGTTGAGTAGTGCGCACGTAAACGTCACACTATTGTGACTTGCGTGTAAATCACTTGAGCTAATGAAGGTCTCATTTAATATTGTTTTATCAAAAGGTTACAATATAAATGTTACGAACGTTTTATGCAATAATTGTGACTTATGTGCGTTTTGAATGTTTAATTTTTTTAGATATGATTGTTACTCCGTTGTTGAATGTGCTTACTGCTAAGCCGCTTATCGGACCAAACTTTTTGGAATGGAAGCGCAATTTGGGATATGTCCTAGATGCCGAAGAGTACCACTTTGTACTCACTACTCCTGCACCTGCAGAACTCACTGCAGCCTCCACCGATGCTTAGAAAGAGAAGTCTAAGAGGTGGAATAAGGCCAATTGTATGGCGAAAGCCTACATGATGACCACTATGTCCTCTGGGTTGCACAAGCAGCATCTATCTTTGGACACGGCTGCTGCAATCATGACTAACCTCGAGGAGCTGTTCGGTGAGAGTGACCGTTCTACCCGATTCGAGATCATGTGGCAAATCATGACCTCGAAGATAACGGAAGGCGTATCTGTGCATGAGCACGTGCTTGGAATGATCAATCATTTCAATGAGCTGGACGTGCTTGGTGGAGGTATCATAGATGAAGCGAAAGTTGACATGATACTCCACACTCTTCCCAAGTCCTACGAGAACTTCCGCCTTAATGCAATAATGAGCAAGAAAGTGTTCACTCTAAATGAACTGCTCAATGAACTTGTTGCAGCGGAAGGGGTTATGGGAAAGAGTCCGCAAGCTCTTGCCTCTTCTTCAAAGGGTTTCCATGTTTCACCGAAAGGTGGAAAGAAATGGAAGGGCCTGACGAAAGGCAAGAGGGGCGAAGGAAGTAGTGGAAGCAAGAGGCTAAGCCCTACCGGAGGCATCAAAAAGCCAAAGGAGAAGGGTGGAAAGTGCTTCAAGTGCAAGAAATCTGGATATTGGAAGGCTAACTGCCCCTGTTGAAGAAGGCTCAAGGTATGACTTCTGCTCTTGTTAATGAAATATGTTTAAGTTCAAATTCTATCCACAAGTGGGTAGTAGATACGAGGATCCGTGTCCTATGAATAAATGGGATGATGATATCCTCTCGAGGAACTTAATAAGTATATTATACTAAACCCTGTAGGTGGAATTAGTTCTGGTATAATAATAAGTTTAAGTGGTAGCATTCAAGATAATTATTTATTAAGTGAATAATTAATTGATTAATTAATTGCTGTCAGAAGTATTTTAATTAATTAATGGATATTCGATAGTCTTAAACACGGAGATTAATTAAGTTTAATACTAGCCCCGACTCAACTAAATAAATAAGAGGGTAAGTCAGTATTAATTCTTTAATGGAATGAATTAATATTTATATCTGATTTATATTCTGGGCTGAATAGATTAAATCGGATATTATCGCGACAATCTTATTTAAGCTAGTAGATCCCTGAACTGGCCCAATGGCCTGTGTCTCTAGTGGGTTAGGCGTCTGTCTCCTACGGCCCGTAAGAGTTGTCTAGGTTTAATGAGTGTGAGCAGTTATTTATCTACAAATACAAGGCTCATAAGACTCATTATTTACTTGCATTCTAAGCAACTAAAACCTAGAGTGAGAGAGAGAAAAACCGGCGCCCCCCATCGTGAGAGAGAGAGAGTTCGAAGTCGATCCCATCTATCGCCGTACTCTAGTCGGGAACAGTTCGAAAAGGTCAACTCTGGAGTCGTTGTGCATCAAATTTACAGGTATTTCGAATAAATATCCTATGATTGTAATTAAATTCATAGGAGTATGCTAGGTGTGGATTTTGTATGTGTTTATTAGATATCCATAACTGATCCATAGATGAAAACGAATCAATTTTCAATAATCGGTTCCAACAATGAAGGTTTTGAAATTCTGTGGAGCTAGCTAGTAACTGAATGAATATGTGGAATTTGTAGAATTGATGATCTAATGATTTTAGTCTTATACACGAAAATTAGGAAGTTTGTGAAATAGATTCAGAAAGAATGATAATGATCAGATTGATGATCAAATAATATATAAGCCTTGGTGATACAGACAGTAAAATCTCTATTAAGAAATACTTTTGGGACTGCAGAAAAATATGATAAAATGAGAAATTATTCCTAACTAGAGTTCGAAAAAGAATTTTTAATTTTTTTTTCTAATTTTAATGTACATGAACAATTATTAAATATTATAATTACTAAATACATGTATTGTATAATGTATTATGTGCAAATACATGTATTGATTTATTTCACCTAGAATATGTAGAGTCAATGACTTAAAAGTATACATTTAACTTGCTCGACAAGTTGGATATATTTTGGGTTCAGCGAAAAAGTGGTCATATGAACGAGCTATTGAAGACGCGCAAATTAAAGGATATGGTTATAACAAAAAAAATGAAGTCATTGTCACAAGTAAGTTTAGAAAAATATTTTAAATCAACTTAAATCTATTGTAATGACATATATATATATATATATATATATATATATTATATTTACTGTGATTTATTCCTAAATGAAGGTGTATTTCCTTACTATTGGACCGAAAAACAAATATAAATTATGATAAATATAGAGTTTATTCCTATTTATAATGGGTTCCAAGTTAGGACCATAAAAATATATGACAAAATAAGAGTTTATTCCTAAATAGAGTATTCGTTTCTGAAGGTTTTACTGTATTCTTTTTAATTTGATTACGATACAATGTCGAAATAGGATGCAAAAGAAACAGGGCCGGTGCAGAAGAAGAGGCAAGAGCTATGATATAATGTTAAAAGTCAGAATCTCTGATGTGAAGTCCTCCATCAGTATCATATTGCTGCTCATGTTATGCACTCCAAAGTTCTTCATGGAGTTTACCAATTGTTGCTCTTTCCTAATATCTCATCATAACAAAACTGGACTTCATAATATTGACATTGATACTGTATAAAAAATAAGTTGTTATAAACCCTTGGAACTGCAATTCATATATAGTAGAGGTGATTCCGAGCCTGCCACACCTGTACTTGGAAAGTGTGGTTTACCTGCCCTGTGTGGTTTGCAGGCTACTGCACAAGGGACGGGGGTTTACCCAGTGCGCACCAAAAGTAGCGGCTGCGGGTTCCCACGATATCAAAAAAAAAAAAAAAAAAAAAGAGGTGATTCCATGATCTAATTACACTTAATTTATTAAGGAAATTAAGGTAAAAGGAGAAAATTGTTGGCTGTAGGAGATGGTAAGGTTCAAAAAATTGGGAAAATGGTATCCTAGCTATCTATCTAATTTTGTGGATAGTGGAAAGCCAGAAAACACAGGGGATGGAAACAAATATTGAGGTCATCAGTAATCAGTAATCACGACTCTGGACTCTGGCTCTAATCAAATTTCGGCAAATTGGTGAATTTTGTAATCTTGGCAAACCAGATTTGTAGGAACGAACATAATAATTATAGGCCCTGCCATGGCGAATTTTGTAATCTTGGCAAGAAATTCCCATCCAGCATCATCGATCATATATTTTCTCTACGCTCACTTACTTTAGAATGTGCGATATAATTCAAATTATTATATAATTTTTAAATTTATCAAAGTCTTATAAACCTTCTTAATCCATGGAGAAACAAGTGTTCTTTCTTGAATTGCAATGTTTTCCTGTTGTTCTGTTCCAAGATTACAAAGGAGGTTTTGCACCAACTAGATACCAATGAAACACGCCTTTCATAACATCAATATCTAACTTTAATATTTGCAGGCTACTGCACAAGGGATGGGGTTTACCCAGTGCACACCGAAAGTAGCGACTGCAGGTTCCCACGATATAAAAAAAAATAAAAAATCTAACATGAATAAAGTGAAATATATGTATAATATTTGACACAGTTTGATACACTTTAATGTATTTATAATTATTTCTCCAAAAAAAAGAAGGTTTATGTATGCATGCATTATTCTTAAATTATATTTTTATGTTAGATTAGAGCTGTAATGTAATTAATTTTTAAATTTCATAAACATCACCAATTACATATATAATACTTGTAATTTATTTAGTTTTCATTATCCATTACTAATTTAACAAAAGTATTAGTTCTAGATCAAAGAAAACCAAAATCTTGAAAAAGGGAATCATAAAAATAAAAAATAAAAATAAAAAAAATCTCTTTAACTTCCAATTCCAATAAAAATAAAAAACCTTAATTTACTTTTCGATCCTGAATTATGTCACCCAAATAAAAAAAGAGGGAATGTAGTAAAATACCTCTTTTTTTAAACAAAAGTTGCAAAATACCACCTTAAGTTTAAAAGTTGCAAAATACCACTTTGAGTTGTAAAAAGTCTAATATACCCTTAACGAGTATACAAGAATGCTAATTTTCATTTGAATCATACAAGAAGACTAATTTCATGTATGAACTTCCGGCGAAATTTTCCGGCGAAAAACTTCCGGCGAATTTCTCCGACGAAAATTCGAATCATACATGAAGCCTAACTTCATGTATGCATCATACACGAAGACTAACATTCATGTATGCATCATACACGAAGCCTAATTCGTGTATGCATCATACACGAAAATTTTTGCCTCCAAAAAATTCAAATTTGTAACATACATGAAGATAAGTTTTCATGTATGATACATACACGAAGACTGACTTTCATGTATGCATCATACACGAAAATTTTGCCTCCAAAAAATTCAAATTTATATCATACATGAAGATAATTTTTCATGTATGATACATACACAAAGATAATTTCATGTATGCATCATACATGAAGTTAGGTTCCATGTATGATTCAAATTTTCGCCGGAAATTGTCGCTGGAAAAATTAGCCGGAGAAATTTCACCGGAATTTTTTAGCCGGAAAATATCGCCGAAAATTTTTGCTGGAAATTCATACAAGAAATTAATCTTCGTGTATGATACAAATTAAATGCAATCTTCTTGTATACATGAAAGGCATAAAAATCCTAAACAAACTCAAAAGGATATTTTGAATTTTTTTTTAAAAAAAGCTATAATTTATCTTTTGTGTTTGAAAAGGGGTATATTGAGTTTTTGCTCTAAAAAAAATACCTCGAATAGTTGCTATATTAACTCGTGCACATATATTGTGTATTTGAGATGGAGGAAGCAGCACAGTTGAATTGACGCAATATTTGAGGGAAAAGCGATATTTGAAATTTGAGACAGGATTAGGCAAAGGTGAAAGGTGGTGGTCTTCATCGTCCAATTGCATAGGAGATGGGCAACACATGCATGTGACCATGTACCGTTGAATATATATACGTTCCATCCATTTTTTTAATATAAGTCCCATCACTTTGATAGTATCCATTTTTTTAATATATATATGGAGTCATTCCCATGCAAACTCCCCTTAAAGTGAGAAATAAGAATTAATCTCCACCATTGATCTTATCTACATGAAGGGTCAAGATTTAGCTTGGTCAAAGCGGGTCAAACCCGAGTCAATCCGGGTCAATCCGTTGACTTTTTTTTTCGATTTTTTTTTCCGATTTTTTTTTTATTTATAAACTGTCATACAAGATGCACAAATTCACATATTCAGATGCACAAATTCACATATTCAGATGCACAACTAAGTGTATTAAGATGCACAGGATTTTAAGTTTTTTTTTTATGTTTTTTTTTTCGTTTTTCTTTTTAAGGTTAGGTCATATGCACCACATCATGTATTCATATGCACCACACTATATAATGAGATGCACCACTAAGTGCATTAAGATGCACTAGTTTTGTTTTCGTTTTTTTATTTTCGTAAAACATTGTGCATCTAGTTACACTATGTGGTGCATCTAGTTACACTGTGTGGTGCATCTAGTTACGCATTGTGATGCATCCAATTTTTTTTCAGTTTTTTTTTAATTTTTTTTACAAATTCGGTGCATCTCATTATGTAGAGTGGTGCATCCGAATATGTGAAGTGGTGCATCTTGGGTGACTGTTTTAAAAAAAATGAAAAAAAAAAACTGAAAATCTTGTGCATCTAAATGCACTTAGTGGTGCATCCATTATATAGAGTGATGCATGTGAGCTGAAAATTTATATTTTAATGATCATTATGGCTATTTCAAAATATGTCTCTATATAATTTGTCTTTTAACTACGGATGTAGTATTGTATAATGATATCGTAATTCTGTCTCCCATACATAATAATAATAATAATAATAATAATAATAATAATAATAAGTGAGACGATTTTTATTATTATAAAAACTAGGAATCAACTTGAATAATTGATCTTTTCACAATTTACAATTATCATAAAAAGTAATTATAATTAGTCACTATTGTGCGATAATTAATGAATTAGATTCCTCAAAATGGAACTTGGGCGACTATTGCTTAAATTTAGCCACTTAAAAACGGGTTCATGGGGAAAGGAATTATTTGTCACCACTCGTGGGTTGGGATGATAATGGGTCGAGTTTTCGTGGGTATCTGCACTTTACAAATTCTGATAGGACGGGTATGGAAAATATTAAATGATCTTGGGACGGGTTTGAATAGAAACATGTAAATCCGTAACGGATTTGAGTTGGATTTGGGCAATTACCTCTAGGTATATATAAGACAAAAGATATTATTATATGTATAATTTATTATATAATTATAAATATTAGTAGATTTAGGGTTTTATCTGATTTTTTTAACCTACACATATATTCCGTAAGAGTCAAGTCATCAATGTTTCTCATCTACTTTTGTAAATCTACTTTCGAAATATGACGACACAACGACAATATCAATAATTCATAATCTTCTGGAAAATTTTCATGGGTTTGGATTTGAGAAATGCTTAATAAGGGATATTAATTCTATCTTGTGTAGGGATATTAATTCTATCTTGTGTATATATACACTGTAAGGGGGCGTTTACTAAATAGGATAGGATTGATTATTTTTATCCCATGATTACTTCAATCCCACATGTGTAGTTTCAAATATGAACAATGATCATGTGCTATGAAATATCCTTAAATTTAATCCTTAAAAGTAAACGTTTGATTAGCTTATATTATTTTTATCTGTCCGGCTTATCCTGCTTAGTAAACGCCCCCTAAGTGTAATATAGTAGCATAATTAATCACCTCGACTTTGCGGACTCTACGTTTTGTATGTTCGTTATTGTAGTTTCTTGTGTTTTTGAATTTAATTATGATAAAGACGGTTGTTCTGTGTGGACTTTCTGATCTTCTTATTAATTTTTGTTCTATCATTTCTGGAATTTGTTTTTTAAATTCTTCTCTATCAAGAGGAGAATATTTTATATTTGCTGTTATAATCTTGATATCCGGATTTTTTATTTTTTTGTTTAACTAAATAATTTATTTTTGTTTTAGTTATATCTTCACCTATTAATCCTATTTTTTCAAGTTTTTGAATTATAGGGTAGTTTATGTTTTCTATAATTTTTGGTCCCTTTTCTAATTCGTGACCTAAAAAATTTCCTAAATAAAACACACACACACACACACACACACACACATATATATATATATATATATATATAGGGATGGGTTCCCATGCAAATGCCCCTTAAAGTGAGAAATATGAATTAATCTCCACCATTGATCATATCTACATGGAGGGTCAAGATTAATTTGGCCTGGTCAAAGCGGGTCAAACCCGGGTCAACCCGTTGACTTTTTTTTTCGATTTTTTTTTTTTACTTTCAGCTCACATGCACCACTTCACATATTCGGATGCACCAATTCACATATTCGGATGCACAACTAAATGTATTGTGATGCACAAGATTTTATTTATTTTTTATTTTTTTATTTTTTTTTACGGTCAGGTCATATGCACCACATCATGTATTCATATGCACCACACTATCAAATGAGATGCACCACTAAGTGCATTAAGATGCATTAGTTTTGTTTTCGTTTTTTTATTTTCGTAAAACATTGTGCATCTAGTTACACTATGTGATGCATCTAGTTACACTGTGTGGTGCATCTAGTCTGCATTGTGGTGCATCTATTTTTTTTTAGTTTTTTTTTAAATTTTTTTTACAAATTCGGTGCATCTCATTATGTAGAGTGGTGCATCCGAATATGTGAAGTGGTGCATCTTGGGTGACTGTTTTAAAAAAATGAAAAAAAAAAACTGAAAATCTTGTGCATCTAAATGCACTTAGTGGTGCATCTATTATATAGAGTGATGCATGTGAGCTGAAAGTAAAAAAAAAAAATCAAAAATTAAAAAAAAAAAAGTCAACGGATTGACCCGGGTTTGACCCGCTTTGACTTGGCCAAATCTTGACCCTTCATCATCAATAGATCTATGGTGGAGATCTATTCTCATTTCTTAGGATAAGATCTATTCTTATATGATTATAAACTTATATATATATATGTGTGTGTGTGTGTGATCACATCCTTTAATTATTTTTTGACATTTTCAATTACGATTGTTGTAAGATTGTTTAGACATTTTAGGATTATCCGCTAGCTACTTTTTCCAACATAATAAGTTCAATTCTCACCCACCTACTTTTTCCATTTCAATCGGAAATACCTTAATTTCACAACAGTGTTTTTAATCGATCACCAGCATCTTCAATATTGTCGGGAAAAAATTGGTATATATACGTTATATATACTGCTAGCTTAGTGTTAATTGTAATTGATTTGAAACGAGTACAAAACCAAATTGCAACTTGCATAATAATTAAAATATTACATGATTAACCCATATACCATGACGTCCATTTATTATATATACTACTATATATCTACGTAAATACATAATAAAGCAATAATATACAAAATCGTTTTCGGTATCATCTCTCATTATATTATAGTACGTAATGAAGCTAACACGAAACCTCAGTGACATGACATGCGATCTTACTTGTGTGGAATAAGACATGGCAACTTCCACATATACGGAGTGTGAATCTAATATTAACCATCATTATCTTAAAAAATAAGTTATTCATATATTTTGACTGATCGAATGGCTGATCGAGATTGATTGATGCATTTATTATATGCATTAATGCTTTGATGCATCCGTTAATTTAGATTCATACAAAGATATGAATGGTCTAAAATTTTCGGATATATTCATATTTCTCACTTTAAACGTGGTTGACTAGACTACATATATCGTAACTAACATAGCGTCTCGTGCATGGTGACAAACGGCGTGTATGCCATGCACGTGATGGACCACGCCCCTCCTCATGTCATGTATGTCAACCTGTACTTGGTATGTTGTGCTCCCTTCAGACAACAATTTATCTTTGAGCTTTGATTGCATCTGTCTACCGACGTGCATATATAGTACAATTAATATTAATGGACTCTAATGAATATTGTCGGAAATCACGACGTTTGTGGTGGTTTCATTGTGCATGAAATCCCTTAGGTAAAGAGCTGAGCTCCATTTTGTTCGTACAACATTGTATTTATATTTCAACATATGACTTCTCAAAAAGAAAAGAAAAAATCAACGTAGGATGTAGAATTTTTTTTAAGAAAAACGTATATAGGATGTATAATTATATGCATGGAAATTATGGATTCAGTCCTAATAGTATCTTAATTATCTACTACTGTAATTCAGGAATTCATTATACCAACGGCTGCTTTCTGTTGCGTGTCTAGTATAACCCGACTTGAATACCGACGGGAATCATATTATAATATATACTTCCAATTTGTAAGTAGAGGTGGTAAAATTATTGGCCCGATTAGCTTCACATATGAGTTTGCATTGTCATTTCAGTTTAATACTTTGTAATTCTTCCATTGTCCACGTCGCTATTTGTTGTGTCGTTATTCTTATCATCATCAGAGATTAAATTTTTGAAGATCTTTCTTTTTTTTCCCCTCGATTTTCTATTTTTATTTTTCAAAAATCTTTGCTTTGTGTGTCTTCTTAAAAACATCCCAAATTGTAGTCTCAAAGCTAATTGTGGACATATATAGAGCTCAAACTAAAAGATGGAGCATTGAATAAAGTAACTTATATAACGAATTTTTTAAAAGAAAAACATATAATTTCGATATATATTTGCCGAAAAGTATAATACAATATTAGTATTTAAAATACTAATTATAAATAGGGTAATGACATTCGGTCATACTGTGGCCAGCCACACGCGTAAAAAAAAAAGGAAAGTTGACTGTGAAAATAGAAATAATCACATTTCCCCCTTAGGGTTTATGCTTCCCAATTAGGGTATATATTTTTTTTTCATTTTCAAAATCTATATTACCATTTTTAGCTTGTGTGGTCTGCCACAGTGTGGTCGAATATCATTACCCAAATAAATATTGTACGTATATATTCATAAATTATAATGAAATAAAATAATTATAGAATTGAATAACCTGGCTGACAATTTTTTTCAGAAAATTATTAAAAGAAGAGTTTTTTACTTTTTGATAATTGGGCAACAAGGAAATACGAAAAAAAAATATATTAATAGAATATAAATTTGAGATGTGATTAAAAGACACGTATATTTATTATGATTTAATTGACCAGGACTCAAGGGCTTGAAGGGAAGAATCGAACATTACCATTCCAATATAATTTAATATATATATATATATATATGTCTATTAACGAAGTGTAGAACAAAAAAAAAGGGAATAAAACTATATATGGAGCAATAAATAGCTAAAAAACAGTATATTTAAGTAGAAATTTCTTGAAGTCGACAGCTTCTAATCCATGATTAAGAATCAATGGATCAGATTCAAAACACCATAAAAAATCATTGATTAATTTATTGTAATCCATGATTAAGAATCAATGGATCAGAATCAAAACATCATAAAAATCAATGATTAATTTAATGGAGAAGTCATGATCATTACATTTTCCTGAAATAACATAAATTGTTTTTAGTAGTCACTTGACATGCACTTACCTTTCATTTTTCTCTTTTATTATCACATAATTGAAAATAATAAGTCAAATTTAAAGAAGACCTATAATAAATATTAATATGAAAATTAAATATATAAATAAAAATATTTAAAATGAGAATTTAAGATAATTATGAATACTAAATGGAGGTTGTGTCACGACTCACATAAGACCTAAAATTAATTAAGGAATGCCATGAATGCGTAATTGTTTTAATAATATGCGCTTTCAGTTCACGACATGCATCAAAATACTACAGTATGTGATTTTCGTCGATTACAGCAACCATCCAACAAAATACTATACAGAAAAATAACAACAAATATTTTTGGTGAAAATCAAATAACATATAATTAATTAAATTAAGCCCCGGATAAGTGGAGTGCTCCAAGGTTACTTATTGTGGTTGGAACTGTTGGAAATGGTTTAAATGTTAACCATGATTGAGGATAAATATTGTTGATTAAATACTTGTTATTTAATTAAAATATTTATTGAATGTTAATCTACGCCGTGAGTAGATGAACGTGGTATATTTAATATCTCTAAACCGATTTCTGGTGAGTGAGATATTGTATGCTAAAGGTTGGATGTTGAAGTAGTAATTAACATGTTATTAATTATAATAAATGTTAGTTGTCCCACATCGGTTATATGTGGATGATTTGACTAGTATTTAAGGCTATGTCTGTATGAGCTTAATAACTTGTTGGGTTGGTGTGTATGGGTGCCTACGCGCACACACACACACGCGCGCGCCGCCGCCCGTCTGGCCGGGCTCGGGCCTGGGACTTGGACTTGGACTTGGACTTGGATCTTGGCAATTGGTGTTTGAGCCTTATCTTTTTGGACCAACTTTACAAGCCCAATTTGATTAATTGTTGAGCCCAATCCGGAGACTCTTGGGTGCTGTAACCGCCGGAGACTCTTCACATCCGGCAACCTTTGGTGTCTGAAACCGCCGGCCATCATGGCTGAATTGATGGCGACGAGTCCCTTCACTTGATCGAGAGCTGCTATATATAGGAGCATCCTCATTTGCAGAATGCACTCATTCCAAACAATCTGCACTCCTCTATAGCATTTCATAGCATATCATACACTAGTTCAGTCTTCGTTCCTGTTCAGTTCGCTGGAGCTCGGTTCTGTTTGTGGTGCTACTACAACCGAGACGTCAAGATCGTTTTAACCTTTGGGGACGAGCCGCCTTACCGTGAGCACTACCGGGGCGTATTCTCGTCTTGCGGGCAGAAGTTTTACTTCAGACGATCTTTGGTTTATTCTAAACTTAGTTCTTCAGTTTCATTGTAATACTTATAAGTTTGTTCGTGTTCAAGTCAATCAATAAAGAAATATTGTCCATTGTTATCTACACGAGCAAGTACCCGATTCCTAACAGGAACTTGCTTGGTTTTTATCAATTAGATTTATGAAATTTTTATCATTGATTTATTAGTATAAACTTGAGTCTTGACACCAATCTATTATTGAGATAGAATATCATCTCAATATAACATTATAATAACATTTAGTAAATGAAATTAATAAAAAGTAGACTAACACTCCTTTAATAAAAAGTAGACTAGTACTAGTATTATAATCGTGACTTCTCGTATTTGGCAGTTATAATTAAGCACAAAATTGACATTTCTATATCACTAGCGACAACATTACTATCACACACATAAATATATAGACACATCACACATACAAATCCTTTTTATTCTTCCTTTCTTTTTCTAACTTACTAATTGGTGTGACCGCCACATATATTTCTTTGTAAGTATTTTTTTCCCCCAATATTATTTATCAAAGAAAAAGTGTTTTAAATGGAAAATCAAGTTTTTGTTTAGGATCTACGATTTTTTTCTACATTTGGCCTATAAAATTTGATTATGCAGACCCAAAAGTCTGTGTTTTTTGACTTTTGACTTAACGTGTTGTTTCATATCTTGTGTGTTTAACTCAAAACCTTAACATGATTGTGATTTACTCCCTCCGTATTACATATATAGTCTCATTTCATACATTTCACATGTATTTTTTAAAAAGTCTCATTTCACTTTATGGACTCATACACCCTCAAAAATCTCTCTTATTTACACTCATTTGTCATTGATGGGCCCATCTTCCAACAATTTTATTACTATATTTTATCAATACCACTACCTTTTTGTCAATACCACTACCCCTACTTTTTAACTTTTACCCACTTAAAAATTTTTACCAATTTTCTTAATACTCGTGCCCATTTAAATTGGGACTTTATAACTAATACGGAGGGAGTACATGAGATCACGACATCAAAAAATGCTTCCAAGTACAAATAAATAATAAGAGATCTATGCAAAAGCGCTGGCTTATCAATGGGAGCATCCATATACACCCCTAGAGTTTATTTTTGCTTATTTACGTCCAAATTTAAGATTTAATGATGCAATTAAAACCACTGATCCGATAGAGAATTGGAGATAAACAGTACGTACGCTTCATCGTTATTCCATTTTATAAATTTAATTGCAGTTCCGTACAACCCCATAAAGAAAATTGCATTATTAATAATATGCGTACTTCCGTAGCCGCTGAATGTATTAATGCAAGATCGATCCTAGTCAAAAGTATCATCACTTTTCTTATTTCAAGAGAGAAGACGACAACAACGAAGAGGAGGACGAGGGCAACAAGCCTTCGATCAAGGGCAAGATTCGTTTTGGGGGGTACCAAGGTTTTGGAGGGCCGTCTGGGCCTTCTAACATGTATGGCGGACCGTCGGGGTCCGGAAGCTTCTACGGTGAAGGATTTGCAAGCATGCCGGAGAGAGTGGAGCACATTGACAATTATTGCACGCAGTGGGATAGTGAGTTTGCGGTGATGAGGCATGATATCCAAACTATCCATCTCCGGCAACAAGATATGAATGAGATCCAGCAACAACAAATCGGCAACCAACAAGGTTTTCAAGTCGACATGTATCAACAGTATGATGAGTTCCGAGATGACGTGTATGCTCGGCAAAAATCTTTTCAACAATCTTGGTTTGATCGTCAAGATCAACATCACCAAGTGCAACGAGCCGACCACCAAGCCTTCCGACAAGAACTCTTTGAGCGTCAAAATAGATATCATCAAGAGCAAAGTTCCGACCAACAAGCTTTCCAACAAGCGTGGTTCAATAGTCAAGATACATTTCAACAAGAGTTATATGCACGCCAAGATCGATACCACCAGGAGGATCAACTCAATCAAAGGGATTTGTTGGATCTCGTCCACCGATTTGAAGCTCATCAACTCAATGAAGGCCACAATTGGCCCCTCCCCCGTCTCCCCAATGAAGAATGAGGTACCACCGTATTTGTATTTGTTTCTTCCCTTCAAACTTATTCGGGTCCCTTCGGTTTTAGATAAGTTTGGGGGAAGGGAGAGATGAATACAAATATGTGTGTGTTTGGGTTGTTGAGTTTGTTGCTTGAAGTAGTTGTTTGTTTGTGCTTGTGTTGAACTTAGTTGTGTGGGAACTTTTAAAAATTTTGTGGTTTAGTTGCTTGAATTTGGTTGTTTTTGCTCAATGTGGCTTTGGTGAAATGCCTATGAGGATATTGTTTTGTTTTTGCGAAAATTTGGTCGGAATTGAGCATGTCTTGATTGGTTTTGCATGGATTCTTTGTGTGTTGAACTCTACTCTTTGACTTTTGAATAAACCCGTGAGATTTGAGCCTTATTATGTCATATGGTGCATTTTGTTCTAGTGAGATTGGTCATACATGCATTTCTACTCCTAGAACTTGCCTTTGATCTATATTGAGAATGTTTAAGTTGTGCAAGAACTTGGAAATGATCTTAGGCCATCTTTGTTAGCCACCTCATATCCTAATCACTTTTTTGTGCTTTGCATTTTCCATTGTTAACCCCTTTTGAGCTTGATTTGGCCTTTCTTTGTTAAATCGGAGAAAAGGGGGTGTTGGTTGTGTAAGGGTATTCGGGGTGGGTTGTAAATTGAAAAAACAAAATTGATGAACTAATGATGGTTTGGGTAGTTGTGTTGGACTTGTTGATTTAAAAAGAAAAGAAACTTCCCATAAGCTCAAAGTGAAATAAAAATGAATGAAGAAGAAAAAAGAAAGTTGAAGTTGATGCAAAATGAGTTCTTTGTGTATAATTAGAATGTTTCCCATTTGAAAATTGAAAGTGATGGTCCCGAAACGAGTTACTGGTGTATGGGGGGGGGGGAATACACCAGTTAGGATTTAAAAACTTAAACCTGAAAAATCACTTCAACTGAGTAAAAGATGACTCAGTTGGAATTTCACAGCTGAGTAAGCGACCTCAGCTGGAAGAGTGAGGCTGTGCGGAATGTGGTGGAAAAATAAACTCGTTAAAAGCAACTCACGCAAAACAGCTCGGTTGGTCAAGAACCAAAACAGCTCGGTTGAAAATGTGCAAAAGCGGTTTGTATGTCGGTTAGATTGATCAGATAAATATGCAAAAGCAACTGAATAAAAACAAACACAGACACACAGGATTTAACGTGGTTCGGAGATAATCCTCCTACGTCCACGGAGAGATGTGAATCCACACACCTCAGTCCAAGTTCTTCTGGACAGAACCACTCAGCTTACGCGGGCTGAGCAACCGTTAAGGATAAGTTTGCAGGTACTTATCGACCTTACAGTTTAGTTTCCGGGCACTAAACAGCCTACGTCAAGATTGCGGGTACTTGACGACCTGACTACTCAATTACAGGAAGAGTAAGGTCCTAACACACTTTTTAGGGTGTGAAAAAGGGTGGGATTTCCAACTACAGCTCGATCACGAATGAGAGCTGGATCTAAGGCTTGAATGAATAAATACTCAACCTAAGATCAAAGACAGATTTTCACTCTATGAACCCTCAGCTACTAATGTTCTATCACTCTTGAACTCTCAGCTGCTGATGTTCTTAGAATAGGAGTTTAGCTTGATTCTCTTGTGATTACACTTTTCTCTCTTGCTTCAGTCTGTCTCGTCTATGTATAAGCCTCGAATGAGAGAATGCCTCTATTTATAGGCGGAGATAATCAACTAGCCGTTGGAGGAGCAGTTGATCTCTGATCGGTTGATAGCGATGGCTTGTCTCTCATCTCTGCAGACTTTCCCGATATGGCATCTGTGCTCTTCTGCTTTCCATCTGAGACAGCCTTGTGTTGGGCCAGATGGGGTAATGACTGAACGGTCAAACCCTCATGTGACTTCCTTTTGAAATTCAAATCTTAACCTTTCTGACTAGGGATGGCAATTTACCCGCGGGTACCCGATACCCGCGGGTATCCGATCCTAATAGGTGCGGGTTTGAGGGCCATTTGATATCCATGGATAGTTTCATGGTTAGAAAATACTACCCATTTAGTTCGTGGGTATGGGTATGGATAGTTACTATCCATACCCACGATACCCGTTTACCCGCTAAAAATACCCGAAAAATATCCACGAAATACCCGACTACTACCCGATTATTATATAAAGTATATAATATATATTTGGGCCAGATATTGGTATGGATTTGAACTTTGTAGATTTGAATTTTATGTTTTATGGATTTGAACTTTGGTGGTTAATCTTTTATTTTGTGTTAAATTGTAATTTATTTGATTAAATTCCGATTCGCGGGTGGTGGGTATCCAATAGGTGGCAGGTAGGCGAGTACCCGCGGGTGGCGGGTACCCGCGGGCGGTGGGTATGGGTAGAGAAAAATACCCATCGCGGGTATGGGTATGGGTATGGGTATGGGTATGGGTTTGGCTCGTGGGTATGGGTATGGATATTCACTATCCGTACCCGCCGTACCCGATTGCCATCCCTATTTCTGACAGTCAACCTTGGTTCGTCGGTTGAAAGTCTTGATCTTCATCTGAGTGGTCTTCAGCTGATGTTCTGAACTGTTGGACTCTCAGCTGATTTTGAACTTCAAGCAGTTGATCTTCTTGTTCGAGTTTTACAACTGAGGTTCTGAAACTGAACACTCAGTTGTCTTCCTTGTATATACTCAGTTAGGTTTGAACCCTCAGATGACTTTCCTTTTCATCTGATGTTCTCTTCCTTTCTACTGTTTCTCATCTGATGAACGCTCAGTTGGTTTCCTTCACAACTGATGTTCTGGAGACTTCCCCTTGTTTGCATCTGAACATATGAACTCTCAGTTGTCTTTCTTCACAACTGATGTTCTGTCTGAGTGACGCCTTGTTGCCATCTTCAGCTGGAGACCTGTAAAGATAAAATCTTAACTTTGCTCAAACAGCGAGCCTAAATTCTAACATTAGGTTCTGGCAACATCTACTCGGTTGGGGTCAGTCGGTTTTGGAATTCATCAAAACTTATACTAATAAATTTCCCAACAGAAAGAATGAAATGTGGAATGAAGAAATTGAGAGCATAAGGGAATTAACTTGTTATTTGAGTCTAAAAGAGATGTAATGTTTGGAGAGGGAATGAGGATGGATTGATTCCATGCTTGTGTTGAAGGAGATATAAGGTTGGTGAATGAGTTTGATAAGTTACTTAGCCAAATTTCCCTTCCTAAACCAATGTGCTTACATTACAACCTAAATAAAGCCCTTTGTGATCCTTGTTCTTGCATGACATGTGTTGCAATGGAGATATTAGACGATTTACAAGCCAATGACGAGTAGTTTGCATTGTGTGAATTCGTTGAGTGCATAGCCATATATTAGAGGGTTGAGAGAATACACTTCCCTGTGAGGATCAATTGTTAAAGAGTTGAGGTTGGCATGCTTTTGATTCGTGTGGAATCATGTTAGTTTTGCTTGGTTTTGGCTTTCAAAATGAGTTGTGAAATCTGAGGCATTTAGGATCCAAAGTTGCTACTCCATTCGATGTTTATGTTCTTATTTGAATATATTGTTCTGGACGAACAATGCTTAAGTTTGGGAGAGTGATAAACATCCATTTTGTAACAACTAAACGCGTTTTCATAACACTAATTGCCTTGCTTTACCTTCAAACGTGACTTGTTTTGGATTGTTTTCACTATATTGGATTGCTTTCACGTTTTGGTGGAGTTTGTGCATGTGTGTAGGCCAAACATGGAATGCTAAGTCGAAATGGAAGGGCTGTTGAAGAGCGGCGACAAAGAAATGGGATGGAAAAGTGAAAAACCGAGCGAAGAGGAGAGGAAATTAAGAACCGACGCCCCGAAACCCAAAATCGGGGGTTCAAGTCGAAGAACCGACGGTTCAAGGGTGAACCGCCGGTAGACTGCCGAAAATAGCGGTATTACACTCCAAGAAGAAAGTGGAAATCGGCGGTCGGCCCGGACCGTCAATTTCGGGCCTTGGACCGCCGATTTCCTTGGCCAAACCGCCAATTTTCACTGTTTCGTCCAAAAATGGAAGATTTTGCCCTTTTCGCGATTTTAACTTCATTTAGCACTTTTTCCTTCCTATATATACTTCGAGTCAGCCCCAAAACGTATATTCACCATCCCTTAGCTTAGATTCTTGTTCAAAAAGTTTCCAATTAGGGTTCTAAACACATTTCTATTATTGTATTAGTGGATTAAGGTTGGATTTGAAGATTTTGTGAAGATTTCAATATTGGGTTCCTAGTTTTTCATCTATGCAATTATATTTCCTTTTTGTTTTGTGTTGATTTCATTCATGTCTAGCTAAATTTTCTTGTTGATTTTGGGGATTTATGATGATTTGATAATGGTTGATAGCTTGTTGAATTCTCTTGCCTTCTTCTAATTAATTGTGGTTTTGGTGCTTATTTTCATGTGGGAATTATTGATCACCTTTCTTGCATGCCAAGTGCTTGTAGAAATTCTTGATAGGTTTTTGCTTGCATGTAATTCAAATTACACAACTTGTATTGATTTGAGACTTAGTAGGTGATGATCTAATGCATGGAAGCTTATGATCCTTGTGCTTTTTGGAGTTATTTTGTCGTCTCGAGTCTTAGCCGAGAGAGACGATAGAATGATCCCCGTTTGCTAATTGTCGAGAGAGATTAGTGAATAATTCGGTGATTGCTTCTTAATTAGAGGATTAAAATGGTTTGCATGAATTAGAAAGTTGTGATCAAGCTATCTAGAATCGGATTGAATCCCTAAAACCAACCTTTGTTCTAATTTGTTCCTTAATCGTTTCTTAATCGTTTGTTTCATTGAATTTGCATGATCTCATCATTTACTTGCTTACTTAGCTTTGATCTTATGTTTAAGTGTTTAAATGAATCCCAAATCATGTTGTTTGCAAAGCTTGAAACTCGGCATATTAGTCCTCGTGGATACGATACTCGTTATTATATACTACAATTACCCAGTAAAGTACGGTATAATTGCTTGGTAGAAAATTAGCGATCATTATGGTCTATTGAAAAGGTTAAATAAAGGATTTGTAAAAATAAATTTGTGAAATGCTCCGTGATTATTATATGGAGCATTACATTTAAAATAAAAAATAAAACTAAAATTTCGCTTTATATATATATATATATATATATATATATATATATATATATTTATATATATTTTAATTTTGTAAAGTCAAATACCAATTACTTTAACATATCCGTAAGAAATTAAACAATTATGTTGCTCAAATTATGTATGTTTACCAAGTACAAATTCATGTCAATCAGAATTGAAATTTAATCTATTATGAGTACCTGGTTTTGAACCCATGTAAAGACGAATTTAGCTTGATTCTTAACAAAAGCTTAGAGGTATTGGGGGTTCTGTTAAATAAAAAAAGAGAGATAAAAAAATATTTCAAAAAATGATGCGCAAACTCAAATTATGTATAAAGTGTTGATGAAATTAGCCATGTTCAAACGAACAAAAAAATTAAGGACCCCCCCCCCCCCCACACACACATACTGGCTTAAGTATATCAAAATTAAGAAATATGACTATATATATAAGAGTTAGAGACTTTTTTAGGACATTTAAAAAGCCGTTTTTCGAATTCAGGACATTAAAGCTACGGGCTTCGTTTTGTGGCCTATTAAATTTTTTTTGTTGGGCCGTAGGACTTTTTTGGGCCCGAAACTCATTATTTCGCACGTGATGGCCACCTTGAGCCCGAATGCGCACGTGGATACCACATCACCGAGCTAGAGGCTTTTAAGGACATTTAAAAAGTTGTTTTCTCAATTCAGGACAATTAAGTTGCGTGCTGCGTTTTGCGCCCCATTAAGAATTATTTGTTGGGCTTAGAATTTTTTTTGACCCGAAACTCATTGAATGCGCACGTGGACGCCATGTGGAGCCCGAATGCGCACGTTGATACCACATCACCCTCCCCTCACTCTTCCCCCTCTTTAGAGAGAGAAACAAATGGCAGACTCCTTTCTCTTTCTTCCCCTTTGTCTCTCAAGATCCTAATCCAACCAAAATTACAGAGGTACACTCAGTTCTATTCCCCAAAGTTCAATTTCCCAAATAATATTTCGAATTCAGCCGCATTCCCAATTGGAACCCTAGAATAATTCAACCACGACGTCTGCCTCTTCGATCCGTTCACACATCGACTGGAAAGGCTTCCGTCCATGGGCAGCGTCGTTCACAACCTCATCACCGTGGAGAAGATGCACCTCCTCTGTTGCGGATTATGAGTTTCAACCATGACGTCTGCCTCTTCGATCCGTCCACGTGCGCATTCAATGAGTTTCAGGTCAAAAAAAGTTCTAAGCCCAGGAAAAAAGGTTAATTGTCCTGAATTCGAAAAACAACTTTCTAATGTCCTTAAAAGCCTCTAGCTCGGTGATGTGGTGTCCACGTGCGCATTCGGGCTCCACGTGGCCATCACGTACGGCTCACGTGCGAAATAATGAGTTTCGGTCCCAAAAAAGTCCTACGGCCCAGCAAAAAAAATTTAATAGGTTGCAAAACGAAGCCCGCAGCTTTAATGTCCTGAATTCGAAAAACGACTTTTTAAATGTCCTAAAAAAGTCTCTAGCTCATATATATAATTAGGAGTCGATATCCCCTAAAAAAAAAAAGAAAAGAAAAGAAAGGAGTCGAAATTGACGTATGTCAAGCCAACTGAAAAATTTATTCACCTAAATCATTTTTCTCCAAAATTAACTGACTACACACAAAAAAAGAAGCTTAGTATATCATTTGACGAATAGTACTCCCATCAGTAAGTAATTAAATATATACTCCTTTGTATATGACAAGAGCGAGCACAATAACTAATGCGCGTTAAGCACAACTATTGTGTTAAAAATATTTTATATATCATAAACTTGTATCATTGATTCAAATCATATGATTAGTTGTATATGTAATTTGATCATGTGCGAGGGCTTGCATGTGTATAATTATAATTATAATCATAATTATATGTATTATAATTAATAACCTTAAATTTAATTTATTGAAACAAATTAACACATGCAGTATCAATGTATGTACATAAACATATATAAACCTATAATTAATTATGATAGCAATTCAAAAGATGCCAAGAGACATTGATGGTGACTCCCAGCCCTATAAGGGCCCTTATTATCATAGTTAAAGACAGAAAATATTTGCAGAGAGATTGACATCTCAATAAGATTTCACACCACTTATCTAACTCTTGTTCATATCTGTTCGTCTATAAATAGGATAGATCCATCTCCTTTTGTCTAAAAAAGAATCGTACCTACTTATAATTTATAAGCTTACATTTCCCTGCTCAAATTAACACTTCCCTTGTGTTTTTTTTTTTTTGAGACAATTCTATGGCTGTTTTTCCAACCAAGAATTTGCTTCTTGTGACTTTTTTTTTGCTTTGCTTCATCTCAACCACTACTCAAGGTATGATCAATTGTCGGAACATTTTTTATTACTTCAAAGTTTATAAATTTATGTATTCTAGGATATATATGTATAGCCCTTCTAAAACAAAAAATATAGATATAGGAGGGATGAATGATCATAGTATTATAATGCTATGCTGGTATGCAATCTTGTATGTTAACGTTAAATACTGGTTTGTTAATACATCA
The DNA here is from genome assembly GCA_029490685.1 of Schizonepeta tenuifolia. NCBI lineage: Eukaryota > Viridiplantae > Streptophyta > Magnoliopsida > Lamiales > Lamiaceae > Schizonepeta > Schizonepeta tenuifolia. The sequence goes on along the minus strand of CM055956.1, from coordinate 75,090,081 downwards.
TGTAACATTGACTCATAAGACGTGAATTAATGAAGAATTTCATATAAATTCTAGGTTTTACTCAACTTTAACTAGGTTTTAAAATCTTGTTTGCATTATATATATATACATGTAGCGAGAAAGTTAAGCATGAAGATTCCTCCACCCCGAATTAATGTCGAAAGTCGGAAAGGAAACGAGGTTGCAAGAAAAGAAGAGCTGCGAGACAGTGAAGAAGAGTTGGCTATGATTGATTACACTCCAGCAAGAAAGAAGACTCCTATTCACAACTAGATTACATAATTACAGATTTTATATGTGTGTGTAGATATTATTCATATGTGTGTATGTATTTTCATAATAGATGTATTACAAATCGTCAATTTCTAATTGGAGCACTCTAGCGGGCTCAATGTCTCTCTGAGATTTGTTTGTGAATCTCTCTCTTTCTCTCTCTATCTCTATTTAGCTCTCTCTCCCTCTATATATACTATTTATAGTAAGAGTGGAAGAGTTGACTCCTAATTCGGAGATACTTGTGAAAGAGGAAAGAAAAGTGTAGGAGGTAAGCATTTAGGGTTTTGAGTTAAATTATAATCAAGCTTCGCCATAAGAACTTTGTTTACGATGAAGCTGAAAACTTAAGCCTTTGATTTTGGTTGAGATATGTGAATCACATCTAACATATATACAGCTGATATATATAGGACAAATGGTGCTTATATAATTTATAAGTTCATTAAATTCAAGCGTGGTGAAGTATTTGATGGTAGATTGTTCTCTTTATTACTTTAGATGATCACTAATATTCCTTCCGCCCCTCAATAGTATAGTTATTTTTCCTTTTTCGGCAATCCTTCAATATTATGACTATTCTATTTTGGGACATGACCGCACAATTATATTATTATTATTTTATTTCTTTCTCCACTCATAATGTGTGAGTCCCTTTCTCTACTAACTAAACAACTACACTTTTTTTTTATCTCTTAATCTGCTCACAACTACTTAACTTTTATTAAAATTCATGCCGCACTCAAATAACAATAGTAGTTGGTGACGGAGGGAGTATATAGTCATGATTACAATTAGAAAAAGAACGTGTTGTCACAAAAAAAAATTACACAAAATAAATACAAATGGTAGAAAGATAACAATTTAAGTTCATGAGAATTTTTGGCAATAAGCTCGTATTTCTTACACTACCAGAAAAAGCTCATACCGTTACGTATACTGGTGTTATGTATGATGAGCTCATACATAACGGATATATCTATTTTGTTATACATAACGAATATGTTTCCATACATAACATGAAATTTGGCATATTTGTTAGATGAAGCTGCAAAAATAAGCTCGACTATCAATATAAGGACCAAAGATCATGTTGCATACTATCCTTTCCTTTTCTTAATTTTCTTTTAGGGGGGAAATTTTTGTTTTTATTCCTTACTTAAATTACATGCAAAGTCTTGGAACAATTTCCTTTTACATGATTAAGCATTCAGTAAAGTTAAGAGAACTAATTGCTTTCCCTTTTATTTTGATAAATTTGTTTTTTGCTTTAATGTGAATCTTGGTATATTTATTATGTGTGTCTATATATACACATATATAATTTAATTGTTTACATAATTATCACAACTCTTCACTTCTGATTTATTCTTCTTTACACAATTAGCAAGGGATTTCTCACATGATTCATTGATACTTCTTATTACGTATATCTAAATTTATGTAACTTCTTGATCCATTTATACATCATGGCATGGCATGCATCTCATTCATTCTCAATTTTTGGTGTGTAATTTTGTGATCCATTTAATTTTATGATTCTTGTGAATGCTATCCAACTCAAATCGCCTCCCAAATTTCATGTTTCTGAAGATACCAGCTGCAGTCTCCAAGCAATGAGGGTGCAACGACACATCGTACTCGCGGCAGTGATACATCCACTTCTGCGGATGCATTTGCTCTTCACAAGAATCACAGTAGAAATCCGAAGGATGGTCGAGGTAGGCATCAGACGTTAGCAACAACGGGTGCTTGTTGTCCCACTCGCGGTCTCTTACACTCGCAGACATCATCAAACATTAGAAATCCAATCCGAAATCGCACCGGTCTTCACTACAACAATATTCTGCACCAGTGTGAAAGACACATTGACAAGCATGGCACTTGTTGGCAGACACGATCATTTTGCATTTCCCTGTTTCCTTTTCAAGTGGTGGTACTATTCTAGTGAGGACTAGAGGTTTGTGATGGCGCCGCAGATGAAAAGAATGTCGGATAGTTGTTGGCAGAGACGCGCACTTGATATCTATCTTCATCCCGCACTCTTCACACTCGTACCCCATCCCGTTTGTGGGGAGAACGCAAAGCTCACAAAACCAAAGCGCGGTAGCATCCTTATCATTTGATTTGTAGAGTGTGAAGTTCTGGTTTTTGTCAGGTGTTTTTTGGCAATCTCCATATAGTTGCACAAGGTTAGGAAAAGATGAATATTGTAAAGTATTTGGTAACAATGAGCAAATGGAGTGGATGAAATAGTTGCAAGCAGAAGTAGGGCAATGGTAATATGGAGAAGAAGAAGAAGAAGAAGAAGAAGAAGAAGAAGAAGAAGAAGAAGAAGAAGAAGAATAAGAAGAAGAAGAAGAAGAAGAAGAAGAAGAAGAAGATATGGGTGTTACACACATATCACATATCTTCATCAATTCTTCATCCCGCACTCTTCACACTCGTACCCCATTCCGTTTGTGGGGAGATCGCAGAGGTTGCAATCCCAAATAGAGAGACCATCCTTATCCTTTGATTTGTAGAGTGTGGAGCTATGGTTTTTGTTAGGTGTTTCTTGGCAGTGTCCATATAGTTGAACAAGATTGGGAGAAGATGAATAATGTAAAGTATTTGGTAACATTGAGCAAATGGAGTGGATGAAATAGTTGCAAGCAGAAGTAGAGAAATGGTAATATGAAGAAGAAGAAGAAGAAGAAGAAGAAGAAGAAGAAGAAGAAGAAGATACGAGTGTTACACACAAATCACATATCTTGATCAATTCTTCTTCATCATAATTTTTTATTTCTTCTGAAACCAAACTCAAAGGATGATCATGATAGTTTGGTAGAGATAACTACTTGTAGGGGTAGGGATGGTGTCAAGACCTTTCTGTCTCATCACAAAAGGTGTTATTAACTTGTCAGACACGTAATTTGCATCCAGAGGAAATCGAGTCACACCATCATTTTCATCCTTATTTCTGAAATACAAAACAAATTATATATAATTAACAAGAGAGAAGGGTGGATGATTCTAACCATTTCGTGGCAGTAAAGATAAAATATATATACTAGGAGATAAAGAAAAATACTAGCCACTTTTTGTGTTAAAATGTACCATTAATGAAATTCATGCATCAAAATTAGAAATTTTGAGAATTCGTGATTCATCCAAATCTCGCTTGCTAATTCACGAACCTTTTCCTAAACTTTTGCCAATCTGTGTAGTTTACTTTGCAATTAAAAATGAGGTAAATCATGAAAAACATAGATCGAATCCGTGAACAGTAATTCGAATTCACAGATACTCATAACTTCGGTTGTCATGAAACATTGCATAAAAATAAGATGGAGGAATAAAACGGTAAAAGTGGTTAGTATTTATCTTTAATCGTGATATATTTTATCCAACAATGCACGTTAAAGTAGTTAGAATAGCTTTAATTTGACCCTAATTAAAAATCAGAGCTAGAGACTTTTTTAGGACATTTAAAAAGTCGTTTTCGAATTCAAGACATTAAAGCTGCGGGCTTCATTTAGGGGCCTATTAAATTTTTTTTGCTGGGCCGTAGGACTTTTTTGGGCCCGAAACTCATTATTTCGCACGTGATGGCCACGTGGAGCCCGAATGCGCACGTGGACACCACATCACTGAGCTAGAGGCTTTTAAGGACATTTAAAAAGTTGTTTTTCGAATTCAGGACAATTAAGCTTTTTTGTTGGGCTTAGAACTTTTTTTAACCTGAAACTCATTGAATGCGCACGTGGACGGATCGAAGAGGCAGACGTCGTGGTTGAAACTCATAATCCGCGACAGAGGAGGAGCATCTTCTCCATGGTGATGAGGTTGTGAACGACGCTAGCCATGGACGGAAGCCTTTCCAGTCGATCTGTGAACGGATCGAAGAGGCAGACGTCGTGGTTGAATTATTCTAGGGTTCCAATTGGGAATGCGGCTGAATTCAAAATATTATTTCGGAAATTGAACTTTGGGGAATAGAACTGAGTGTACCTCTGTAGTTTTGGTTGGATTAGGATCTTGAGAGACAAAGGGGAAGAAAGAGAAAGGAGTCTACCATTTGTTTCTCTCTCTAAACAGGGGGAAGAGTGGGGGGAGGGTGATGTGGTATCAACGTGCGCATTCGGGCTCCACTTGGCGTCCACGTGTGCATTCAATGAGTTTCGGGTAAAAAAAAGTTCTAAGCCCAGTAAATAATTCTTAATGGGCCGCAAAACGCAGCCCGCAGCTTAATTGTCCTGAATTCGGAAAACAACTTTTTAAATGTCTTTAAAAGTCTCTAGCTCGGTGATGTGGTGTCCACGTGCACATTCGGGCTCCACGTGGCCATCACGTGCGGCTCACGTGCGAAATAATGAGTTTCGGGTCCAAAAAAGTCCTACGGCCCAGCAAAAAAAAATTAATAGGCCGCAAAATGAAGCCTGCAGCTTTAATGTCCTGAATTCGAAAAACGGCTTTTTAAATGTCCTAAAAAAGTCTCTAGCTCTTAAAAATCATGCAAACCACATATTGACAAAGTAATAAACTTAACATGGTACAAGTTCAAGACAAGATCATGATCAAGATAAAAGTAAAGTAAAGCAAAGAAAATGATGACTAGTGAAGTAGGATCTTACGTTTCAATAGAGTTTGGTGTTGTGGTAGATTGATCAACACAATTGATACGGACAAAATATTTGCAATCACCACAAAAATACACCCAACATGTCCTACCCAAAAGCTTATCACACACCCCACACTTGTAATTATATTTGAGGTGCTCTTATGGAAAAGAGAAGGCCATGTAAAGGTGGTGGTGGTGGTGGCGGCACTCACGACGGAAGGGTAGCTCCGCGCAACGCCTATGAACCCAAAACTCACACGTGGTGCATATATACGCCATGTCCACATCTCGATCACCGCGACCATCACACCTAAATGCAAACGCGGGCTTCCTCATTAGGGTTAGAGGGTGGTCGGGGTGGCTCGGGTGCTGCAACTTCTTTCTCTCCTCTAAAACCATGTCGATGCCTATCTTTTCGCATGTTATGTCTGCATCAAAATCACAACTAGAACAACGATAGCCAAAAATATTATCAATATCGCTACGACAAACATCACATAAGTGATTCTTTAACTTATGGTAGTCGAATAGGTGTGTAGGATGGTCGGGGTGTTTGGGATGCCAAATTTCATTAGTCAATTCTCCACACTTCTTGTGGAGGATAATGCTAGAGCTACAATTATTTTCTATGCAAACATATGTCATCTCCAAATTAGCTACAACATTACCACAACCATAACAATCTACTCCTTCCTCTTTATTCACATTCTTTTTAAAAATCAAAGGATGGTTGTGGTAGAAATGCCTAATAACCTTCTCCTCTGTTGGTGTATGGAGCCTGAAAAGGATTCCTTGACCCACTAGGTTTCTCTTTTCTTAGCCCACAAGGTTTTTCCTATTTTGACTAAGGTTAGGATTCAATTTGTGCTGTTATAAATAGGAGCTCTCCCATTGTAATTTGTATCCAGAAAAATATAGTGAAATTCCTGGCTTGGCATCGCCCCCAGACGTAGATACACATTGTATCGAACTGGGTAAACAATCCTCTCATGTTCTCTTTTTGTGTTTTCTTGCAATAATGTGTGTGGGTATTATTTCCTAACAACTGGTATCAAGAGCCTGGGTTCAGAGGGACTAGTCACGATGAACGACGGAAAGGTGCCGATCGAGAAGTTTGATGGATCTGACTTTAGTTTCTGGAAGATGCAGATTGAGGATTACCTCTATGGTAAAGATCTGTATTAGCCCCTCAAAGCAAAACCAGAAAAGATGACTGCAGAGGAGTGGGAGCTGCTGAACAGAAAGGCGATGAGCGCGATTCGTTTGTCGTTGTCCAAGGATGTAGCTTATCACACGAGGGCGGCCAAACCCAAGAAGAAAATGCTGAAGATCCTAGAGAAGATGTATCAGAAGCCATCTACGGCGAACAAGGTACATCTAATTAGACGTTTAACACTTCGGGCATAGCTGTTGGTTCTTGTTTGGAAATTGTAATGGAGACCGTGGTTAATTCCCATTCCATGGTTTCTTTCCACCGTTGTTGTTTCCGCCACGATTTTCTAATTTACGTTTTCCTAGAGGGTGCATCTGTACAGGTCCCTTTTCTTTCTCCACAGGAAGCATAGACTCGATAGTAAGAGCTCGACTTAATTGGACTCGGTTGATATCAAGTTTGATGACAAACTTCGAGCCCTAGTTATGCTTTCTTCTCTGTCACAAAATTGGGTGAACTTAGTGACAGCGGTTAGCGCTGGAGACGCAAAACTGACGTTTGACAAAGTAAGGGATCTGATGATTGGCGAAGAAATTCGCAGGAGACAACAACCTGGATCTTCTTCTTCGGGGTCAGCACTGAGCACAGAAAACAGAGGCAGATCAAAGGGAAGGCACGCAAAATTTGGGAAGGTCAAAGTCCAGAGGAAAGAGTCGATCCAGAAAGGATAAGAGTTCAATCCAGTGCTGGAATTGTGAAGAGTTCGGTCACTACCAAAATCAGTGTGAAGCACCGTCAAATAATAAGAATAAGGATCAGAAAGATAAGAAGACAGCGGACGCAGCCATAACCGAAGATGATGGCGAGGCGTTGGTCTTGAGTGTGACCAGTCCGATGGAGTCGTGGGTGCTGGATTCTGGAGCGTCGTTTCACTCATGCAGTAATGTAAGCGTGATGCAAAATTATGTCTTTGGCGATTTTGGGCGGTGTTTCTCGCGGATGACGAGCCTTTGAAAATCGTGGAAAAGGGAGACATGCGAGTAACGACATCCAATGGAGGCATCCTGAAGCTGAATGAGGTCAGTCATATTCCCCGACTGAAAAGGAATTTGCTTTCGGTTGGGCAACTTGACGTTGAAGGATATTCAACGACGTTCAGTGACGGCTGTTGAAAGATCACTAAAGGAGCTATGGTAGTAGCTCGTGGAAAGAAGGAGGGTACCTTGTATATGACAAGTAACTCCAAGGAGTGCATTGATCTTGTTAGTGCAACGAACAATGCTGATTTGTGGCACTGTCGGCTTAGCCACATGAGCGAGAAATGGGTGAAGATAATGTGTTCGAAGGGTAGGCTGTCTAGCCTGGAAACTGTTGAAATTGGCCTATGCAAGGATTGCGTGTTCAGGAAGCAGAAAAGGGTGAGCTTCTCGAGAGGCGGCAGAGCTTTGAAGACGCAGAAGTTGGAGTTGGTCCATAGCGATCTATGGGGACCAGCACCTGTGAAGTCCCTTGGTAGCTCAAAATTTTACATCACCTTCATCAACGATTGCACTAGAAAGGTATGGGTTTATTTTCTTAAGAATAAATCTGATGCGTTTGATGCTTTCAGAAAGTGGAAAGCCCTTGAAGAAACTGAAACATGGCTAAAGGTGAAGTGTTTGAGGTCTGACAATAGAGGAGAGTACGAACTTGATAAGTTCAAGAATTATTGTGCTGAGAACGGGATTCGCATGGAGAAGACTGTGAAAGGAACCCCTCAGCAGAATAGTATTGCAGAATGCATGAATCGGACACTGAATGAGCGAGCAAGATGCATGAGGTTGAAAAGTGGGTTGCCTAAGACGTTTTGGGTGGATGCAGTCAACACAGTTGCATTCTTAATCAACAGAGGTCCATCAGTTCCGTTGGAGTTTCAGATACCTAAGGAAGAATGGACGGGAAAAGAGGTAAACCTATCTTTCCTACGCATCTTTGGTTGTGTTGCTTATGCTCATGTTGCTAATGTTGAAATAAGTAAGTTGGATGCTAAGTCTGCTAAGTGTACGTTCATTGGTTACGGTAGAGACGAGTTCGGTTATAGGCTTTGGGATGAGCAGAACCGAAAGGTTATTCGTAGTAGAGATGTGGTTTTCAATGAACAAGTGTTGTACAAGGACAGCTTGAAGGCATCAAGCTCTAACAATCCGAATTCCCAAGTGGTCGAGTTAGACATCTCAAACTCAAGTGGGAGCAATGAGGGTCCAAATGTTGAAGAGGCTCTTGAGGACGAGCCAAGAACTCCACCACCGAACAATCCGATGCTAAGACCGGCTAGAGAGCGACGTGCACCCGAAAGGTACTCGTCCTCTAACTTTTATTTGTTACTTACTGACGGTGGTGAGCCTGAATGCTATGCAGAGGCAGGTGTTGGAAGTAATAAGCGAAGGTGGAGAGTTGATATGGATGATGAGTTAGCATCTCTACTCCTGAATGACACTTGAGAACTTGTGGAGCTCCCAAAGGGCAAGAAAGCATTGCACTGCAAGTGGGTCTATCGAATCAAGGTTGAAGCGGATGGTAGCAAGTGCTACAGGGCTAGGCTGGTTGTCAAAGGGTTTGAGCAACGATGCGGTATTGATTATACTAATGTGTTTACTCCTGTTGTGAAACTAACCACTATTCATTTGGTGTTGAGTATGGTAGTTGCAGAAAACCTATTGTTACATCAGATGGATGTAAAAACGACACTCCTTCATGGTGATTTGGAGGCGGATTTGTACATGACACAGCCCGAAGGATTCGTAGTAAAATGGAAAGAACATCTTGTGTGCAAGTTGAAGAAGAGCTTGTATGGCTTGAAGCAAGCTCCGAAGCAGTGGTACAAGAAGTTTGACAGTTTCATGTTGGAGATTGGTTATGCGAGATGCCACACTGACCATTGTTGCTACTTTAAGAGGTTCGACAAAAGCTATCTCATCCATTTGTTATATGTTGACGATATGTTGATCGTAGGAGCAGATGCAAAAGAGATGGATAAGTTGAAGAGGTAATTGTCCAAACGATTCTCCATGAAGGATCTTGGAGAAGCAAAACAAATTTTGGACATGAGAATCGAGCGTGACAAGACGGAAAGGAAATTGTGTCTTTCATAGGCCATTTATATTCAAAAGGACTTAGAAAGATTCAACATGGATGAATCAAAGTCGGTGAGTGTGCCATTAGGCAATCACTTCAAGCTGTCGAAGAAAGAGTCGCCGAGTACAAAGGAAGAACGTGCCGAAATGAAAAAGTTCCCTATGCTTCAGCAATTGGTAGCATCATGTATGCCATGATGTGTACGAGATTAGATATTGCGCATGCAGTGGGGGTAGTTAGTCGGTTTATGAGTGATACGGGCAAGCAACATTGGGAGGCTGTTAAGTGGATCTTGAGATACTTGAGAGGTACCACGAAGAAGGCCTTATGTTTTAATGGCAATAGTGTTGAGCTGATCGGTTATGTTGATGCAGATATGGCGTCTAATGACCTTGATGGGAGAAGAAGTACAACCGGGTATGTGTTTACTTATGGTGGTACTGGTATTTATTTCTTGAACTTCTAAGTTGCAGAAGATCGTTGTTTTGTCTACCGCGGAGGTTGAGTATGTAGCCGTGACGGAGGCACGTAAAGAAATGGTGTGGTTGCAGAATTTCTTGAGTGAACTTGGGACGGAGCACAAGAATACTACTATCTATAGATATAGTCAAAGTGCTATATTCTTGGCAAAGAATCCGGCATTTCATTCGAGAACAAAACACGTGGAGTTGAAGTATCATTACATTCGACACCTATTGGAGAGGAAGATCTTGCAACTTGAGAAGATACTCGGAAGTGAGAATCTAGCCGACATGTTTACTAAGGTGGTGACCTTAGAGAAATTGAAGCTATGTAGAGCTTCAATTGGCATTGGAACTTGAAGAGAAGGCTAGGCGATGCTAAGCGGGGCAAGGACGAGGACAAGAAGATATGGTTACTTGGGAGTTTCAGTCTCCAAGTGGGAGATTGTTGGTGTATGGAGCCTGAAAAGGATTCCTTGGCCCACTAGGTTTCTCTTTTCTTAGCCCACAAGGTTTTTCCTATTTTGACTAGGGTTAGGATTCAATTTATGCTATTATAAATAGATGTTCTCCCATTGTAATTTGTATCCAAAAAAATATAGTGAAATCCCTGACTTGGCATCGCCCCCAGACGTAGATACACATCGAATCGAATTGGGTAAACAATTCTCTCGTGTTCTCTTTTCGTGTTTTCTCGTGATAGTGTGTGTGGGTATTATTTCCTAACATCCTCTATAGCCTCATCTCTCTCTCTCTCTCTCTCTCTCTCTCTATATATATATATATATATATATATATATATATATATATATACATTAAAGCTTAATAATTGATGAGTTTTTCATTCATATATCTTTTCAAGGTTAGAATGCTAATAGGGATACGAAAAATCAAATGACATCAAGTAATTGGAACTACTATCAAATAAATAATTTCTATTTTATCATTTGTAGTCATTGATCAAGGAAGTGAAACGAATGGACCTTCTTCAGATTCTGATATTGTTTACATTCCTGAGTGCAACAATGATATCAAACCTCATGTTGGTCGTAAGTTTCGGACATTAGAGGAAGGAGAGAAGTGCTACAGGCTATATGCTCACGCATGTGGATTCGATGTCAGACTTGGAACTCAAACACGATCTAAAGATAGAACTGTAATGTGGAGGTACATTTTATGCAATCGTCAAGGTGAGAAGAGTATAGAACCTGCTACATCACATGATGAACAGGGATGTTCTCAGAACAAAAGAAGAAGAATGACATGTCGTGTATCATGCGATGCCCGTGTAATTTTTCGGTTTAGTCCTGGTAATAGTAATGGTAATGGTGATGGTTATGTTGTAACAGAGTTGACGGAGGCTCACACACATCCACTAGTGTCTGACTGTTACAAACAATTCATGAAGAGTAGTAGGAAATTAGATTATGCACATCAAAATTTCATTTTGAATTGTGCAAAAGCTAATATTGGGCCGATGAGATCGTTTAGGCTATTTAAGGAATTGGTTGGGAGCTACGATAATGTTGGATGTAGTGGTCTCGAGTTTAAAAATTTTACACGTGATTTGAATACTTTTGTGTAGGAGTTGATGCCCAAATTTTGTTGAATAAATTGAAGGACAAGAGAGAGACTTGTGTTGGGTTCAGTTTTGATTATTGTGTGGATGATAGTAACAAGCTTAAACGGCTTTTTTGGGCTGATCCCTTGTCAATTAAACACTATCAAATATTTGGTGATGCAGTTTCGTTCGATGCTACATACTCAACCAACAGGTTAGCTCTCTTTATACCATTGTAATTAACAAATTAATATATTGTGTCGCATTTCATGCCATATCATTTATTATATAATGCATTTCATGAACCCATGGACTGAACCAATGTTGTTTACAAATACTTATTTTTGTTTAGGTACAACATGGTATTTGCACCATTCACTGGGAAAGACAATCATGGAAAATGCGTTATTTTTGCTGCTGGTTTAATTAATAAAGAAGATGTGGAGTCATATTCTTGGATTTTCCAGAAATTTAGAGAGTGCATGGGTAAGAGTCCGAAAATTTTGATAACAGATCAAGACCCTGCGATGAAGATTGCTGTTGAAAAAGCACTACCTGATACATGTCATAGATTTTGTATGTGGCATATCATGCTCAAGGTTGCCGACAAAATCCTAAAACCATTGTTAGATGATGAAGAATTCACTAAAAAATTCAATGGTATCGTCTGGTCCGAGTTTATTCAACCATCAGATTTTGAGGATCAATGGTTTGAAGTAATGCACGAATTTGGGTTGTCGGAGCATAAGTGGTTTGAGAATTTGTTTCTTCTCCGAAAGCATTGGATTCCGGCATATTTTACGGATTTCAATATGGGTGGGTTGTTTAGGACAACATCCCTTTCTGAGAGTGAGAATAGTTTTTTCCGCAGATACTTAAATCCAACGTCAAACTTGTGTACTTTCTTCATGCAGTTTGGGAGTGCTATGGATGCGCAGCGACATACACATGCTCATTTGAGTAGTGTTGACGAATCACAATTTCCGATGTTGCAGACAAAGCTACCAATTGAGAGACATGCAGCATCTGTTTATTCTAACAAGATATTCATATCTGTTCAAGAAGAAATGATGGCTGCATTTCATGTCTGTTTCATGGTAAGTATTGTCGTTGGTGATGAAGTAACAGTATACAAGGTGGATGATGTTGTGAATGGTATTTTCAATGTGACGTATAGTGTTTCTGAGGATTATGTTTCTTGTGAATGCAACAAGTTCATTAATAAGGGTTTATTGTGTTGCCACATATTCCTCGTTTTTAAGAACTTGAAGCTGCAAAACATACCAGAAAAATATATTGTTAGACGTTGGAGAAAATTTGCAGCTGTTGATGATGGATACATTTACAATCCTAGTGCTCCGTATAATGGACCGTGTAGCTCTATCAACAAGCAGATTATATCCGAGGTTTACAAGTGTGTTGGGTCTATTAATGGGAATTCTGCACTTATGGAACAGTTGCTAGTTGATCTAAGAGGTTTATCTGTCAAATATAGTGGGTTGAATACACAATCTTTGGATGGTGGGAAACAAAAAGTTTTTGAAGATTATTATGGTTCTGCTATTCCAGAATCGATCGATGTTCTACCACCTGATCCCGTCAAAACAAAGGGCAGTGGAAGTAGGTTGAAATCAAGGAAAGAAAAAGCCTTGTTACTGATGAACAAGCCAAAAAGAAAGTGTAATGGTTGCAATCAGCTGACGAATCATGATAAGCGCAACTGTCCTGCATTGCTCAACAAAAATACTAGCTAGAGTTTTATTTAAATTTTTCCAATCAATAATCTGATGCTCGGGATATTAATTTCTTATGCACTTTCAATAATTGGAGCTAAGTGATGTGTGCAATCTGTCATTTTATGGTTTAAATGATTTCTTTATTTATAGTTTTATGCATTATGTTATTCTTTTTCTCAATAATTTAAGCTAAGTGATATATCCAATCATGGCAAAATATAAAAGTGTGTTGTATCCAAGCAATTAATAACTATAACAGGCACACATATTTATTTGTTTATCTTTTTTTTCCTACGACAAAAATATACACAACTGAATGATATACACCTTCAAAAAATAACATACCTTTTGGATCACTTATTAAAAAAGCATACTATTTGTCGGATACGGTTACCATTTACACACATCAACAATGTACACAATCCCGTTCAATTTAGTCATCGATGTAATGCATAATCATACTAGAGCATATGGAAAAAATGAGATTCCACACATGCAACCATAAATTTATTGCCTTTTAACAGAAGTTGCAATTTGGAGGAAACAGGGGCAGGAATGCAAGAGAATGGAGAAGACTGACGAATGGGAGCTTGGACAGGCCAAGTGAGGAAAACTCAAACCCAGGTCAGCAGCACCATAGTCTTGCAAGCACCGAACCAACCAACGAGCAGCACGGATAAGGAACCAAGAACTGCATCAAGCGGCCCATAGGAGTTTTTCCATATTTATTTATTTTTTTCCATTGGGACATTTTCACAGACAGTTGGCATTACAGAGTAGAGATGGAAGTAGCTGACCAACATCAGCTTTATTTCCACCACAACACAAGAAGAATTAGCAGCCATGGCAAAACAAATAATTTGAGCTAAGATGCATAAGGAAATAATCATGGCATAACAATAATTTGAAATAAACAACTTTATTCATAGGTAAACATGCATGCCCAACAATCAAATCCATAATGTTGATCAAAAATAATTTCGAATACAGAATCAGATTTATTTGAGTTCAAATCCTTCAAATTATTCAGATATACAAAATCTGTTACGAAGACTATGTGAACAGAGTGTGTCCATAAGAATCCAACAGATAGTTTGAAGACCGCTAAAGGAGAACAACCAAAGCATCAAAATAATATCAAGTTCGTAGCCTATTATTCATTCTGAAATAGCACCCCCAAGTCAGCCTACTAACATCCTTCCAACGCCGATTGTGTCTTTCTTGAACAACTCATTGAAACAATACTCCGACATGGCATCAATTTCATCTCTCACGCTATTCTTTTCCCATGTAATCATTGTTGCACAGTAACGTACGCGCAAGGCATTCAACACACCTTTAGAACTCAAATTAGCACAACCCTTCCACTTAGTTATATCACCCATAAATGTCTCCATATGCCTCATGAGATACACGCCTGTATCTGCTTTATTCTTCTTATCACCCCACCCTACGTTCACAACGCTGACATCCCTAGATTCAATTCGACTGGCTTTCGCTTCTTGATTTTGTTGCGCCAGGTAATTTCCAAAAAATTCCTTCTGCCAAATGCATAAACCATTTATACATTTACATTAGTTTTTATTTTTTTTCCAAAATAATAAGTTGAAATAGGTATTCTTACAAATACAAAAATGAATTAGTAATAAACTAATAAAACATACCAATTTTATTATTACTGGTCTATACTTGACAAATTTACATTCCTCCGTGTCGTCGTTCAAACTGTCTATAACAAATGTGTTTCCATTCCGCACATCAATGCATACCACATAAAACAGCTTCCCTTTCAAGATTGGAAAGAAAAACTATACAAAATAAATTTAGTAAGATTTTACTCGAAAATTAATAATATGTATTAACTCAATTAAATAACAAAATTAATTACCAAAAATGTAATAAAAAATATACCAGATGAATGCTTCCTAATGGTGTTTTCTTATTGCGCTTCATTAAACAACCAATATGATTGGAGAACACATCCCGTCTCGCTCCAATACTCCATCCTCTTGGTAGATCGATTATAACTCGTGTCTATTGCAATAAAATATAGAAATTATAATTCACACATATTGATACATATGGGTATGCAACATATTTACTTGTAGTTAAAACGTTAGGATAAACATATATTGTACATTTATTCACATGATACTGATGCAAACCATATTTTAAAAAATGCATTCAAATGTGTATGTTTATGCATCTAATGCATTTTTTACTCAACATATGAAAACTAGAAGATGATTAGTATACTTACACACAGATTGCAAGTAGCAAAGAACCGACAAGGAGACAATTCTGAACGTTCATCCTCCATAAAATTAAGATATGCGCTACATCCATCTACCATGTTCATATTAATAAATGACCCTTTGCACATAGTCATCATCTCATGTCTTTTAATCTCAACTATATCAGTTTTTATCAACACTTGATTCCTGTTTGGAAGATTTAGGCCACAAAAAAATTAAACAATTGCTAATGAAAAGAAATAACAAATAAAAATAAATAAAACTCATACTGATTTGTCGAGGCATTCAAAAACACATAGGCTCCCAGCTGTTTTTCCATCGTCGTTAAAGTCGTACTTGCTTTAACAGCCCTTATACTAAACGGAGAACATTTTGTCTTTGACTTTTTCAGTACTCTCTTACTTCTACAAGTGATAAGAGGGGTTGACATTCCCCTAATTGCAACCTGAGAAATCATAAAATATGCATCAACATAAAATATACAATAAAAAGTCAAATTAAGTTTGCTTGATTGTGTAAATGTACTTGTTTTTTCTTTTTGGAGATGTCAACTTCTGTGCTTTGGTCATTCACCACCACATTATTACCATCCTGTTATTTTACAGCGACATATAATTAAGATTATTTAAAGCAATTTTGCACAATCATTATTGTATCCTCCAACACATGCTCAACATCATTACATACATAATAATATATTCGGAAAATAATTTGGGTGCATACTAAATGCATAACAACAATTTATGCATAATTATCTACAACTCTATGCATTAATACACAATTATTTAAATTAAATAGAAACAAAATTTTCCATATTGTCACTTTACGAGTATTAATCAAATATACCACTTACCACTTCATGTGCACTTACATTAACTCGATCATCAATTTCCTTTTGCACATGCATTGTTGTGTCCTCCAAAGCCTAATCGCCAACATATACAAATATATATTTTAAGAAATTCATTAATAGTATACAAAATCAATTATTCATAAGCAAATCTAAATGTGCTTACATGATCATCTCTACACACCAAAGTTTTTGTCACACCATGATATTCTTCATGCCTTAATATATCTCCAACAAGCTGCATACAATCATTCTACGCTTCCAATAACATTAACACCAATTTATGCATAAATATATATCTAAAATATGCACAATTATTCAATAACATATGCATTAATATTTTATTAAAACAATTATTAACAAAAAAAAAAAGTTGCCAAGATGTAAATCTAAATCAAATTTATCACATGTACCATTGAATCTTCACCAACCACATTCACGCATGCTCCACTAGGAAGTGCAAATTTTGTTGTTACTTTAATATCCTTGCAGTTCTCTTCACTTTCATTTTGCACATCCTTTTCTTCATCTTCCAAAACCTGATTACCAACATTAGTCTAATATATATTATAAATATATAATTTATACAAATTGATGTTAATAATACATGAAAAAACAAAAAATATGCTTACATATTCAATTCTATTCACCGAATTTGTGGTCACACCATGAATTTCATCTTCCATCACTCGGTTTCCTTTTTCACTTTCCAAATCTTTAACAATCTGCATTATACAGTGGCCAAACACCATATTAAGGAAATAATTGATTAATTTAAAATAAATAAGCCACTAGTACAATACTAGCATGCTGTCAATAATTATCGAAAAAATATATATGGAAATATATATATATATATATAAATCAAAAACACAATAGGTCATTAGTATTTACCTCATCCCTTATATAACCTCCATCGCCATTAGATTTACCATCATTGAAACCAGCTTCTACACCATTAAACAACGGCGTCAGTCCGAGGCTAAAGCTTGGAAAATCATTAGTCTGTTTACGAAAGTCTTTTATTCTCATTTGAGCAGCTTCAACTTCGAACAGAGACTTCAAAACACTTTCGTTTTCCTAAATTTCATCCTTATATATTTGTGTGATACTGACTGGTTGCTGAGTGTCGTCATGTGTATCTTCAGAAAATATCTTACTCCCAATAACGCAACATGCTGCTTGCACTGATTTTTTAAAATAAATTGTATCAACTATAGATGCTGGTGCATTCTCTATCATGTTTAACAACTCCACCATTTCTTTTCCAATAAATTTAGACTTTGTGATAATATCCTTGGAATAGCTTATCGCATCTATAGTATCTGCCTCTAAAGGTTGAACGTTGTTTGAGCTATTTCCACGTACTACATCATCCACATTAAGATCAACTGCATCATATGTCTTTATGCATTTACCACCAACACCATCAAGATTATCAGCAATAGGATTCAATAAAAATCCTCCACCGAAACCCCCAGTCCTTATCTCCTCATCTTGTCGCTCTTTCAACCTAGAGTAATCCCAATTAATGAAGCTCGGCAACTTACGTGGCACTACCTTGTTTAATACTTTCACTCTATCGACATATAGTACCTACAAAGATGTAGTTCACATTTCAACCATAAAAGACAACTACTGATGTTAACAAATGATATAGTATCATTAGTTACAACAAATTTAGGCATGGGTCATTTAATATTTTATGCATTTAAAACAATATATCAATACATTAAATAAAATGCATAATTCTAACAATCTCGGAACAAAATCAATTTCTAACACATATTGACAGTATTAGGAAAAACTATTATAAAAATCAAAGTATTTGTATTATAATTAAAGACTAAGGAATTACCATCAAAAAAAGGGCTGGTCCGAAAAACTTTTGGGTTTTGTCTACACCCCATGCAATCCTGCTTCGGACTAAGCATTCAACAACAAATTCTGACCAATTCCACTGATTAATGGTGGTAACATCTTCTAAGCAGTGCATGAAATTTGGTGATATGTATCCATGTGTCGTGGTTTCCATAAGGCATGATGCTAATAGTACAACGAAATGCCTCATGAACCCAACACCACCATTTTCTTCTTTCTTAATTAGCTGCACTACATGCTTTTGTAGGATTTTCCCCTTACCTGCAATTTCACTAAAAAGTGATTTCCATTCCTCATACACGAGTGTTGTTTTCTCTTCATCTTCCTCTTCTTCTTTTTCTTCTTGCTCTTGCTCCGTCGGTAATATTCTACGGCCCCCTACTGGGAACCCGACCACAAGATGTACATCTCTATCACTAATCTCGATCCTTCTACCATTCTCTAGTTTAAGCTCACAAGATTGTACATCAAAATTTTCAACCACCCAGTACGCAAGTCTACTTGGTAACTCATTAATGGTCAAATCCAGAATGCTCCCAAAACCTATCTTTTTTACATCTTCTCTTTGTCTCTCATTCAGGTCTCTTATAAGCTGGAAAATCCCCCAAGGGCTGCATCTTAATGAAAACATCGGATAAGATGCATAAAGTTCTCTCATATTGGCCACTTTCTTACTTGCATTCTCTTTTAATGGCCTACCAACCTTCTTTTGCTTTAATTTGATCCTTTTGTGTTGTGTGTCATCCACAAAGTCATGATCACTGATAGTGATTACGTTAATGTTGTGCCTCTCTTTGATCCGATCTGCAGATATATATATAACAAAAGGCATAATTACAAACTCAATGATATAAACCCTCATAATAATGCATGCACCAATTTATGCCAAGTTAAATAATTCGTAACAAAAAATGGCATTTTTTCCAAACAACGATATGAATGTGCATAACTAATTTATTCAAACTGCAATACATAACCACTGCACTATCCACATGAACAATGCACACAACCCCATTGAATATAGCTATTCATGTAATGCATAAATACACTGCCTCAATATGCAATAATTAGAATTTAACTAAAAAAAATCAATATCCCTACTTATTCAATCAAGCTAAATGACAAATAAACACAACCATGGCAAAATATAAAAGTGTATTGTATCCAAGCAACTAATAACTATAATAGTCACACGTATTTATTTGTTTATCTTTTTTTTCCCACGACAAAAATATACACAACTGAATTATATACAGCTTCAAAAAATAACATACCTTCTGGATCACTCACGAAATTCCTCTTCATTCCAACTGGTATATCCTGCATTATAAACGTATATATACAAATTTAATAAAGGCTTGAAGACAAATAATCTCCACAAACTACATTTAATTTAACATCAGCATCATAATTCATTGTGAAACTAATACTAGTATTTAGAATGCACAAATTTCTTTTCTAAGATGCATAAGGAAATAGACTGTGTGAAAGTAATATGATTAATTCAAATGCACAATTTACTAATTTGTAATGCAGAAATCACTTATTAAAAAAACATATTATTTGTCGTATACGGTTACCATTTACACACATCAACAATGTACACAATCTCGTTCAATTTAGACATCGATGTAATGCATAATCATACTAGAGCATATGCAAAAAATGGGATTCCACACATGCAACCATAAATTTATTGCCTTTTAACAAAAGCTGCAATTTCGAGGAAACATGGGCAGGAATGCAAGAGAATGGAGAAGACTGACGAATGGGAGCTTGGACAAGCCAATTGAGGAAAACTCAAACCCGGGTCAGCAGCACCATAGTCTTGCAAGCACCGAACCAACCAACGAGCAACACGGATAAGGAACCAAGAACTGCATCAAGCGGCCCACAGGAGTTTTTCCATATTTATTTTTTTTTTTTATTGGGACATTTTCACAGACAGTTGGCGTTCCAGAGTAGAGATGGAAGTAGCTGATCAACAGCAGCTTTATTTCCACCACAACACAAGAAGAATTAGCAGCAACAAGGAGCACGAAGGGTTTAGGACCATGGCACAAAATCTGACTAACACTCCTTGTATGCCAAAATATTATTAATATATTAAATAAACACGCCTTATTACAGTAATTATGCATAAATATCCATGCTACTACAATCATAAGCATCAATGAACACTCAATTTGGGATTTCAAAAAACAAGAAAAAAAGCTAAGCATATGCAAACTATTTTGGTTGATAATGCAAAAATTACTAACCTTGAGTTCAAAAACCTTCGCTTATCACTACATCTGATCTTCAGATGAAAGTAATTAAATAGAGAAATTGATCGATAGTCAAAACTATAATTGACAGAATAATTTAATAGCGAGGGAGAGATATTCATTCCGCTGGGAATCAGGAAGAAAAATATTTGATGCATTATGAAAATCAATGTAGAAAGGGATTTGAAAATTCCTATCCCGAAATTTCCTCTATGAAATACGTTAGTGATCAAATGGATATGGTAAGATTTTCTTCTTTTACAACAGTGCCCTTTTCATTATTTAAAATCGAATTTGTTCTATTTATTTCACAATTATAAGCATAAATGATGGAACAAAATCTGGCCATTAGATTTAATTAATGAATGGCATAGATATATTCTCATTTCCCATGTAAGAGGTTATTCCTATGAGATCCCACCCCTATATATATATATATAGGAAGATGATCATGTGAGAATGCTATTTTAGGTGAGAAATGAAAATAAATCTGGACCCTTGATTTTTGTTGATCAATGACTCAGATTTAACGATGCATTATGTTGTGGAATTTATACATTATAATGTTTATGCATTAGGTTTCTGCAGTTTATGCATTAGGATGTGTATGCATTACATTTCTGCAATATATGCATTACCGATGTGATAAAAATGCATTAAAATATATCATTCTCACGTTCTCATATAAAATCCATTCTCATTAGATATATATGTATGCATAAATAGATCACAAAATTACACACCAAAAATTGAGAATGAATGAGATGCATGCCATGCCATGATGTATAAATGGATCAAGAAGTTACATAAATTTAGATATACGTAATAAGAAGTATCAATGAATTATGTGAGAAATCCCTTGATAATTGTGTAAAGAATAATAAATCAGAAGTGAAGAGTTGTGATAATTGTGTAAACAATTAAATTATATATGTGTATATATAGACACACATAACAAATATACCAAGATTCACATTAAAGCAAAGAACAAATTTATTAAAATAAAGGGGAAAACAATTAGTTCTCTTAACTTTACTGAATGCTTAAATGTAAAAGGAAATTGTTCCAAGACTTTGCATGTAATCTAAGTAAGGAATAAAAACAAAAAAAATCCCCCCTAAAAGAAAATTAAGAAAAGGAAAGGATAGTATGCAACATGATCTTTGGTCCTTATATTGATAGTCGAGCTTATTTTTGCAGCTTCATCTAACAATAATTATTAGATTGTTTCATTATAAGTGTCTCTTTTCCAAATAAATAATAAATGATCGCTTTAAATGTTATTGGTCCTAGCACTTCAACCACTTTTTACCTTTTATGCATATAAATATCTGTATCCAAAAGTTTTGAGTCACTTGTTACGAGACTGAGGGAGTAATATGTTGCCTCTTTTAAGCGAGATTGCAAGAATAGACTTGTTACTGAATATCATGCACCCAGGTTTGTGGTTAGACTTTATCTTTACAAACCCTGTATATAGCATATTATTGATCTTATACAAATGTTTACAAGATTAAAATTTAATAAAAAAGAAATATGGACTATTGAAATATATGTATGATTTACTATTGTAATGAAAAAATATTATTGTAATACTATATAAAAAAGATCTGTTATAAATAAAGAAGCATATTTCTAAGTTTATACATATAAATACTTTATACCAAATTTCATATACAAAGATTAATAGTTTAGTTTGATTTCAATTCTTACTCTAATATTTTTTTCATACAAATCATTTCCTACACACATATGTCACATATAGAAAGTATCATCATCATAAAACAAAAAACATAATATATAAATAATGATATTGTATTATATTACTCCTTATGTCTCGTTCAATAAATCTCATTTTGCCATTTTGGGTGTCCCACTCAATAAGTCTCATATTCCTTTATTTGGCAAAGATTAATACACTAAAACTCACTTTATGTCACAGTCAAACGTGAATAGTGTTGTTTACTTTATTGTACAATGTTTTTCCACTCTATCCACTTTAACATCAACAATAAAATACTACCTTAATCACACTCTTTATCATCTAACTCTCTTTTTCTTAATCTCCGTACCCATCCCAAATGAGACTTATTGAACGGGACGGAGGGAGTATATTATGTAAAGAAGCACGATTGTATATAAAAAAATTATGGTAAAACTACAATAATATTTAAATTCATGTGTTTATCGACAACGTCCAAGTTTGCGAGTAAAATAAACCTGGCCAAAAGTTGTGTAGTTTAACGACCAAGTAGGGTTGTAAACAAATCGAATTGAAGCGAATAGTGGTGTATTTGATTTTGATTCGTGATATTATTTGCATATTCGAATTGACTTCGAATATTTTTTTTATTCGATTCGGAATGATATTCACGAATATCGATTCGAATCGAATATTCAGTTTAGTTTTTTTAGTTGATTATAAACATAGTATTCGAATATTCAATTCGAAATGATACACTATTTGATTCACAATTTTGAAGGAAATTTTCTTAGATAATATTTCACCCATGAAACAACTAAATGCTAAATTCAATAACAAATGTTATATCCAATACATTTGCCTAATAAATACTCAATAATAAATTCCAAAAATATATATAGATACTGGTAAAAGAAAAAAAAGATAGGGTCACAGTGTTTTAGAAATAGGTTATTATTTTTATTTTACTTTGACTTTTAGTTTAATTTTTAAATATACATACATGCATACATACATATATATATATATATATATTAATATATAAATATATATCATATTTTGAATTTAATATTTTCGAATATCGAATCGAATATCATGATTTTGAATTCTTATTCATTAACTAATCCAGTAAAAAAAATATTCGTATGTGTATTTGAATCATAAAATTTTGAATTCGAATATCATAAATCCGAATCGAATATCGAACCGAACCAAAATTGTTCAGTTCATATACAACCCTACACCCAAGGGAGCTTTGTGTTTAAATCTGAAAGCTTCGAGGAGTCCAGACATATTGCTCAAATCTGTAGGGAATTGTGTGCTATTTAATCTTTGTGGAGGGGTCAGTTAGTAAATAACGAGAATTACGCCCTTTGTTCTTGAAGTGTCCCCTCTTCCAAGAAATTCGACCATATTCAAGAAAAAAGAAGATAAATAATAAAAATTCGAAAAATAAATTAACAAGTTCATTTGCTTTAGCACACACAGTACGACACCTTTCAACTCTCTCCTTCCCGCATTTCTTTCGCTTTCTAGGGTTTCATTCTCCAATTCGTTGTAACGATTTTCCCTGATCATTGATTGCAATTCACTCCGAAATGGTGAGCTATTTTCCCTGTCCTGGTTTGAAATTGATAACACTTTTCTCTCGATTTAGATCTCGTGGCGTGATTTTCAACCTTTTTGATTGAATTTTGCTAGGAAAATGGAGGGGGCAGTTTGGAGGCGAAGATAGAGGCGTTGCTGAATGTGGAGAAGCAGATGAGACAAGCCGGTGACGTGGCAGGAACAAGAAAGGCCGTCACTGATATTCTACAGCTATGCCTCGATGCCGGCTCGTGGGCGACGCTCAACGAGCAGATTGTGCTTATCTCGAAGCGCCGGGGACAGTTGAAGCAGGTCGGATTTTCGTTTTCTTATATTACATGTCTATTGATTTCTATATTGTCTTAGTTAAGTTGAAATGATTTGATATTACTGTAATTACTGAGACGTGTTTATCTGGTTTGGGGGGTGCTATAAGAAACCTTGGTCATCCGTTTGGTATCTTAATTTTACTGTGAATCAAGTTAATAACCTGCTGCGTATTTGTTAACTTTGAGGTTGTTCCTGCATACAATTTCTATTGGACATTAGAATCTTGAGTTTTGTAATCAAAATAGGTTCTGATTATGTCAAGAAAGATAGTATTGAAAATAGAAATTAATGAAATGTGAAATGATCTAGACTTCAGATCGTTAACTGTTATGGTTTTCTGGATTTGTTCAAGATTTAGAGTTACAGTATCATCAAGATATAGTAGTTTTGCAATATCTTGTGTGGTTTTGGATTATTACTTTTTGCATGTCGAGTTTGTAATAATAATAATTGCTTAATAGTAAAACTAGAATTTGGAGTTTTTGGAGAAAATCAATTGAAATGTGCAAATGACAAATTAGTGTTTGAACCTTTTCTTGTGTATATTGAGAAATTGAGAGGAAATATGAAATATGCTAAAATGTAGAGGTTCACACTTTGAAATGAAGATGTTTTCAGTCAAGAAAAACTAAAAAGATGAAAAAACACCTGCTTGGTGCTTTTTGATTTACAGCCTTTTTTGCTTTATACAAGTAAAATTTGATTAAAAGCTAAAATCATTTTCAGCTTTAAAAAGTTTACCAAGAAAGGAAGAATTATAGTTAAAATAGAGGTCTGCATCATGCTCTCCTTCTCTAGTAAATTCATCATTAATTGAGCCTAATGTTAATCTGATGAGATTCCTATTACTTTGGTACAGTGCCATTTTCCAATGTAAAATATGAATATACACATAGATTGAAGAAACAAATGCGCTCCTTAGCTTCTTTGTGCAAAGTTCTTCTAGCCACCACAATCTTGATCATGTATATAAGGCCTAGTAGGCTAGTAATATAAGTTTGAATATAAAAAGATTGACTTCTAATGTTTATGTTTGAATAATTTTGGTGAATAATTATTTGTTGAGCTCTCTATTCTTTTTGGTATTATGATGCAGGCTGTACAAGCAATGGTTCAACAGGCAATGCAATATATTGATAAGACACCTGATCTTGATTCCAAAATCGAGCTTATAAAGACACTTAACAATGTATCTGCTGGGAAGGTGGTTATTGTGTTCAATCGATTCTGCATCTTCCTCATTCTTGGACTTCAATCTACTTTATTTCTAAGTTATTATCTCACTATGCAGATATATGTTGAGATAGAGAGGGCTAGGTTGATCAAGAAGCTTGCCAAGATCAAGGAAGAACAAGGGCAGATAGCTGAAGCTGCAGATTTGATGCAAGAAATAGCGGTTGGTGGATAATAGATATCATATCTTCAACAATTTGTTTGCTGATTTCATACGTCATGCTAGATCATTGCCATTCTCCATGAGTTTTTGACAAATTTGAGCTACAGGTGGAGACATTTGGCGCAATGGCCAAAACTGAAAAAATAGCTTTCATACTTGAGCAAGTATGTGTTTACCCTTATTTCTTTCTCCGTTGAAATGTTTGACAAATTACATGGCTCATTGTGATGTTTGATTCTCCAATTATGCAGGTTCGCTTATGCTTAGATCGCCAGGATTTTGTACGCGCACAAATACTTGCGAGGAAGATAAGTCCTAGGGTTTTTGAAGCTGATACCCCAAAAGAAAAGAAAATCAAAGAAGGCGAGAGTATTGTTGAAGAGGCTCCTGCTGATATTCCATCATTGCTGGAGTTAAAGCGCATATATTACCAATTAATGATTCGGTATATACCATTTTGTTTGTCTTTTTCCCAGATTTCCCCCCTTTATTTCTGTACTTCCCATATAGAGTGTTTCTGTATGATAGTTGCTGTAGTGAACTGTGTGTAAATGCAATCATGGAACTCGTATATATGCATGTACCTCATGCGTGTATTATACTATGGATGAATGCAATTTGAAATTGTTCCTTATTTGTGCTGACGTGTGATATCAAATACTCATGCCGATTGCTATCTTAAATTCTTGCTATATTCTCCAAACTCTTAATAATCGACTACCATTGTGCAGGTATTACTCACACAACAATGATTATCTTGAAATATGCCGAAGTTACAAGTCAATTTATGAGATTCCATCTGTGAAAGAGGATCAAGCCCAGTGGATTCCGGTAAAACATCTACTTTGCGGTTCCACGTAGCTAAGCACTCACTTTTTACTTCATAATATATTTATGGTAAGAACATTTGCTTCAGGTGATGCTCCTTAGCTGTAGTTTCAATTGATTTGGGTTCTGTTGCTTTTATTGAAGGTGCTGAGGAAAATATGCTGGTATCTTGTTTTGGCACCTCATGACCCTATGCAGTCGAGCCTCCTTAATTCAACTCTGGAGGATAAGAATCTTTCTGAAATACCTCATTTCAGGCAAGTGTTTCATAAACCTTTATTGATATTGCTTTCAGTTTCTTTTATTTCTACTACATGGAGTAAGAGCTATCTTATTGATTGTTACTTTACCCTATCTCTAGGTTACTATTGAAACAATTAGTTACCATGGAGGTAATTATGTGGACAGCTCTATGGAACATGTTCAAAGATGAGTTTGAGAATGAGAAGAATATGCTTGGCGGTTCACTGGGTGAAAAGGCTGCTGAAGATCTTAGACTTAGAGTGATAGAACATGTAATGATCCTTAAAACTAGGAAATGGCAATTGATGAGTTATTTATTTTTACTGATGCTAATTATAGTTTTGTTGGGTTGCTCTATATATAGCTTCTGATAATAATTCTTTGTCTTCCCATGCAGAACATCCATGTTGTTTCAAAATATTACTCCCGGGTAACCTTGAAGAGACTTGCAGATTTATTATGCCTCAGTCTCCAGGTTCGTTTGCATTCTCTGTTACAACAATTTTTTCCCCCGCAAATTTAATCTGTAGCTTTAGTTGTACTTTTGGGTTTTCTAAAATACTAATAAAATTATCAAGACTTTCATTTGATGCCGAAGCTAAAATATTACGGCATTGAGTTTAATAACAGGAGCATATTGTATGATGTGGTCTTGCAAGTTTTGAAGAAATTGTTTTTTTTTTTAATAATTATATTCTCATTTTCTCAACTTTGGGGTCTATTAGCAAGAGAAGAATTACTTTCTCTTGAAATTATTATCCCCTTTCCTTGGAAGTAACTTATACAGCTATATTCTTTGTCCACAACCTATGGGTTTAGCTAATTCTCTTTTGCCCTTTCCACTCTCAGTAGGTTTACCATGCTTTTTTGTTTGGGATTAGTAGTATGTGATCATGAAATATTTCATATTGCAGGAAGCCGAGAAATATCTCTCTGACATGGTTGTCTCCAAAGCGTTGGTAGCTAAGATCGACAGGCCTATGGGTGTGGTATGTTTCCAGACAGCTAAAGACAGCAATGACATCCTCAATTCATGGTCTATGAACTTGGAGAAGCTGCTCGAGCTTGTTGAGAAGAGTTGCCATCAAATCCACAAGGAAACAATGGTTCACAAAGCTGCACTTAGAGCTTGAGAACTTGCTGCTAAAGAGGTGGCAGCGAAATTGTGCTCTGTTGTAATGGCTCTGGTCTTGACTTGGATGGACCTTCATTGCTGCATTGGACCATTATTTAAGTGTGGTTCCACACCAAGTCCTCCCCGATACTTGGCGTTACTCAGTTCGTTTAGTCAACTAAGATTTACATTCATTTCTCTCCCAAAGACGCCGTCATGATACTTGTACCTCATATGTGCTCCAATAGTCTCATTTTTTCAGCGAAATCTGTATGGCCTATGGTTTTTCTTAGTTATTCCCCTTAATTTGATACAAAATTATATGCATCTTATTTAAGATGTGCTCATGCATAATAATGTCGTTTCACTTTTTACGTTTTTTTCTGGAGAAACTGGATCACCGCCTGTTCTTTCTTGGGTTGTTCAAAGATTACTGGGAGACATTATCTTATCAGACTATCCGCAGTGGTAGTGTCTCTATGGGGTATGATGGAGATAGAGATAGTTAGTTGCAGTGTCTCTCCATCTAGTTAGTTTATTAATTTTGAATATTAATTTTGTCAATATATCACTGTTTTGAGACTGTTTCGTTAACGAGACAGTCTCGAGACAGTGGATGTTGCACTGGGCTGTTTCCATGGATTGGGTGTCTCGAGACACTCATGGAGACAACCACTGCACACAGTCTCATGTGCCGATTTATACACTTGCAATTTTATTACTCACTTATTGTGTTTGATTGATTATACTCTTACAAAAAGATGTTTAATTCCTTTCCTCAAAAAAGAAAAAAGAAAAGATTTTGATTTCTTTGCTACCTATATTTGACCAGCAACGCTATTCTTAAAGAAGATTCCAACGCAGCTTTCCAATAAACTGACGAATCCAATCCTGTACCGAGAAAGAAAATGAAAAGTCAAAACATACATAGGCAGTCATATATGATCGCCGGAACCGGAGGTGTCCTGATGACTGGAACAGGTCCAAGAAGATTGAGTTGCGCCGCTGCTCTGATGGTGGGCCGCCACTGCTATTGGCTGGTCGAAAAGAGGAAGAGAGGAAGAAGGGTGGTGGAGGAGGGTGACATTCTCGGGGAAGTTGAGCTTGGCTTTGTTGCCTCTGAAACGGAGCGCAGCCTCGTCGTAGGCTCTGGCGGCATCCTCTGCAGTGTCGAAGGTGCCCAGCCACACCCTCGCTGCTTTGTGCGGATCTCTTATCTCTGCAGCCCATTTTCCCCATGGCCGCCGCCGCACTCCTCTGTACTTTCTCCCACCGCCTCCTCCTGCTGCTGCTGCTGATGGTGTTTGAGAGTAGGAGTAAACTGCTGCTGCTGTTGAGTTTATGATGCTTGCTCCCATCATGTCTGGACCACCTCCTGCACCTTCTAATGTAAGACATTATTATTCAACATCAGTTTCAACTAATTAATTAATTACATCATTCTTTGCTGGATTAATCAATACTACAATATTGTATCTTAATACACCAATAACCATTTCTTACGTAGGTGAATTCACCATAAAGATATAAAATCAAATGAAAACCATAATTTGGATTCAACAATCTATAATTTTTCTGATCTATGTAATGAGTAATGATCGAATTCATGTTTTTGGGCCTCTACTAATATATTGCACATGTTTGTCAGCGTGAATAGTGATTGCATGAGATTTGCAGAATCCCTAATTTGTCTCGTTTAGGTTTAGCATCTTTTATTTCTAATTCATCACGTGCGACTACTTCTGTTACTACGTATAGATGAAATAAAACTGAAACACGGCATAAAATAGTTTATACTCTATAATAGTTGAATGACATTATTGATAAGTACCGGATGAATTTGAAGCTCCTCCCATGGCGTAAGTAGTTCCAGAGGAAAAATGATCATACTGCCCAGCAAAACTGCTTTGCAACTCTTGACGCCCTCTTTTGCATGCAGATGAAGAATCGCCGCCGGCAGCCGCCACCGCCTCTTCTCTGTCATCGCCGCCGGCCACCACATGGGCCAAAGCCGACACCATTACAGACATCTCTTGCTCTCTATCAAACCCAAATAGCATTGGAGAAAATAACGAACTTACATTCTCCCCTTCAACTAACTCATCATTAGTTCTATCTCTTTCTTGTCCTCTCTTTCTAAATTTGGTCCCGCTTGGATTCGCCACTTTCACCACTCACTCACATGCACCAAGATTTGCCAGACTAAGTACACCATAAATTATTTAGTATAGCATATTCACATAAATATACGTACGGAAGAACATTCTTGGACAGAAGATTAATTCAAGAAAATACAATTATTCTAGAGATTTGACAAATAGGGCAGGCCCATCCACAATAAAAGCTAGCTTCTTCAACCGACCGCCATATCTAAATATATACTTCAAATATTTCAAGTTGCTGAAGAAGACGTTGAAGTTTCTAAAATTCAAGAAATGGACAAAAATAAGCTCCTATTTGAGATCAAAAAAAGGGCCGAGGTGCCGCCAAAATAAAATTAGTCGACCTCTAATTGTCTAATAATGAAAATGGACTTTTTCAATCTTCAACTAATTAAGCTTAGGTATATAGCAACATGAATGCATGTGTACTAAATCAGTCAGTCGGTCTGTGGTTTTGGAATTTGGGTAATTGAAGGATGAATGAATTGACGTGTGGAGGTTTGGATTTTGGAATGAATTTAAAAAGACTGCGAAAAACATGAAAGAGGAGTCTGGAAATTAGATTAAGCAAGGAGGTTTAAGTGTGAATAGAGAGGAATGGGTGGTGGCAAAGGCATCTTGGAATAGGAATTTACCAACACCAATACTACCAATACCAATACCAATACCAAATACCGGCGTGTCGGGTGAGTAAATAATTAGGTTGGCTAAGCAGCAGTGCGGAGCCGACCTCTACACAGTGGCTGTAATTAGATAGTCTCTACTTATATAAAAATAGTTATTTTATAAAATTTGTTTTGTCTATTTTATTCATTATATTATATTATATTACTTTATTTATATTTATAAGAATTATGGCATGTAGTATATCAGTATATATCCACATATATAAATATATTAGGCAATCCATGTATTGACAAAATAAATTTCATAATTGAAATTGGACTTTTTCATCCCATTTATTTTCCCATAAGGAATTTCTAATCCAAATTAAATGTAGGATAGTACCAAGTCTGCTTTTTAATCTGGGCCTCAAGCTAAGACTTAGTTTAATGTTAAAGAAAAGAAAAAATTAACGCGTCTTATAAATATTTAAGTCTATTCCCTGAACAAATATATATGAGTATATAATCAAGAGTGAAAAGTTAAAATATCCCAATCTAATAATACCTCTAAATAATATTCTATACATAAATATTATATATAAAAATAACATACTTGGCTGACATTACATAACGAATAATAAAGAAAAAGGAAACAAAGAAAAAGAAGTCCATTGAGGTTTTTTCTGTCATAATACAATTCATTGAGATTGTCATATGCTTGTGATCAAAGACTAATAAATTAACTATGAGATATAGGATTTGGTTCCTAGCATAAAAATTAGCATTCATGCAAAAACTACAAACTAATACTATCAATCATCGGTCATTGTATGATCATGCAGTTGTTAATAATCATAACATGAAAATTATGTGTAATAAACATGATTTTACATAAGCATCATTTTTATACAAAAAAATATGATCAATCGAGATAAACACTAAACATCATTTTATATATTAAAAAGTATGATTATATATTAAAAGCAACACAGTTTGTAGTTTGTACGAGAAGACCGATTTTTATACTAACTCATCCTGTGAGATATATGTATTGTTTGTTTTTCTTTTTCTATATCACTAAACTATGGGCATCGGCGATCACCAAGAGGTCATTGCTGCCCCTATTTTAAGTCCATTTGTGTGCCCGCCATGACCTCTCCTATTCTCGCCCAATGGAGAACACCAAATATGGTGATCTATCTTTTTTTTTCTTTTTCCTTTAATATTTTTTTAATTTCATAATATGAATAACTTCTATTTTCTAAAATGTAAATTTTACTAATAAAAAAACATGTTCATATTTAAATAAATAAAGTAAATTTTATTAATTTCTAATGTAAAAAATCATCGCATAATTAATGAAAAAAAGTGCGTCCACGATGATCTCTTCATTTTATATTTTTATTTTATACTAATTACTTTAAGAGTAATGATATTGGGACACATTGTGGCCAGCTACACGCATGAAAAAAAGGAAAGTTGACTGTAAAAATGGAAATAATTACATTTCCCCGTAGGATTTATGCTTCTCAATTAGGATATATTTCTATTTTGAAAACCTATATTATCATTTATAGCGCGTGTGGCTGGCCACAGTGTGTTCGAATATCATTACTCTTATTTTAATTTAATAATTTGAATAACAATAATTTTTAAAAAACAAATGTAATTTATTAAATTTAACTAAAAAAGACATTACATTAATTAAATAACATGTGTATATTTAAATAATGGTGTAAAAATATGTTGTTAGTGTGTATTTATAAGGGGAAAAAAATGAGTCGTTGGTGAATAGAAGCGCGATCACTCCTTGGCCGATATCGTAGCTGCGATCTCCACGATTTGCAATGGAAAACGATCACTATATTATGATCCCAAAAATAACGATCACCTTATAGCGTCGATACTTTTATTATTTAAAAAAAAGAAACGAAAACGGAGGCCTTTATCGAGTAAAAAGTTTGCAAGATTTTTTCGTTTGTTCTGGTTTACGGTACGAAAATTGGGCCTCAATTTTAAATAAATGGAGACAAAAAACTGTAGCAAGCACTAACTAGTAAAGCCAAGCCCAGTAAATGTTGTTTCCAATCCTTTGAATAAACCGGACTGAGAATTGCATATTACTAAATCGCCCTTCAGCATTTGCACTATCTTCTCAAAAGCCCTATTGTAATTAAGTCCCGACGAGCTAGGGTTTCGACAGCGTAAATCCAATAATTTACAGGGTGGTGGCTGAGTTATTATCTCCGGCAGCTTGAAATCTCGGAT